>CM055820.1:16936217-17452900 GCA_029582265.1 Zoroaster sp. YZ-2022
CAATGAATTTGGAATCTGTTATAGTTTTCAGGTTTGCTTCTGTGGCGTGCTTGGCGTAGAACTTCTTAGCGATCAGAATGCACTCTGCACCATTGCTTACCAAACAGAGACTCGGCTGCTTGCCAAAAGCCATTTCAGAGACCCCCTTGAAAAGAAACAAACAATGCCTATTGTGATCAGCTGTGGAAACACAATCATGATGAATTTAACATGAAAAAATAATCTTCCACCAAATAAAATAATAAATAAAACGAGACAAAGAGAAAGATTCATGTATGAAGCAAACCTTGTTGCTTTATCAGAAAAAGTATAAGACTATCCAACTGTGTCAGTGATTTATTCTTATGATCTACCCCTCCCCTACCAACCTTTACCCATCCCCGCCAATTAATCCCTAAATTTATTATTTTAAGTTTGAATATTATGACTATATATTTTAAAAACCTAACTATGTATGTCTACATCAACTATTTGCTGTAAGTGAATGCTGTTTCATTTTTCTCGTGACTTAGACAAAGAAAATATAAAGAATAATGGTAGTATTATAACCAATGTTGTATACATTCCCTTTAAGGTCTGAACAGTCAAGATATATTTCTCTATTTTTCATTACTTACAAATATTTCCCCTCGTTCCAATGTGCCGATTTGTACGAACGTGTCTCGCCCAATGCTTGTAGGTTTTTCAGACTAGAAATATAAATGAACAAGAATATTAAATCAATAATATTATTTTATATTCAGCTATAAAACCGAACGCGAGCAAATTAGGCATTGGTATGAGGTGAGAGCTTGAAGCTAAAGGGAGAATGTTTCCTGGGTATGCAGTGGAGAATCTTGATCTTCATAATCCCACACAATAGTATATAATTATAATATTCAAAGGTTAAAAAAAAACTAGGGTCTTGGATAATAAAGAAAACACCCTCTTATTATATCCTACTCGACACGGCTTCGCCACCTGTACGTATGCCATAGCACCATCCCACGTGCAAAAACCTTGGGGGTAAAGTAGTCGTGCATTGTTTGTTTATGGTGTAAAACGAGTACTTATAATTTAAGGGAACAATGGGTCCTCGGTTGAAAAAGTATATAAATCAAATGGGAGATGCCTAAAACAAAGGGAACAAAATAGGAGAACAATAGGAGGTCCTCGGTTCACACCATAAACAAACGTGTGTACATGTTTAGGCATAATATTACAATTCTCAAAAATATATCGCTCCTTCAACTTCTGGGATCGACTGAATATTGTGACAAATCGTCCCTAATTTGCCATAGTGACCAATCCGACTTTTTTCAATTTTAAGTTTTCCCGCCCATTAGTACATTCAGGAAGAGACCTACCATTGTATCTAATCCACATGCATGTATTCCTTATAGTTTTGGAGATAGAGCATTCGTCATTTGAATGCATGCTCTAACTGGCTATTTTTATAATTTGGCAAAGTGACCAATACCGCACTGGTCACTATGCCAACTTAATTCGGGATTGGTCACTATGGCAAATTAGGGACGAAATGTCACAAAATATTAGATTGTGTTCACCTGTTCATAAGCCAAGTCATCGTCACGTTGAGTCGTTGGGCTAGTTGATTGTTCTTCATAAGAATGCTGGCTTCCTTCGTCTGATTGATTATTGGACGTCTTGTCTGTGAGCGTAGGGGGTAAAGGGAAATTAAGATAGGGTCTATATACTAGCAAGAGATTGTCAAATTGGTCCATTTGTTAACTTCATCCATAACTCCCACTGAATGATGACACCCGTTTCGTATGGTGTTCTAAAAAGGACACATGCACATTGCAAGAAGAGTGTTGTCGCGTCGCACTAGAAGTGTGTCGCGTCGCATTAGAAGTGTTGTCGCGTCGCACTAGAAGTGTGTCGCGTCGCACTAGAAGTGTTGTCGCGTCGCACTAGAAGTGTGTCGCGTCGCATTAGAAGTGTTGTCGCGTCGCACTAGAAGTGTGTCGCGTCGCACTAGAAGTATTGTCGCGTCGCATTAGAAGTGTTGTCGCGTCGCACTAGAAGTGTAGTCGCGTCGCACTAGAAGTGTGTCGCGTCGCACTAGAAGTGTTGTCGCGTCGCATTAGAAGTGTTGTCGCGTCGCACTAGAAGTGTAGTCGCGTCGCACTAGAAGTGTGTCGCGTCGCACTAGAAGTGTAGTCGCGTCGCACTAGAAGTGTAGTCGCGTCGCACTAGAAGTGTTGTCGCGTTGCACTAGAAGTGTGTCGCGTCGCACTAGAAGTGTGTCGCGTCGCACTAGAAGTGTAGTCGCGTCGCACTAGAAGTGTTGTCGCGTCGCACTAGAAGTGTTCACCATTGCAGTTTATTTCTCGTATGAAGAGCTGTATGTGACTAAATTTCGACTAATTAAATATATACGACTAAAATAAATGTAAATCCATATATTTACTAGAAAAACCAATTATACAAAAGCGGCAACCAGACTGGTTGGCAGCTAGCATGCATACGGTATTAAACATGAATTTTGGGATTTATATTCCTTTAAAAAAGTCCTCCACAGCCCATACATTATTGTTTTAAAGAAAGGTTTTGTTTCTGAATTAGTGTTGTAGTTAACAAAAATGTTGCTAATCCTGTTACAAATATTTACAACCTAAACCTATAGTCTCGATCCCAACTACCTACATGGAAGGTGAGCATTCTAAACCACAAGACTACCATGCCACTCGAATTTGGCGGTGAATTAAGTACAGAAGAACCTTTGTAAAATTGTTTTTATAAAATAATATAAATTGTTCAGAAAAATATTGTGCAGGCCTACAGGGTTCACTCGTCCCCACCGCCCAGGGCCGTAGCGAGCGGGGTCAGGGGGTATGGGGTGTGACACCCCAATAATTGTTCTCAGTCCGCAAATCAAAGGTACAAGAGCAAAAGTTTGTCCAAAATTTTGTCAGCAACATTTGTATGTTTTATATACTGATGCCTCTTTTCACAACAAACTATTTTAAAGCAGAACCATACCCTAAATTCATGGTCACACAATAATGTAATTATAGGGGGGGGGGGGCTAGATGACAGATAATTAAAAGCAAAAAGGACACAAACAGATGATTTTATTTTTTATAAAAACTTGTTTTCAATCATCAACCATTATATAGGCCTACTGTTAATTTAAAGGAATATTGTGTACATGTACAACACTGTCCCAAATAATTATGTCCCACAAGTTGCATTTTGAGATAATCACATTACACAACTAACTGTATTAACTATAGGCAGGAACACATTTATATATGTTATGGAATACATCATTCATCAAATGTTTCTTTTGAAGTTTTTTTTGTCTATAATTTCAGTATAACTATTTTTTCAGTTCATGAGACCAACATTTCACACAATAAACAGACTGGTCGGCAGCTGGCATGCATACGGTACTAAAAATTAATTTGGGGATTTATATTCCTTTAAAAAAGTCCTCCACAGCCCATACATTACTATTATATCGAAAGGTTTTGTTTTTGAATTAGTGTTGTAGTTAACAAAAAATGTTTACAACCTAAACCTAGTCTCGATCCCGATACTCCCTACATGGAAGGTGAGCCTTCTAACAAGTACACCACCATGCCACTCGAATTTCTTGGTGAATTAATTACAAAGGGACCCTTAATAACATTTTATTTTAAAAATAATATAAATTCTTTAATGCAGAAAAATATTGCACAGTCCTGTTGGGTTCACTCGTCCCCACCAACCAGGTCCCCAGCAAGCGGGTGGACGATTTTTTTCTGCCAACTAAAATTACCATCCCGCGATATATATATTCGTGGCTTATTCTATCAGTCCCAAAACACAATATCTGGATAGCCCTAACTTAATGAGCTACCATACCAAACCAAAGTCCCTAGGCAGACCAAAGGTCTCTGCCAGAATGTAAACAAACCCACCCAAGGCCATACTTTGGCTGATGATAAGAAGTGACACTGTACTATGGCATGCATAGACAATACACAATGTTCGTTTGTATCAAAAAAATTGATAGTGAATTTAATAATATAACGACCAGAACTAACACAATTAGTATGGAAACTAAGAAAATTGCAAAACTGGAGGCATAAGTCTAGATGGTCTTCATCTGGAATACCTGCAACCAGTAATACAGTGAATTTAGGCTTTCTAATTCTCACAGTGACTGAACAATGGTGGGCTATAAATTTACAAATAACTCGGAAACATTAATTTTTACAAGGTTTACAACAAAATGATAAGTGGAAACGAGATGAATTATAAAACCTGTCATTCAGTAGATTACAATAAAAGTGTAAGCAATTTGATTTAACTGAGGAATCAGCAACAATAAAAAAGTGGAAAATGCAATAAAGTAAAATAATAGGAATTAAAAGTAATAATCAGAAATTAAAATAATCCAGTCACTATTCTAGGTTCGTAACATCCAAAAATCAGACAAACAGAAGGAAAGTAACACTACTGATGAAATATTAATAAATGTCAAAACAATTTTCCATGATTCAGATTGGCAATTCTTTAAGTACAACTGTTACAACTGGTCATCAACTTTGTATTAAGTATGTATTAAACTTTCATAGCAGACACGTATTCCTCAAACCTTGAGTCTGTGTCATTTTATGGTGACACAAGTCAAAGTTACACTGAAAAATTGGAACTTGGTCAGACTTACTGATCCTGTGTGAATGTCTACCCACTAAGAAAGTTTTTTTGTAGTAAAATATATTTCTTTTCTGTAAGGATAATGTATTATTTTGTTGATGCATAACTCCAGCCTATATGAAAGCTTCAGCAATAGTGAAAATACATTCAGATTGTTTATTATGTGAAATGTTGGTCTCATGAACTTTAAAAAATCATTTTGAAAAAATAGTTATACTGAAATTATAGACAAAAAAAACTTCAAAAGAAACATTTGATGAATGATGTATTCCATAACATATATAAATGTGTTCCTGCCTATAGTTAATACAGTTAGTTGTGTAATTTGATTATCTCAAAATGCAACTTGTGGGACATAATTATTTGGGACAGTGTTGTACATGTACACAATATTCCTTTAAATTAGCAGTAGGCCTATAATTATAATGGTTGATGATTGAAAACAAGTTTTTATAAAAATAAAATCATCTGTTTGTGTCCTTTTTGCTTTTAATTATCTGTCATCTAGCCCCCCCCCCCTATAATTACATTATTGTGTGACCATTAATTTAGGGCATGGTTCTGCTTTAAAATAGTTTGTTGTGAAAAGAGGCATCAGTATATAAAACATACAAATGTTGCTGACAAAATTTTGGACAAACGTTTGCACTTGTACCTTTGATTTGCGGACTGAGAACAATTATTGGGGTGTCACACCCCATACCCCCTGACCCCGCTCGCTACGGCCCTGGGCGGTGGGGACGAGTGAACCCTGTAGGCCTGCACAATATTTTTCTGAACAATTTATATTATTTTATAAAAACAATTTTACAAAGGTTCTTCTGTACTTAATTCACCGCCAAATTCGAGTGGCATGGTAGTCTTGTGGTTTAGAATGCTCACCTTCCATGTAGGTAGTTGGGATCGAGACTAGGTTTAGGTTGTAAATATTTGTAACAGGATTAGCAACATTTTTGTTAACTACAACACTAATTCAGAAACAAAACCTTTCTTTAAAACAATAATGTATGGGCTGTGGAGGACTTTTTTAAAGGAATATAAATCCCAAAATTCATGTTTAATACCGTATGCATGCTAGCTGCCAACCAGTCTGGTTGCCGCTTTTGTATAATTGGTTTTTCTTGTAAATATATGGATTTACATTTATTTTAGTCGTATATATTTAATTAGTCGAAATTTAGTCACATACGGCTCTTCATACGAGAAATAAACTGCAATGGTGAACACTTCTAGTGCGACGCGACTACACTTCTAGTGCGACGCGACTACACTTCTAGTGCGACGCGACAACACTTCTAATGCGACGCGACACACTTCTAGTGCGACGCGACAACACTTCTAGTGCGACGCGACACACTTCTAGTGCGACGCGACAACACTTCTAATGCGACGCGACACACTTCTAGTGCGACGCGACAACACTTCTAATGCGACGCGACACACTTATAGTGCGACGCGACAACACTCTTCTTGCAATGTGCATGTGTCCTTTTTAGAACACCATAGTTTCGAGAGTTTGACATTAGAAGAGAAGGATATCTTAGTCATTAACGTTTTTGGCAGATATGTGGGGCAATGTGAGCGTGCGCCCCTCTCCTGTCCCGTTGTTGAGGAACAAAAATACACATATATACTACGATTCTATTTTGGGTCAATATCCTTCCCTACCCCTTTCAGCCATACTGCAACCTGTGGTTGACTGGCCCCTTCTAATATTCATATCACTGACTCCTTTCAATTGAAATAGTTTTCTAATGAAACAAAAATGAAAAGACTATAGTTTAGTTCGGCCTAGATACCCATTTAAAACATTACCATTTTTATTTTCGACGCTGTGTTTCATTAGACCTAGTGTTTTCCCCTGTGCTTGTTTTGTCACTGATTGGTCCTCGTTGACGTGAGGAAGGCGTCTGGTGTGCGTCAAAAACGGTCCCTGTTGAAGAAGTACAAACGTATAATGAGTGTGAAGTGGACAATCCAAGGGCGGGCAATGGTTTTTGGGCTCAAGGATGTTTATAGTAAGGCGGGCGATGGCTTTGACAAAAATGTTGTTTAACCCTATCAGACCTGGGTGGCACATGTTCCCCATGACATTTTTTTATAATAAATCCAGAACGCTTTGTCTGATCACGCTGAAATTTTCTGACTTTTCCAAACTATTCTTTGGGACCCCCCTCACGCAAAAATAATGATAATGAATGTTCATGGTTGCCATGGCAACCGTTTATTTTGAATTTCCACTCTTTTGTTAAAAATACTAAATATTTGATATTATAAGACATTTAATATGTGTTTTTAGGTTTGTTGTAAATTTTTTTAAGAATATTTTTTCTCAGAATATAAATTTATGCCATCAATAGTACCATGGATGTTATTATATCGGCCTTTATTGTACTTTTGGTAGAAAAAATCCCAATTGTGGGTCAAAATCTTTAAAAATCATGTTTTTGGAACAAGACGGCCCAAAATTCGGCTGTTCTGCCGAATGGATCATTGGCTCATCATGTTTAAAATACTTCCCAAATCCTTCTAAATATCATTTAAAAGATTAGGTAAAACTTGTAGCATGGTGAAGAGGATAAGTAAGGCTACAATTGCGGCGACACCTTGTGAAATTCTCTATCGAGTAGTAATTAGTTCTGAAAAGAACTGGAGGTTACAACTCAGTGTTTCGATCAGTAAGCTCTGATCGTCTTCAGGACTCTGGGAAATGCTGCTGCTTAAGTCAGCTGCTGGAGGATCATGCGATGACAGGATGCTGGAGGATTAGTGCGTTGAGCGTGCAGGCGGGAAACTGGTGGGACTAGGATCCTAGGAGTGGGGAGAGGAGTGTGTGCTCACTGAACTGAATCATTTGTTAACAAGCACAGGGGGAAGGAGGGTGGATGACTTAGGATGTAGGAGATCCCTCAGTCTGGGGTGGGTTATATGATGAAGTTAAACTAATTTGAAGTCTCAAAGATGGTGCTGTTACTGTACCTGCTGGCGCCAAATGAAGAATAAAGAAAAACATGGGATAACCTTTGACCTGCCGGATAATTTTAACCTTGTTTTTAATGTACATTATTGACTGTATCTTTTCAACGCAATGTCCGATTGAAAATTGTTTTCTTAATTAAAAGATAATCTATCATTTGAGACTATTTTTAAACCCATGCTAGCTTTAAAATGATGTAAACAGCCTAATTTAAACAAACCCCTTTTTGCTTGTTTTGTCACTAATGATTCGTTTATTATTATTTTTTTACCGCATGACAAATTCTGGAAGAGGAATTATCCTATGGACCACCCCAGGCCAAAAGGTGGGGGTGTATCCCCCATCTCCCCCACTAGATTCTCCCCCATCCCCCATCCCCTATCTCTCCCCACCCCCCGGGATTTACGCCCGTGGGCATATCCCACCTAAATGTCGGTATACCGTACCAGGTCACCGTTATGTCGTAGTTTGTTTGTATGAATTGCTGTGCTTTATATTTAAAAAAATATATAATAATAAAATAACTAAAATAAAACACCCGCAAGTTTAACGAAATTTGCGGTAATGGCAGCAGGATTATGCAGTCTACATTGGCCTGATAATAATAAATGTTTATGTGTATGCATACGCTGTGTTGGTAAAATTGTATAGGCTATAAATGGAAACATCTGCCCAGCGACACTAAAGGCTCCAAGAGTAGGCCCCAGGTTAGTGGAGGAAAACATGAAAAAATGCAATGCAGGTTGTATAGGCCAACACCTATGGTGCTTTGAATTAATTTTTTTTGAGTTCTGATTTATATATAGAAATGCACACAATGAAATTGTACAATGCGCATTCGTGCATAACATCTGCTCAGCTATGGAAAATCCCCTGATGAGAATGCACTGTATGTTAGCCCGTCTCTCAACGATAGTCCCGGATTGTCTCTGATTTGTTGTTATAAAAATAGCGGGAAAAACACCATGATTTCACCATTTCTTAATAAAGGAGACTTCATAAACATGCTTTTCCCAAATGTGTTTATTTTAGACATTGCTAATTTTTCAGATATATTGAAAACACCGAATGGACCAAGTAACCCCGAGTATTGTCCAGTTTTGTGAAAAATCACCGTACATAGAGTGAAACAACACAATGAGCAAACTAGAAGACAATAATTTACTACTAACATGATCCTTTTACAAGTTTCATGTAATTTTATGAACAACTTGGTTGTCTAATTACCACTCAATGTGTTCATCCTTGCACGGCATGACTGAAGATTATTAATCACAATCGTGGATGCATTTTTCGGTAGAAATTTTACTTCCAATTGATAACAAAGTCGTCAGTAAATGATCTTCTTTATCCATATACTTTATTATTCTTAAGTCCCCCCCCCCCCATAAAAGCACTCGCAGGTGCAAGCGGGTCCCTTACGTTAACTATAATTATTCATAATCAATACCATCATACGGAAATTTGTTAACATTTAAAACAAATTATATTCAATACTTAAAACAGTGTTGTTAGTGGGGTGCCATGGTCGAGCGGGTTAGTGTATCGGATTGTGTTTTGATGGCTGAGTCGTCAGAGTGTGTGGGTTCGAAGCCTTGCCGCGACCGTGGTGCTTGTGTCCTTGAGCAAGACACTTTACCATAATTGCTGCGAGGGCCAAATTGAACCCAGCCCCTGGGGGATGTACAAGCCAGTACATGCTTAGTGCCGGTCCCAAGCCCGGATAAATGGGAGGGTTGCGTCAGGAAGGGCATCCGGCGTAAAACCTACGCCAAATGAAATATGCGGATCATGATCGCTATTGCTGCTCCCTAACGGGAGCAGCCGAAATAGGACAACAACTTAAAACAGTGTTGTTCAGAATTCTATTCAACATGTTACTCATGATTAGTCTAGGTTCTGATAAATATTTCCTCAGATGAATGCCTTGTTTTTCTTTCTATTCTATTTATTGAAGATTTCCATTGTTTTAATTCATTTTTGTTCTTTGTATGCAATTTGTCTTTCTTTATATATTCAAAATAATGCAATTGTGAATATAAAATGAGTTGAACAATTATATTGAAACCTTGTTACTACTAAATACTAGAAACTTGTTATTCAAAACCGTACATTCGACACATTTTCTTTCATACCTTGATTGCTCGATTTAATGATGTCATTTGACATTAGTGCGTATATACATGCCAACCTTATTTTAAAGGGACATTAATTCTTTGTGATATTGCATGCCTAAAAAGATCGTCCAAAGGCACATATTACACAGTAACTGTTGAAAAAAACAAAGTCACATGATTGATCGTATCAATATGTTGGTACAATAAATCACATGTAATATGAATGTGATAATGACATGTATTGTTGGCGCTATACTGCCAGTTGTACTGCTGGACATATTTATACGTCAAAAGTGTTACTTTTGCAAATTACAAGACAACTGGTTTGCCTTATTTGATAAAATATTAAACTACCTTTATTTGGCGACAGCACTGTTGCCCAACAACAACAATACGTGGAATTTAAAGACTTTAAAACAAAACAAAAAACAAACAAACAAACTGCCAATATAATAAGGAGTCTTTTATAACTTGCTTCATTTTAAAGATGCATCGCCAGTGTGTTTTACCGGCAGTATCATTTTTAAATCTTACTTTTGTCTTTGAGTTTGAAGACAAAATAAATGCTTAAAAATTAGCCCCGTAATAATTCATTTTAGCACTCACTGGCGGATACAGAAATAAAATGTGGCTGGGGGAGGGGGGCCTTAAAATGAATTCCCTGAAACTGGGAGGGGTGCTTCAGCACATACATAATGGGCAAAGCAGCACTGGGCCTACGTAAATTGGTCAGTTTAAAACTGGATATTCATACGTGCATCAGCTATCGCTTGGTCCAGTCCATGAACTCTGTAGTGAAATGCATCATTGTTGAGTTGTTCAAACTCACGTTGATGAACAATCGTATCCAGGCCAAAGCATTTCATACTGGTACCAATACTGTGGATGAAATTCAGCACGGCGTGACGCGGAAGTCTCGCCATCTCTGTCGATCACATAGCGCCTTTGTGAGTCACGGACCAAGTTTGGATATCTAGCAATAGATATACCTCAAAGTGGAACGAAGCGTCTTATAGATCTTCCCGCCCACATTAAAATGAATCGCCTTTTCCTCATAATTCTCTTTATATTTTCTTATAGCATCAATGAGCTCCTCATTCTGACAGTAATCTGCTTCATCGGTCAGTAAATCTACATCGTTGAAATCTTTCGGCAGATTGAGTTAACCGACGCTGAAGAAGCCAAGTACGTAACTGAATACGTCACCGCCATCTCTGTCGATCACAAAGCACCCTTGTGATTCGCGGCCTACCTGAATCTTTGATAATATTTAAAAGACGAGACCGCTTCTTCCTGTCTTCTTATCTCCATTAGTCACTCCATTCGTCTCTAGCTCTCCATTCGTCTTCCGATTCGTCCCCATTCTCCTGATATTTTTTTACCGCATCAATGAGCTCCACATTCTCATAGTAACCTGCTTCATCGGTCAGTAAATCTACATCGTTGAAATCTTTCGGCAGATTGAGTTTTCCAGTTCGGAAGAAGCCAAGTACGTAACTGAATACGTCACCGCCATTTCTGTCGATCACATAACACCCCTGTGAGTCGCGCTCCCACTCTGGATCGTTGATAATAGTTAATAGAAGAGACGGCTTATTAAAATCTTTCAAAGTAGAACGAAGTGTTGTGTGGATCTTCCCGCCCACGTTAAAATGAATCACCTCTTCATTCTGTCTCTTTTTCTCATTATTCTCCTTATATTTTTTTATAGCATCAATAAGCTTCTTATTCTGGTAGTAATGTGCTTCAGAAGTGAGCAAATCTACATTTTTGAAATCATTCGGGAGATCTAGTTTACCATGGCGCATGAAGCCAAGCACGTAACGGAAGAGACAACCGTCTGCGTCGATCACGTAGTTCCCCTTGTCGTCTCGTTCAGATGGCTTGAAGTTGGACTCGCTGCTGAACATGATTCCCAACATGGATTCGGGGTCTTTAGTCAAAGTAGAGCGGGTAGTGGTGTAAAATTGGCCACCGACATTCAGGTTGATAATACTGGGTAGTCCATCATTTGCCATTCTGACTTCAATTTGTTTCTCTAGATGTTACTGTTAGCTGTAGGCTTAATTAATAATGTTTGTTTTGCTCAACAGACTAATATGTTCGTCAACTGAACACAGCATAAGGAATGGCGGCGTAATTTGCTTCCAGTGCTCTCTGCACACAGACAATACACATTGCTCAATCAATAACTGAAAGATGGGGAAATCCCAAACTCAGCAACGTCATTGAGTTAGTCTTTAGTCAAGGCGCATGCGGCTACCCGCATGGTATACACCACGCACGGAAAAGACTAGTACAGTGGGCATAATGATAAATTTATAATAATAATGTGTGGACTTATATAGCGCACGTATCCACCAACTGAGTGGTGCTCAAGGCGCATTATATTATTACCCCTGCTCATAAGGCTCATAAATCATTCCTGAAACCATCTCAGCTCCCTGGGGAGTATACAGCTCAATTGCTGCCATTACAGCGCATATAGGGCTAATCAACCAACTCTGCCCTCACAGGTACCCATTTAACCCCTGGGTGGAGAGAAGCAATTATGGTTAAGTGTCTTGCTCAAGGACACAAGTGTCACGGCTGGGATTCGAACCCACATTCTGCTGCTAACACCAGAACTTGAGTCCGGTAAGCTAGACCGCTCGGCCACGACACTCCATACACTTACATACATGGCGATTGAAAAGGGGGCACATGCACCCTTGCCCCACTGATTCGCCACTGCGGTAATGATATGCATGCATGTGCGTGTGGTATACCCTCCGTAGAACATACTCCAATTTACAACAAAATCTCATTTACTATATAATTGTGACTACACAGAGAAAGACTGAAACTGCTAAAAAAAAAATTAAAAAAATAAAATGGCTTACCCGAGAAAATTCATTTTTTGGAGTATTCGGTACAACTTCGGTTTCCACAACCTGTTCCTTCACGTGATTAGTCGTAGCCTTGTCATCAGGAGACGATTGTGGCGAATCTGGTGGGTGGACATTATGAACGCCGGACGAGCTGTTCGGGCGACTGGGATCAGAAACTACGATAGTAGGCACAAGGGTATTATTTCTATACTGATCACGCTCTTCCTCGTCTATTCTCACGGGATCTACCGTGGACAGGGGATCGTCTCTGATTGGGATTCTGACAATGTTCTTCGTACGCGTATTACCAAACCGACGGGATTTCCCCTTGAGAGCTTTGGCGCGCTTTTTCTGCATATCTCGCAGTTTGTTGGCCAGCTGGTCTTCGTGACTGCTTGATAGCGAGGCTATGGCTCTTGGTGTAATTGCTATGTAAAGAAAAAATATTGAAATTAAACATTCGTTATCAAATCATTCCCCTTTAAAAACATCTGACCACAGACAAGCTTTTTACAACATTCCCTACTTATCAAACAGTGCTGTGGATAGCGGATCGTGTTATTTGTAAACTACAATGGCCAAAACAAAAAAGTATCTGGTTTCTGGTCTCAACGCGCGTCGCCTCAGACGTCGGCATTTTTATTTTTTGTATTTTTTGTATTTTTTTTATTTAAAAAAAAAAAAAAAAAAAATTGTTTTACTATGAAACGATGTCCTTTTTCACATATGGGTATGAACGTTTGCCCGACTTGTGAGACCTCTCCTAGCCACCATACTTTGTATGGGAAATTTGGTACCCGCGTATACAATGTATCACGTGTTTCTGAAAAGAAAAAGCGCGTCACCGCACCGATTTTGAAGCCGACCGATGACCAGAAACCGGAGATTTTTATTTATTTATTTTTTTGGCCTAACATAATTATGTCGTCCCTCAACTAAAATGTTTGATAAGCAGGATTTTAGGCTTTGCATGTTCTGATCGTCTTCAGTATTTTCCAGAAGACGATTAGAGTATACTGATTGAAACGTTGAGTTTCTCACCATCGGTTTTTCTCAGAACCAACAAATATTACAAGAGATTGTTACATAGTGCTACCGCAAAACATTACTCATAAAAAATTAATTTGTTGTTCACTGACAGGAACAAGTTCCCCCAACAATTTATAAAGGAATTATTGGATATTCTTGCATTGAGCATGCAGTTTTATACAAAATTTCTAGAGAACAAATAGAGAATTCGGTATAGATGTTGTTTTACAACCTTGGAAAGCTATCGTAATAATTTATGGACACACTCGCTTGTTCGAAGGGAACATGCGGGGAGGGGGCTGAGACGCATTGCATATTCACTAATATAATTAACTACCCTCTCATCAGTGTCTGAGCACATTTGTACACCATAATAATGATAACAGCCGCATAACACCCGTTGGGTCATTAAACTTACAGGGAAGATTTCGTTTCCTTTTGGTTGCTACTGGTTCCTCGTAGTGTAATTTCTTTAGAACGGCACAACTTCCCTGATACAAAAAGAAAATACAAAAAGAAAATCATTAAAAGTCATTTTATGCTTAATTTCGGTTTTTACGATTCCTGGGTTAGATTTTGTATTTTATATTTAAGTGAGGAATTTGTTTCCTTTATTTACTTGATCCTCACTGAGTATGAATGCATAAAATTAACATTTATCAACAGGGCACGAATATTAAAATTATCAACCGGGAAACTAGAGCATTTGCCGACACGTGCGTAGGGATTTTAAGGATACAATATGGTGTCAAATATTTCGCTGTGGGCTAATTAAAAAACGGCCTAAGGAGGCGACCGCCCCTTCCATTCCCCACTCCCCTTGGCTACCGCCTGATGGTCGATATACATGTATATGAAAATAAAAGACAGTGTCATTCAGAATATAGCCTATGCAATGTATTGCAGCAGGATCTGTACCATGTATAGGCTATTATTCATAGTAGTCTTTAGCCCCCACGAGTGTCCTACGTGTATAGGCCTAGCCTAGATAATTGTATACCCCGGTATGTCTAACAGTCTAACATATGAAAAGATGCATTGTGAAGAGACCAATTATCATTCCACACTCTCTCTCTCTCTCTCTCCCTCTCTCTCTCTCTCTCTCTCTCTCTTACTGAGCTTCCAAGTATAAGGCTGTGCCGGGTATCCGAAACTGTCATTACCCGGTTCCATTTTTTGGTTCCAATTACCCGTAAACGACCTTCAAAACATTTGACTGAACATTTAAGCCACGCAAATGGAAGTCTCCGATTTTTGTAACATTCTTTGTGTGGGGAATGAGGATGCTACCACTCGTTTTTTTATATAAAGGCGGGAAAATTATTACAGTAAGTCAACATTTATTATGACTCTAGTAGTAATTAAACAAGAAAAACATATTGGTTATCTTATACATTCGGGAGTATTATGTGGTTTTACAAATTGTTTACGGGTACCCGGGTATCCGAAGATTTCCAATTTCGGGTATCCGGTTCCCGAAATAACAAAACACACAGTCTTACTGATAAGTTTGTACAAATGTTTTTGTTCGGCAAACAAAACGCTTTTTTCTTAATTATGTTAGGCCTTTATAGCATTCTAGCTATAACAAATATGATCTGAAATGGATACATACTGATTTGAGGACGTAAATCCAGTCGCTCTGATTACTGTCTGACTCAATCACTGTTCCTCTCCTGTGATATAACCGTTCAGAGAGAAATTGAATAATTCCTTGACGTACATAATAATGAAGCATCGAAGGAAAGTAAATAAAAATTATTATAGAAAATATATGTAAATTACTTTTATACAATTTAAACTACAAATAGCACGAACCAGTCCGTGTTTGTACCATTTATAATTTTTTTTCTTCATTTTTTTCATTTTAATTTTATTATAAGAAAACCGAAAATTACGAGTTTTTGTTTCGCTTTTCTAATTGAACCGGGAAACAAAAATAAATAAAAAATAGTATTTTTGTTTTTGTTTGTGTTCCGGTTTAAACAAAACGGACAAACCGTGTTTGTATTTTTAGTTTTTCTATAGGAAAAAAACATAGGCCTACATGAAAAGGTCGCTTCGAGTTCAAAACTAGTAAAACCCCGAACTTACGTGAAGAAATTAAATCTGCATTCCTTCGGATGTTTTTGGAGGAGGTGCAACGGCCATCCCTGGAAGATGCTGACGGAATCAATAAAACCTCTGCCATCCACACCGATATTGTTACTCATTCCCCCAGCTAAGAATATCCTCGAGTATTCCTTGATGATGATACAGAAAGACTGATCAGATTGTTACGTTTTCACAATTTTTTCACAAACAACATTTGCTACATTATTTATTTGTCAACAAGTTTTCGATTTAAAATAGCAAACCTGGCTACATACACATCCTTTGCTACACCGTTTGTTACGTGGTTATTTCACAAATTCCTGCTGTTCGAAAAGCTACCTGAATTATTATTTTTTTTTATGGATATTCTATAAACTCCTTTTGTCTATTTGATTGGATTTGTGCTCTTCACCAAACCAGCTTAGTACTGTAGCATAGGACCTATACTAAGTGCATTCAAGTATCTGCTGAACAAACCTACATGCAACTCAGGCGAGACTCGAACATACTACCTCTGTCTTACTATAGTAACTTCTTAGTATAATAACCACCGAACTTGCCCGATGATGACCGGCTAGATCATGTATTCGGTTGTTCATTTTTTCTGTAAATAACTTGTGTATTGTCATACACAAAATGTCGGTTTTGTTTTTACTGAAACTTTTTACTAATAATAACTTTCTCAGAAATGCAAGATCCCATAAAAGTGTGTTTTTAATTTTAGGTCAATAACAGGGCTTTGAATTTAACATTAATTTTGACGATGAGCACAAAATCAAATAAATCTGCTTAACTGGTTAACATACTGTTTCCGTTGGTAACCTACCTCCACCGTGAGACTTAAAAGCTGGATGTTCTCTTTTGAAATGACGGTGACGTTGTGGCGACACCGATTAACTATTGCTTCATTCTGAAACCCAAACGACAACACGTATTATTACAAAATAATGCCCGGTGCTGTGTATACATTATGTTCCAAAACGAAGGGGCGGGTCCAGTGTGACTGAATGGTGGGGGGTGGTAACAAAATGGGCACACTGCCAAACTGGCGGTCACACATAAAAGTGTATGGTAAATTCATATGCCCCATAAATGTGATTTAAAGCTTTGCACGATGGATAGGATAAGACAGGTTTACGGGCAACAACATGTGTCTCTTCATGGAAGAAGTGATGGGGTAGTTTTCGACGTTTCGAACAGTGTACTCTGTCCGTCTCCATGCTCCTGAAGACGGAGAGAGTACACGTTGAGAACTATCCTCACTACCCGTTCTTTTCAGAACCACATTACTCAAGAAGAGATTATTACACATGGTGTTACCCATAAAATCTACTTATCTTATACGCTCCCCTTGTCACTGGATCCACCACTAACAATGTTCTGTACCCTTTCTTGCTTACAAAAACATTATGACATACCACTGCTGAATAACTGAATAATTAACTATATATGTGACAATCTAATCACGATCTAGGTATACATGGAAGTGTGGTGGTAAAGCGAATTATATGTTACGTTACGTTCAATAAAACATCATACACATTGCCTATAAAATTTCCCATTTCACTCACCCCGAATACTTGACCTTTGACCAGTGCGGTTGCAGCCCTTCCACTCTTCTCTGGATCTCCTTCTAATGCCAGAGCTAAAAACAAGAGACAAAGTAACTCGAATATTAATAATAATAATAATAATAATGTGTGGACTTATATAGCGCACGTATCCACCAACTGAGTGGTGCTCAAGGCGCATTATATTATTACCCCTGCTCATAAGGCTCATAAATCATTCCTGAAACCATATCAGCTCCCTGGGGAGTATACAGCTCAATTGCTGCCATTACAGCGCATATAGGGCTAATCAACCAATTCTGCCCTCACATGTACCCATTTAACCCCTGGGTGGAGAGAAGCAATTATGGTTAAGTGTCTTGCTCAAGGACACAAGTGTCACGGCCGGGATTCGAACCCACATTCTGCTGCTAACACCAGAACTTGAGTCCGGTAAGCTAGACCGCTCAGCCACGACACTACATATTGTATAAGTCTGTCGTTTTGTTTTGCTAGCGATCATTGCAGCACAAAAGTATCATCGTCATCAAATAATAGGATTGCATTAAATGTTCATAAATATGGGAGATCTACAAAAGTTTTACAAAAGATCTACAAAAGGTTTTAATGGGACAGTATCGTCACGATCAGAGCAGACTTTCAACAGCATGGGCGGATCCAGAACATTTTTTAGGGGGGTGGCTGAGAATCAAAAACAATTATTTTTCAGTACTACAAAAATTACAATGAAATAATCAAAGGGAGAGAAAAACAAAGCACACTGTGGGAATGGGAGTGCGTTCTCCCCTCCCCTCCCTCTCTCTCTCTCTCTCTCTCTCTTTCTCTCCTTTTTTTTTTTTAAATTTTTTTTAAACGAATTTACGGGGGGGGGGGGGCAATGAACAGGGCATGGAATCGGTGTCCTATAGTTTAAGATGAACACATTGACTGAAAATTACTGGCTCATTTATGCAGCAGCAACGGTAATATGACCTTATCATGTGGGGTATTATTTTCAGTCACTGATCTAAAACAAACACTCCGATTCCATGTCCTGTTGATCGTGACGATACTGCCCCATTTAAAACGTTAAGTACGGCTCAGTCTGCATGCGGACACATTGCGGACTACGGCCCCTTTTTGAAAATCAACCATGTACACAAATTTAAAATTTACCAACTATTTCCAAATTTGAGGGCATTATGCCCCATCCACTTTGGTATGTGTGCCCTTCTTTATCATCGTGTGCCCCCCTTCTGCAACTGTAGATCCGCCCCTCCTACGGCGCCAAACAGACTGTCGATCATGATGTTCAATTATTTGATAATAAATTACACAGGCCTAAAATACGATATTATCAAATATAAAAAGGTATAATAAAGTCGATCAATATTGCTTAAATAAATACAAGTCATGTTTATATTCAAAATGTGTTCAAACAGATTCATGCGCAAATCCCATTGGTACTTTTGTTTCTCATCCCTGGTTGTCGGTACTTAATAACATTTTTTATATAATACGTCATAAGACTCAGATTTCAAACAATCGAATGTCCTCAATTTCACACGAAATAATCAGATTAATCGCTTTTTAGTCTTCCTCATGAAAATACCTGAGCCGCCCAACACAAGATAGAAAGCCCAGGGCCGTCTTCCGTGGCGAATGATCACCCGTCCCGTCTCGTAGCTCTCGAAGGACCCAGTTTGGATCAGACCACGCTGCATGTGAACCGGGTACTTTGTGATAAAATCCATTTGCTGCAGCTCCACCTGGACCTGACAAATAGGTCATGCAATAAAATATAATATTTATTGTTTGACATCATCCATCGCACGACTTTCTTGATTATGCACCCTTAAAGGATCTATGAAATGCAATTTTATGAAGATACATACATATTATTTTACCAAATATCCATATTTCTGGGCAGTTTTATCAAAATTAAAAATCAATTGTTGATGTAAAGCGAATATTGAGTATACTGTTTACAAGTACATTTTAAATGTCCATGCTTAAACTTGACACATGAGGGCGTTGTTTCATGGGATCACAACATGAATTCAAAGAAAAACACTTGGAGCCAAACAAATGCCGTCGGCAACTTATTGTAAATCTGCACATATTTGAAAACAACAAATACCCGGAAACATAGCGGAAAACGAGATACATATTTAATGTGACATTTATAAATGATCAAGACTTTCGTCTTACATGGTGGATGTCCTTTTCCGTGCGTGCAGCCGTGGGCATTTCCAAAACCCGTTTTGTTTCACTGGAAATTTTGGTCTGTTAGGGAAAGAAAGAAGTTAAGTTTAGTTTAGTTTCAGATGCTGAAATGTTGACCCCAACAAGCGTACAGCACTTCCGTATTTCAATTAATTTTTTTTTCAAAATTGCAACATACAAAATAAATTAATAAATAAACAATTTGGATGTTTTAACGATATTAAACAGTAGGTTATTAAGAGATTTTTTTAAAATAAAATACAGAAGCAAATATGGAGGCATTTTATATTTATTTAATCAATATAGAAATATATTATCTGCTTTATACTTTAATCAGTAGCGAATCAGGGCGAAAGGGTATAATAACCAAGTAAAGTGAACATTTCCAGTTGCCAAAAATTGAATAAAGTTATATTTTTCTGTCATGTTTCCCTCTCCCTTTTCAGCCAATTTGTGTCCAACCCCCCCCCCCCCCCTTTATCTCCACCTAACTCACATTCACCAGTGGTGCTGTTTTTGCACTAGTTTACACAAAATACTGACCAACAGGTCAATTTTTAAAATAACAAACAAATACTTCATCCATCAATTTTAATTATTCAAACTTCAAGACAAATTGCACCTGTTTCTTGGCTCGGTACATCGTCGCATCGAACAGAAGGTCACCCTTGATTTTGTACTTATCCCCTGCTTGAGCCGCATCTATTGCACTGAATAATTTCACCATCTTAGCGTCGTTCTCCCTTTAAATTACAAAACAATAAAAAATAAATAACTAAAAATTTTAAATAAATAAATAAAAAACAGAGAGAGAGAGCCAAAACCATAACAAATTAAAATTATAACAAGGCCACTGCGTTTATGGTCACTTTGAGGAAACGCTTAGGGGTCGTTCTGCACACCTGCAGAGATAATGTGAAAAAAAACTTTGGAAAAACATGGTTAAATAATTCAATATTTTAAAAGGCACCTCAGGGCAGAATAAGTGACGCATATCGACTGGTAGTCAAAATAAAAACGGAATAATCATTCTTAAACCCCATAAGCACAGGAAACATAATAATGTACTGCTTAACCAACCACGTTATACTTACGTCAGAATGTATGTCCTGCACATGCGCAGCAGAAGCACAATGATTTTGGCAAGTGTGTGTAATTTCCCAAATTTCCTCAGCTGTATAAAGCAAGAAAGTGTAGAAATACAAATAAATTAAGTTAATAAGCATGTGAGAAATCGTCTGAAACTAGACAAATTTTGTACTAAAGGAACTAGTCATCATGTGATTTGATCAAAATATGAAACCGACCATATGTCATAAGCCGTTAGAATAGTACTCTTATCATTTCGTATTTTATATTACTGTAACTTATATCGTGAACGCAACACCTGTTTACCCAGCCATGTATGTGGCGAAACCGAGGACCTCCTATTGTTGTTGAACTTGTTTAGGCATTTCCCATTTGATTTGTACACGTTTTACAATATTTTCAAAGAATAACCACCAACCGAGGACCCATCGTTCCCTTTTGTTATAAGTCCTTTTGTTAAAAGTCAAGTACATCTCAACAAAAATGGTTGAAGTTAGGTTCGTAAATGAAGTTGAGAAGAAAACAGTGGGTGAATAATAAGTATCTTTTTTTGGTTATTCTTTGACAGAAATACCACTTTCGACAGAAAAAACACATTCTCATCATTTTACATGCTTCATCAGTTATAACAGTATTATTTTATAAACAATAAAATCAGAATTGAAAAAATGGAATTTCGTAATCCTGTACTGTTAGGTGTATCTACGGATACACCTAATAGCAATTGTGTTTTAGATGGCACTTTAACTATGAACTTACTCGTACAATCGGCTGTTCTTTCTCATGTGTGCTTCTCTCTGCGTCCCATCCGGGAATCCTCGTCGGTAGTCTCCTGTTCGAGATTGCATCCCTCCGGTTGCGGCCCCTCATCTGGCCCGCCTCCAGGCCACCTCTCACACCGGCCACGAGGAGCGACCATGACCTGGAGCTTCTCCCATACGTCTCCCGGTCTCCCCCCTGCGACGTCAACATGTTCTTGTTCTTCTTACTGCGGTCCATCATTGCGAGTACAGTCCTTAACTTGTTTATTCTTTTTTGGCCAAGATCGGAGACAGCCCCATCAGCAGCTGAAGATGACGGCTTTCTTAGGGATATGGCTCTCTTGTTAGGTAGCCGCGTTGACACATTTGGAACGTTGGGGGCGCGAGTCAGTGGGGGTAGGGGCCGGGGACGCTTACTGTATTTCTCTGTCAATTCTTCCATATTCACTTGTTCACTTCTCTCATGTTTTTACTTGTCTCATCAACATCGTCGAAGACTAAGATCATGAACAGCAGGCAAACTAAATCATGGTAATTTATCAGTATTTATAATCATCAATATGCCATTAAACCAAGGTTGCTTGCAGGAAGGATGTCACGTGCATCATCGCCATCTTAAGAAAATACAAAACATTATAACAAATGTATCACACATTCTGAAGCATTTATACTCATGTACAGCCCCCCCCCCCCACCGTCCCATTTACCCATTGGCCACGTCAAATTCCTCTCATTCAAATGTCGTCTTTCGTATAATTCTAAGAATATCAGCGGATGGGGGGGGGGGGTCGGTGGGGAGGAGGCACTGCCCTCTGTTGTCACCATGCACGACTATTTTTGTGCTTTTTTTCTTTTTTGAAGTGTCCCCTCAAGTGGCGTAAACCCTCTTTTCGTATCCATTATCACTGGTCAACAAAAACATTTCTACTGGAGAAATAACATGTTTTCTACACTTTATAAATTTGAAGTCAGAATTGCTCCAGCACGTCTAGATTTTTGGTTATACCTACATTCTTGTATTATATCCTTAGCGTGCAAAGCACACATACATACGCCTGTACACTGCTTGTATGAAACCTATTTGGTGCATTTTTGTGTCAAGTTTATTTTATTTATACCATATTAACTCATTCAGCTTCATCCAGAGTGATTCTCTGTTAACCAAAAATGTGTGTTTATAAAAAATTGTATTAAATTTAATTACGGAAACCCTGCAATTTACACAAAATGAGTAGGTCTATCTAGCTTGCCTGTTGACCTCTGTCAGAAGTGGAAGAGCATTGTTTTTCTATGCTTTTAGCATTCCATGGTCAAAAATCAACTATTTTTACACTAAACTATTCATTTTTTCAGCTAATCACAAAAAAGTGTTTCTTCCACCACTTCATATTAAACTTGGCTTGATTAAACATTTTGTGAAGGCAATGGATCATAATGGAAGTGGATTTCAGTATCTCAAGGAAAAGTTTGGGGCAGTACAAACAGATGCAAAATTGAAAGCTGGAATATTTATTGGACCCCAGATTTGAAAACTAATACATGATCCCGTATTCTGTACCAAGCTTAATCCACTTGAATTGACGATTTGGGAAGCATTTGCACAGGTGGTGCAAAACTTTCTTGGGAATCACAGAGCTGAAAATTATGTGATATGTTAGTGAATAAAACATGTTGGAAGCAGATCAACAAATGGGTTGCAGGATGTCTCTAAAAATACACTTACTGCATTCCCACCTTGATTTCTTCCCACCCAATCTTGGTGATGTCAGTGATGGGCATGGAGAGAGATTCCATCAAGACCGGTTCAACCCCAGCATGATGGGTGATTACTGCTGGTTTCTCCAGCGGGAAACTGCAGGCGGCCATAAGCGGAAGAGCAAGTGCCTTAAGCTTTTTTGATCAATTATAAAGGTGACTGTGGGATATTTATTATCTCATATGTGTTGTTTTGTTTTATATTGATATTTCTGGAAAGATTAGCATTTTTTGCTAATTAAATTGGGTAAAAATACCTTACGATATAGTAAAATGTGTGATTTTCCGTTTTTCGACTGGTTTTTAGTATCTCAAATCCTGACGTGCTATAGAGGAATGATACCATATTTGGAATCAGCTCACCCAATTTAGTCAAAAGCATTTCCTCCAGTAGCAGACAAATATTTTTTATTTGCTGCCCAGTGAATTATTAGACCTGCTCTGTTTATTAACTTACCTTTTCCGTGGCCGAGCGGTCTAGCTTACCGGACTCAAGTTCTGGTGTTAGCAGCAGAATGTGGGTTCGAATCCCGGCCGTGACACTTGTGTCCTTGAGCAAGACACTTAACCATAATTGCTTCTCTCCACCCAGGGGTTAAATGGGTACCTGTGAGGGCAGAGTTGGTTGATTAGCCCTATGCGCTGTAATGGCAGCAATTGAGCTGTATACTCCCCAGGGAGCTGAGATGGTTTCAGGAATGATTTATGAGCCTTATGAGCCTTATGAGCAGGGGTAATAATAATGCGCCTTGAGCACCACTCAGTTGGTGGATACGTGCGCTATATAAGTCCACACATTATTATTATTATTATTATTATTAAGCGTACAGTCATGATCATACTCTGTGAGGAGGTTACAGCTTTCCATCATTCCATCAGTCACAGGGTTCCCCCATGATATTTTGACACAAAATGAATCATGAAAGAAAAATGAACGAAGACCCTAAACTTCGTTTGTACCTACCTTCGTTCGTATTGAGTATTTTGTATTAGTCAGTACGACCCATCCATTCCCCCAAGTCCGTGACGTGAGCTTCAGCCTAAACCATGGATGAACATTTCAACATTCGGGGCCAGGGACAGACAAGTTGCAATCTGATACCTCAAATCATGCTCAAATCAAACTCTTTGATAATCGTTGTCAAATGAAGATAGGCCTATCCTTGTCAAAGTGGTCTATCACCAATGACTATGGCCAAAGTAATGGACCAACCAGAACAACCGATCAATCGAAACCCAAGAACTAAATTAGATCGATTACCGGTACCGTTCACAGACTTTATTCTTTCAGAACCTGCCCTTGATCGATGACCACTTAGCGATGAGAGGATTAATGTAACAAAAAGAAATGTACGTCGCTGTTATCGATTAACACTACACAGAAAAGTCATATTATCGTACAATACAAACTACCGAATTCAGAAAGCTGCTTGTAGCCACAAACAAAATTTCCTAATTTTTAAACTTTTTCCCAAACACACTGAATAGACAAACAAATCTGGAGCTTTCTGTACCAAGTACACATTATGCAATAGACGGAAAATCCATACATTTCTCCATGCAGTATGTCATCACACAACGGATTTCAAGTTCTAAACTATTGAGTGGTCGAGTGTGGAGAAAATAAAATTGAAATCGGGAAATTTCCATGGGATTGTGGTCAAATCAAGTCTAATTTCCACACCGTTTGTGTAAGTTTCCCTACATTTTACCGATTACCCAAAAGTTTTGTCAAGTAATTAAAGGTAGGCCTATCTGTTAAACCCCATGATTACATTACTGTCTTAGGTATAATTTGTCACACCACAAGAAACAGACACACCATACAGTGACGATTTCTTTTTATGATTCGGGGACGGTATATAAGGAGCACGAACCGTAACCTGGTCCCCCCCCAAAAAAAAAAAATGCCCCGAATTTAACCCTCCTGAAAACACTGCCCCGCCCCTTAGGGCCTAAGCGTTTGAATTTTGAAGTTTATGAGATACAGGGATGATGTGGCCTATCTGGGCAAGGGAAGATTTGGAAACAAATTAGACGTAAGTACGCTTATTGAGAAGTATGACATGTAGAATATACAACGGAATGATAGCCAATTATGTAACAGGCCTAAATTGTGTGTTCTGAAAAGTTTGTTTTGAGGAAGACGATATACTATTGGGGACTTTGGCATTACCGTCCCCTGTCATATATATTTGGGGACATGTCCCTTGTTCTCCTGAATTGTCCCCATGCAAAACCTGTCCATATACGTATACAAGTTGTTCGACGTGCTGTCTCAGTGGGTTAGGGCGCGAGTTGGCAAGAGGGTATGAATTTATACGTTTGCTATGAAAAGTTACAGTGTTAATTATGATATACTCAATTTATCATTTATACATTATAGGCCTACAATACTACATGTACATGTCGCCGTACCTACCTTTTACCACCTAATTCATAAGCCGCTTTCGGTTTCCCCACAATGAATCCACATATGTTTACAAAACAACTAGGCCTTGTCCTCAAACTCGATCTCATTAGCGATCTTTGGTTTATCCAACATTTATGTAGGCCATGGTGCTTGAGTATGAGACTTTTATCACTGTTTGTCGACACAGATCTTTCCCATCAATAGATATAGCTACTTGAACAGTTGACCTGTTTGTTTCAGCATCTGATAACGATAACATTCACGTTAACCTTTATGAAGATTTGTGCGAATAGGAAATCACTACGTGAATAATGACGGCTAGGACACGGTGCGCGATAATTGCACCCCTCTGCCGAACCCACATACAGACTGCAAGGGCGCAACCACGTGTTGAAAGTTGGGTGGGTCCCAAGCAGCCATTGTGATGTCATGAATGACATTACTAGGATCATGTATACATAAAATACCAATATGTTCCAGAAGTTGGGGAGGTCCACATAAAAGTAGGGGGGTCGTGGCCCCCGACCCCCCCCCCCCCCCAGTGGTTGCGCCCTTGACAGACTGTGACAAATGATGTGCTCAGTCACCCAAAACTTAATTCACTGTTTCTATGGACGCCAGGACGATTGTGTACGTGTTTACATGTACACGTATGACTCCTGGCTTCATTGCTCTAGTCAGTCAACTGAGAAAAGCGATTTTTCCCCTTTCTGTTCAAGATCACGAAGAATTTAAATATTTTCATTGTTTGCCGACAGTTTGTAATAAAAAAGAAAAGAAAAGGTGGCTTGGGCGGAACGAATTGCCGTGTTTTAGTAATGTGTGTCAAGCAAACAAACGAACAAAACTGACGAAATCCTACAAATAAAAATAATTTATAGTATGATTTGCGGTGACACCATGTATTGAAATTATCTCTTTTGAGTAGTGAGGGTTCTGAGAAGAACCTTTGGTTAAGATTTGAGGCTTTACATGGTGGAATATCAATATCGTTTCGGTTTGCGGTCACACCGTGTGTTTATCTCAACTATCGCGAAGCTGAGGTACAGGTTCTGAAAAGAACCTTATCGCACAACTCGTACCTCAACCTTCGCTAAGTGAGAAAGGTTCAACTTGAAGAACCAATGTCGGGCAACTCGTTAAAGTCGCTAAGTGAGAATAACCTTTGGTTAACATACAAAAATATACACATATAAAAAATAAACAAAAGTAAACATACAACAAACATCAAGGAACTGGCAGACAAAATACAACAAAACAACAACAAACGACAAAGCAAAACAAAGTAAACACAAATAAAAATATCTTTGTATAAATTCACACTTCATGGAAATAAGAAATGAGTACAGACATTAATCTGTGAAAGCTGCAGCTGCTGAAGTGGTTCACACGTTTCTGAGAAAAGTGGAAATACAATGTTCAATTTATCACACCGATCGAAAGAGGGCGGCAGTCTCTTCCACTGAGCGGGAAATAGTCTTCAATAATCGCTGGAAAGGGGAGGTGTGCGAATGCATCTCTTGGGAGGCGTATTTTTGTTTTCCCTGGAGGAATGATCGAAGACAACTTCAATTAATTAATGCAGGCCTATCTAAAACTTTCTTGTTAAATAACAAGTTTGACAATTCATTTTTATAGAAATTACCCACATTTTTCCTGGGGGAAAATTACACATCTGGGATTAAGTTAGTTATTATGCAAGCATATCTTTCCCCCTATATAGGATGAACATTATTTATTCTCTCTCAAAACAATGCGTTTCTAAAATTAAAAAAAATAAAAAAATTAAAATATTTTAAAAAGTGACAAATTTGTTAAATTGACAAATTTCTCTCCTTTATTCAAAATGAGAAAAACGCGTTCGGCTTACCATCCGTCCCCCCCCCCCAGCCTATGTCACCTCCGTCGCTCGTCCCAACCCCCCCACACCCCACCCACTATCCAATATGTCGCCGCCGATGCTAATATCAACAAGGTGTCAAGCTTGGATAATCTAAATTTAGAGAAGTGATTCTGCACAATTTTAGTTGCACTCTCTTGGAAATTATGATGGTCACATTGTAGCCTTTAACATTGTATAATAATCACTTACTCTATAATCTGATTCACTGTCAACAGTGTTCATATCTGTGGAAAAATTCTTGATCATCCACCCGTGAGTAGCATCAGCTTACATGCTTGAGCTCCTTGGAGTCTCGCGAGTAGAAATGCAAAACAAATGTACATGTACATGTATTGTCGAGATCTGTTGTCTTTCACGGGAGTTGATGTCAACTAAACTATCCCGTTTTGGGAGAAACCTTTATCCTGATTGAAACCCTATTCTCCCAATGAGGATAAACCAATAGTCCCCAATCGGGAAACCTTTGGGTGACATCAACACCGTCTCTGAATGAAAGCCGATGGTATGGATACCACTATGAGAGAATTTGCTTATCTGTGTGTCATATTACAGGGTCGCGAGTGTGGTATTGTGACACGTACGATCAATGCCAACCCAAAGACCTCCCAGTTGAGATCTAGTCAGTTAACTTAACATGCCAATGTTTGACCCTGCATATTTAAAGGTGCACCGTGTTGCTATTTTGCAGGAATCTGATTTTGTTAGTTTCAATCAAATCTGTTGTGGATGTTCCATCTGGTCAGTCCTTCAAATCTAATGTTCATCATCATCTGATTAATCTGCCACCTGCTCAGAATATATGAACTTTAGCTGAGGCATCGCTCATGCTTCTTGTTCTCTTGGGCTGTGTTTAAATTTAAAAAATAAAATAAATAAATAAACATTAAAAATGTATCGCCCATGTTTTTCGCCATTTTATCGGCAATTTCCGGTAATGTTTGTTTTCATTGGAACATTGATAATTTCCTTCAAGAAAGAAATACAAATACTTCTTTTTGCCTTTGAGAAAGAACCTGCTAGGTTCAAAACGCAAGGCCACTAACTACTAGTTTGCATTTATATTCACAGGTCATTTTAGCTGATAAGCAGTTAACAATAGCCAATTTATTTACTTCTAAAATGAGATATTTCACAAAATAATTGTCAGAAATTTGGTTTAACAGTAAGACAAAGTGCCCGAATGATCATGAATTTATGACGGAACCCACCATTTTTTGAGACATTTGTTTTGGAGACATCTGCCATATTAACCATCCTACACATGGAGGCCACTCCGATCCACTCAATGTTCAGTATGTTTTTCACCAACCTTTAGTACATACAAGCCTGCTGTCCTTTCCAAGTAATCTAACAAAATCAACTGTGTGTCACCCATAAGGCCACTGTAAATGTTTGAACATATTAGTATGGCCTGCAATGTATCAATGGGATACCACTTTACCCTGCAATCTCAGTGGTGTGACAGTGCACAGAAGGGTAACCATAGGAGGCCACTGGCAACAGCTAATGGCTTGGAGTGGCCTGAATGGGTTGTTTCAAAAATTGCACTGATTTAGCATTTGTTTTCCAATGAAAAAAAAATTCCATTTGGTAAATTTTTAATTCCCAATTCTTGACCTTATCTTTAACATTTAAGAAAGTGAGATCCATTGAAAATAAATTAATTAAATTAAAATAATGATTCAACATAAATAAACTTTGTATTAAAAGATTGAAACAATGTCTTTGACACGAATACCAAAAAAAGCTTGATTCCTTCTCTACAGAAAATAAGCTTGATCGATTCCTCAACATGATGATTTATTTTAATCCAAAGTATAAGTAAATTGTAAGAACTGAGCTACAGCTAAGAAACTATGCAGAAATTTTATCTAATAATTTTCCGATCATAAAAATAACCATAATCATACCAAATGTTTCAGGGCTGCTCCTGAAAATTCAATAAACTGCTAAACACAACAAAAATACTTGCAAGAACAGTTTGCTTAGCAAGTTTTTTGGCTATCAACCAGTGTTTTTCACTGTGTAACCGGCAATTTATGGACATTTTTGTTTTCAATGGAACATGTCGATATTGTCCCTTTAATTTAAGTACCATAGCCATCTTAAAACCAAGTAAGCTTTTAAATAATTGGAAAACAAATACTTCTTCATAAAAGAAAGGCAACATGAATGTATGATGAGACACACCATAAATTCATTTTGGGACATATTTACTGTAAAAACTATGCTTCTGGTGATTTTTTTAGAAATGTTTCATTTTAAAAGCATTTGTTTTCCATTTATCAAGTAAAAAAGCAATGTTCCGATGAAAAAGAATATTGATGTGAAAATGGTCAAAGCCCATCATTAACCCTAACCACCCCAAACCATTCAAACTCCAACAGCTGAATAGCCCAGACAGGGATACTTTGCATGGGGGCCAGGTGTCCCAATTCCAGCTAAGTCCAACAGTTGGGTGGTAATGTTACTGCATGGTGTTGTATTTTGATGGACTCAGTACTGAATAGCCCAGACAGGGATACTTTGTATGGGGCCAGGTGTCCTGCGTGGTGTGACTGCACGGTGTTGGATTTTGCAGATTCAGGAAGGTTCTTGTCATGTTGTTTCTTTTATGCTGCTTTAGCAAAACTACTTGCTGGCTTAGCAAAATTCTTCACTTAGCAATTCTACGAAACAGGCCGCTGAAAAGGGTCAATGAACTTGTTGGAAAGACATCCATAAGCATGACTTCATTCATAAATGGAAAGTCCTTTTAAAAATAACGACATTTGATCAATCATTTATTCTTCTCTCTGACTTCTTTGAACCTAGCCAGAAGACCGTCTTTCTCCCTGAGTACGTAACTCAGTGTCTTCTTCTGGTAGTACTCCGGCATGAGTTCGATGTTCTCGATGACGTCCGACAAGAGATGGGCCTTGGTGACATTTGACCCCATGGCGTCAAATTTCAGATGAGTGAAGTGGACGTGGAGATGGTAGTAGGATGGCTGGTAGTGAAAGTAAACCCTCAGCTGATCTGGAGGGATGGAGTATGTGTCCAAGATGGCTTTCTGAAAAGACGAATATAAATATGTTAGATAATACCTTCAGATAAATATTTCATTCATACTTTGTTTTGAAATTGGATTTTAAAATTTGGAGGGCAGATTTTGAAATTCAGAGGGCAGTTATTATTATCAGTAATTTTTGTAATTTCACAATCTTCTTATGCTTTTTAGATAATCAAATGATTTATTACTCTTGACTAAACCCCAACCCCTACAGATTTTTCCCAGACACCTTGCTGAATGCAACAGAGTGCAACAAGTATGCAGGCAGCTCAATGCAACAAGATCCACCAGCTAGAACAATGATTCTTTTGTTCTCTGCTGAGGGCAAACAAGATGCAACAATTTCTCCTGCGGATGATCAGAGCATGCCACACTGATCGAAACGTCGAGTTGTAACCTCCAGTTCTTTTCAGAACTAATTACTACTCAATAGAGAAGTTCACATGGTGTCACCGCAATTAGTCTTACTTATCCTCTTCACCATGCAAAGCTACAAGTTTTACCTAAGATGCAACAACTTTTTACATTTGTTGCATCTTGTTGCATCGAGCAGGGTTAGGGTTAAAAAAGAAACGAAAATAAACAAAATCAACAAAATAAGTCAAAATCTAAAAAGATGAATGAAATGTTTACATCATCAACAAGAAGTTAACCCAAAATATCTTCAGTTTAACACCCAAGAAACAAAAAACAAAATACAAAACAAAATGCTAACCTGGCACAATAGTATTAGCCAGAGGGGTATCTGGGCGTCTTTTGGGCACCCTGTTTCAATTTTGGACACCCTATTTCATCTGTCATTTACATATAAAAGTATTGTAAGTGAACAATTCGGACACCCTGTTTTGAAATTTCCAGCAAACACCCTATTTCTAAATCCTGGCTAACACCTTGCCTGGCACTTGTCTCGTATATTCCTTAGCAGTGGAAGATGTGATTGGTTGAGGTCTCTCAGGCTTTTGATACCCCTCCGATGGCAGATAGCGACTAGGTAGAGATTCTCCATCTGTTTCCGATCCCACTTCATATCAGGGAGTAAGATGAAGCCGTCTTGAGGGTCGGGATCCTCGTAGACGATACGCTCTACCTCGGCTTTCTTCTCCAGGATGTTGTACACCCACTGTCAAGATGATCAGAAATAGTATAAATTTAATTAATACATCTATTCAGATATTTGTTGAATTTTTGACGTTTTTTTGGGGGGAAAACAACACCACTGCATCACAATGCTTTCAATGTCCAATGAATTTCACAAAATATTGTTACAGAAAGTGTAAAAATTAAAGCAAATAGCATACAAAGTGTTGTGTCAAGATATTTTGCAACCTATGGGAAACTGTGCCATGATTTCTTTATCCGATGGCAGGCTGCGTCACTGTGCACCAAAGTGATTCCAAAGAGGACTCGTTGGAAATTTGGAGGCACACTAAACAAAAACACACAAAAATCTAAAATTGGATTTCCACCAAGAAACAAGTTACTCAAGAGATGTGGTAGAAATTGAAGAAAAAGTGGATTTCCAGCAAAGATCTCGGAAACTATTATCTGAAATGATTTACCTGTATTTTGAATGTCTGCTCTTCAAGATATGGTAAAGTAATGCTACAGTAATCCTCCCATGTTTCTTCTACCAGTGATATTTCCTGCTTAGTGTACTTGGCTACATGACGTTCCGTTGCTGGATATATTACAGTTGTTTTTATTTCTACAAATAATATGCAGAAACTGGGTCAGTACTCAGTTATACTTCCACTAACAAACATGAAAATTGATATTTGCTGTCAGATTAATAAGTCCAAATTGAATACAATGAAAGTAAGATTATGATTTCAGTATTTTCACAATAACATTTGTCAGCAAAAAGGGAAAGAATGTGGTATCCGACCGCCACTATTTAAGTTTTTTTTAACCAGTTAAAAAATGATTCCATCGATTTTTGGGGGTACAGAAAGCGAAAACTATCTTTAAAATCCACTTTTATAATGGTTTTCGGACTTGATTTCCCTTCTAAAAAAATCCTCCCCTTCAGAAAATAGAAGGATCCTATTATAGTTGCCACTACACATGTACAATGACCGTGTTGGTCACTAACGGGGAGTTGACAAGATCAGACTGACATGACTGAGGAAGTCATCGTATACCAAAAATGCCTGATTTTCAATGAAATAAATATCCTGGAATAATTTGATGTATATGTCCATCATCATCCATATGTTCTCCACCTTACTACTACTAGGTAGGTAAGACTACATTATTGGAATGGTTATATTGAATGAGAAAAATTGGCGGTCAGATACGACATTCTACCCAGCGCTCGAACTTCACGCACGCGTCTGGAATGTACGTGAAGTTTGAGCGGTGGGTCGCAGACGGCAACGAGTGTTCGAAATAAACAATTTTGCCCCGTCAAAAACATGGCACATATTACCGTGAAAGGGTTTATTAAATGTTTTACTCAGATATGTCACATTTAGTAGTTAGTATGATCATGATATGAATGTGAAAAAAAAAATACTGGCATCACTGACCATTTGAACATGATTTCGGATCTGGGTGGCCAACAAAAACACTATAGATATCATTATTCAAATTTAACGACAATTTTGTATCAGAAGAAAGAAGTGCGGTAAATTCTTGCTCTCGAAACGGCGTTTTCTCCAACAACACAACTGCACAGTCATCGCTCCCTTCAAACTTTCCGTGGAGAAACACCGTTTTACTGTGTGCATCCTCTGAGATAATTTTCGATAGTTTAAATCCTTCGAAACTTTCCCGAGCTTTGGATACATTGTCCCCACTTCCATCGTCGTAAATTTTTTGCTTTTTAGTGATTTCTTCTGGGATCTGTGAGACCTCATCACTTGTGCGTTTGGACTTCACTTCTATCATGGGCGCAGCCATTTTGAATATTTGAGCATACTTCAACCCGATGTATTCTGTGGTTGGTGAGCCCCCCCCCCCAAAAAAACAACTAGTAGTCTTTGTTCAAAAAGATTTTTTTTACATGCGGTACTGTGTCCATCTATTGGCAAATATGTCGTGGAGAGCGCCCTCTTTATCATTCATTCATAAGAGTGCTGTTTCCTATCCAAAGAGATGATTTTACCCGAATACATAACTTAGAATCAAACTCAGATATTTAACTATTTCTTAGACTAACAATACATTTCACTGATTGCCTTTCAATTTAAAAGTTTTTACTCATTCGTAGACAATTATAAACGGGAGTGTTTAATGTTTATGGCCACATACTTTTTAATAAGGGAACTTACATGGCCGAAGTCAATGAACTTTGTTGTGTGTATGACCATGGAGATAAAAATGACACATTAAAAAACAAGCAATAAACAAAGCGTTCCAAAAGTACGTGCATACGACATAAAATATTTATTTTAATATACGATATCAATGCCATAGCATGACTAAATCTGAGATTTTAGAGCTATATATACAATTTCCTTTTTTTCACATACCCTCTAAACATGTTTCTCTACTCATACGAACTTTCCTGAATTTGTATTCCCTATTCAATTTGATGAGGGCAATTTTTCGATTTTTAGTCAGCAAATCGAGCCTCAGTACAAGCATATAAATCAATAAATCAAGCCATCGAAACAGACTTGTAGTTTTTATGCCTGAGGTGGTTTATTTAATTAATTAATTTATTATTATTATTATTATTATTTGGGGGAGGGGGATTTCTGAACGGCTAGCCGGCTTGATTAGCCGGTAGCCTGATATAGCGCCCTGTAGTGGATTATGCAACAACAGTGTAATATTTATAAAAACATCTTGTAACAAGACTAGTAAAGTAATCAACTCCCAGTGGTCTATGGAAAATAAGTATCTCGTCTCCATGATCACGGCGTCGTCTGTGTAAATGAAATCGTCTGCTCTCCATTTTTGTGTTTGTTTGAGAACTTTTCTTTCTATTTTACAGCAATGGCATCAGATGAAACCAGTGTTTTGCTGTCGTCTGAAGCCGAAGCTTATGTAGAATCACTGGAAGTTATTCCTATGAAAGACACAGGCAGTCCGAGGTACAATTTGATTTTATTTATTACAAATTCGCTTATAGTTATCATGTTAATTGTTATAGGCCTAGTATTATTTTGTATTAACATTAGAAAATTGCCTGAGTGTAACAGGGCTAGGCCTAAAAGAAGATTAAGAAAAGACTTAGAGTTAGAGCCTAACATTACACGTTGAAATAAGATAAATGGAACAAATGTAGAATACAGCCGCCCACTTTTCTATCCAAATATGACAAATATCACAGATTTTTCTTTAAAAGATGATAGAGGACCCGTTATAATTTGCGCAAAGGCACTCAAGCGCAAATTGTATACCTTGCGCAAACTTATTCTTTCAACTATACAATAATAAAAATAATGTGAAAGTCAAAAAGGTCATGTCCGGGAATTGGGCACAGAACCGGGCAGACGGTCCCCTAAGGTGGCACACTTTTTATGTCAACAAATCCCCAAGTGAAATTCTGATATTCTTTTTTTTAAGTTAAAAGATTATGATTAACTATTCTAATCTTTATAGGATACACCCAGTTTCGTGTTTGTCTGAAATTATTTGCTTATTTTTGAGCGCAAATTGAGCGCGCGCAATCTTGACGTTTGCGCGCGCATCCACGTCCATGCACGACTCGGCAAGTTCCGCCATGACAGATGGTGCATGATGATCGATCCATGCGCATGCGCGTGACATGTATGACGTAAGCGTGCAGTTCATGTCAAGTCGAGAAGGAATCTAAAGTGCAGTGTGCAAATTTAATTTGCGTGCGCAAGTTTGCAGCACGCAAATTGAGCGCGCACAATCTTCAAGCTTGCGTGCGCAATCTTAAAGTTTGCGCGGGCATCCACTTTGCGCTCAACAGAAACACCGGATATTTTGGGAGATTTTGAGCAATGAATGTATGCACATCCAATGAGACGTTGCCCATTTTGTTGTCTGCTAAAAACACATGCTTCTAAGACATTGTGCACAAGTGGCAGTTGTGTTCGACATTTTTTCCCAGTTAAATAAAACAAAAAGGTTATTTGAAGACAGGTCTTCTTTCTAAGATAAATGAACAAATTTTAATGGCAGTAACTTGAGGAAGGGAAAAAATACATTCCATTGATACATTTTCAAAATGATCATGAGAAGCATGGTTCTACAGTAACATAGTTAAATTAATTTATTGTGGGTCTCATCATATATTCATTTGAACACATTATTACTGTTACACCGTCAGCTTCCATCAACTACTCTGACTTTGTGAAAAATCTCAATAAAAGTAAACATTTGTTCTCCTTTGTAAAATAATATAATCAATGAATCCACAAAAATTGATAGAATAGCGAAAAACAAACTTTATCCCCTGAATGTGGTGATTTGTCTTCATGTAATACCCAGATGGATGAGACAGCATGAATATATTGAGAAACTGAACATCCAAGCAGTGTTACATGCATCAGCCAATGAAGACGAATACATCAAAGAGTTACTTATACAACATCAGAAGGTATATATGCTAGCCAAAGTGTTGCCATAGATACGGTGGTGACACTTTCTTTTATTTATATTTTTTTGCCAATAAATTATGTCATTCTGAACAAATACAAATATATTATTTTACTGTTGTTTTTTCATATACCCCAGTAATGCATTTTGTGTGAGTATATAAAATAATTTTACTCAAAATCCCTTTGATATGGGCCTTAACTGCTGAACAGCCAAAAGGTGACCCAAAACACTTTATGTATGATATTTTGTAGCTAAATATGATTTTTACCTTGCAACTTCATCATATTTAGTATTTTTATAATATCCAAGATGTCCATTTCAGAAATGCATCCAAAATATGTTGAGATTAAACAATTTAACATATTTTAGAAGAGTTTAAGTAAAGACTTTTTGCGGTGACACCATGTGAAAAAATTCATTCTTCTGAAGATGATTAAAGCATACTGATCGAAACGTCGACTTGACACCACCAGTTTCTTTCAGAAGTAATTACTACTCAAAAGAGAATTTCTGCCTTGTGTCACCGCAAACAGTCTTTACTTATCATTTTTCACCGTGCAAAGCTACAAATCTTAATTAGAAGAGTTTGTTTATTTAAGGCCCCCAAAAAAGTCTCCGGTTTCTGGTCATTGGCTTCAAAATCGGTGCGGTGACGCATTTTTTTTGTTTTGTTTTTTTTGGGTTTTGTTGGCCATCTTTTTGGGGACCAAATTTCCTGAATACAAAGTGCTAAGAGAGGCCTCACAAATTGGGCAAACATTCATACCCCTATGTGAAAAGTCATTTAAAGCACAGCACGGCAGAATTCCAATCGATCCAGCAATTCTGGCTGCAATTGGACATCGTTTCATAGCAAAAAAAGAAAAGAAAATCAAAAATGTTGACGGGCGGGTCTGATGAAACGCATGCGGGGACCAGAAACTGGCCTAAAGTAGAAGAAATTAATTCATTCCTCATTGCATTTTCTTTAAATCTCCTGACTTAGATTCCAGTCATAATCAGTGATCTCATATGCACAGAGGTTTGGCAGCAGAAGGTGTTCTCCATCATAAAGCGTATGGACTTTGAACCACGTACTACCATTCCACTGTACATGAGTCTGTACCATGAGGCCACGTTGGTCAATCTACTAGAGACAATACTATATCACAAGGTACGTCCACTGACATCACACCATTGTTTGTTTGTTTGTTTATTTATTTATTTATTTCTTCTTTAACCTGGGTAACTCATTCAGTGGATAATACAAGTAATCCTCTGTTCTTCCATGAGGCCCAGGGATCAATACATACCAGAGACACCGGGGTAAACCCCTACTCTTGCACGATAAGTGTCATTATGGGTTCTTTGACTTGCACTAATATTTTACAGTACACAGGACCTACGGCTTAACGTCCCGTCCAAAGGACGAAGCAATTATGGTTAAGTGTCTTGCTCAAGGACACAAGCGCCACGACCGGCCAGGCCTGGATTCGAACCCACATTCTGATGCCACCAGAACTTGAAACTGATGTACTAGACCGCTCGGCCACGACACTCCATTCAAATATATGAGCTAATTAGAGTAGGAAAAACAAATTATGCGTCCCCTGTACCCCCACTTTTAGATTTGTTTATATTTCTTCTCCCATTATTTATGTTTTTCTTGCCCGTTTTTTTTTCTTCTTTTTTTCTGGTAATATTTTTTATTTCAAAACATTGATATTTTCCTGGCAGAAAGAAAGATACATACAAAATTAGGACTTTTTCACAAAATAGGCATCAGAAGGAGTTTCTAACAGTATTTGGTTCCAAACTTAATTTTATGAGCCAGCCATCAATTCATTTAAAGGGACAATGTCGTCACGATCAGAGCAGACTTTCAACAGGGCATGGAATCGGGGTCCTAGTTTAAGATGAACACAGTGACTGACAATTACTGGCTCATTTATGCAGCAGCAACGGCAATATGACCTTATCATTTGGGATATTATTGTCAGCCATTGACTCAACCTAAAACTAGTACTCTGATTCCATGCCCTGTTGATTCTGACGATATTGTCCCTTTAAAGGTTTTTGACTGAAAATTAATCATTTTTGTGGCGCATTGCTGTATTAATTTACTGTCTTTATACAAAGAAGAAAAAGTAAAGTTTCCGATTGATAAGAATATTGCAGGAGATATAAAATAATTATAAACATGGAGTGCCATGGTCGAGCGGTTTAGTGCGTCGGATTTGTGTTCTGATGGCTGAGCCTTTTGAATGTGGGTTCGAATCCCAGCCGCGACCGGGATGCTTATGTCCTTGAGCAAGACACTTTACCATAATTGCTTCTCTCCACCCAGGGGTAAATGGGTACCTGTGAGGGCAGAGTTGGTTGTTGTGTTTGTAGCCCTATATGCGCCGAAATGGCAGCAGTTGAGCTGAGATGGTTTCAGGAATGATTTATGTGCCTGATGAGCAGGGGTAATAATGTAATGCGCCTTGAGCACCAGTTTGGTGGATACGTGCGCCATATAAGTCCACATTATTATTATTATTATTATACATTCTCATCTCTTCCCATGTTTTAGTCTGGCCTCCTGTCTCATCAATTTGTATGCCACTGATTGATCAATCTAATCTTGTATCGGGTATGTTTTGTTTCATTTCCAGGAGCCATGTGAATCAGCCGAGGACTATATCCTTGATGTCATTGATTACTGCTATAGGAAGATCACCTACCTCATTTCAAGGTAACTATCTCTTAATAATAATAACAGGATGTTTAGAACACCAAATTGCCCAAGGATACAAGACGCTTTTAAATTATTATCCCTGGTCATTGGGCCAATATCAATCCTTAAACTTTCTCAGCTCCCTGGGGAGTGTACAGCCCCGAGCTACCGTAATATGGTAGTCTTCCTCAAGGACACAAGTACTACCGTCGCGGTCGGGATTCGAACCCACATTCTGACGACTCAGCCATCAGAACACAAGCCTGATGCACTAGACCACTCGGCCCATGGCACCCCACAGACCCAACAGACTTCAGATTGTATTTCTTTGTTGAGTCCTGAGTCCCATATTACCAGAACAATTAGGTTGTGAAATATCACATTTCTAAATATTCGTTTTCCTTTCTGAAAGGAAATTAGTAATGTTCCAATGAAAACAGAAATTTCTGGAAATTGTCGGAAATTCAAATGCACAAAGAGCAGTGTAATGACTTTCCTGAATCATAAAACCATATGATGCAGCTGGCTAGTTCTTGAATTAGACATGATACAAACTTAACCATAATGGTGTATTTATTCATTAGGCCAACAACAAAAAATTGTTGAGTTGCCCTCCAGTGAAAATATTTGAAGGGGTCGGTCGGTTGGGATTTTTTTTTTTTTTCCCTTGACTGTCATTTTAAGATTGAAATGCATTGGAACTGAAACCACATACCATGTTTTTCATTTGTATACCTATCAGCAAGGAATTTTGCTTCAGAATAAAAGTATCCCAAGCATTTTTGTTGTACTTTTCGCTGTGATTGACACAGCAAATTCATATTGCGTGCAATGCTCAATATGCAACATGTGAGTGGCCATTCGATTTGAAAACGTGTAGATCGAGTCGCAATCGTTGACACACATACAGTGCGGGGAGCCAGTACACAACGTGTGAGGGCCATTCGATTGGAAACGATGTAGATTTGGGTGCAATTGTTGGCACACAGTGTGTGCGAAGGCAGTGCACCATGTGAGGGCCGGGGCCATTCGATTTGAAAACATGTAGATTGAGTCTTGGGTACCGGTAAATTTACTGGTAAAAAAAGTGGAAAATTTCACAAATCAAACGTATTATGTTTTATACAAAAAAATTGGTAAGTTTCATTAATAAATAGGCCTATGAATGATGGGGGGAAAAAAAAAAAAAAAAAAAAAAAAAAACCCGACCCGAGATTTCAGCACTTTTGGGTCGGTCGGTGGAGGGCAACTCAACATCTTTTTTTTTTTGGCCTTATTGTCCTCCTTCCACAGACAGGAGTCTGAAGAAGGTGAGGAGGAGGATGAGGAAGCCACACCCAAGACGGCATCTGACATCAAAGAAACAGGAGGAATGGAGGTGCGTACTGATGTAAGGCCCAAGTCATAGGTCGGCTTCAAAATTGGTGCGGTGATGCACTTTTTTTTTTTTTGGGGGTAATCTTTTTGTTTTTGCCAACAGGGTAATACATGATACATGCGGGATTTTTCGTGGGGGGGGGGGGGGGCCACGTGGCTATGCCACTGGATACATGTACACGCAGGGACCTAATTTCCCATATACAAAGTATGGTGGCTAAGAAAGGCCTCACAAATTGGGCAAACATTCATACCCCTCTGTGAAAAAGTCATTTAAAACACAGTAGGGCAGAATTCCAATTGATCCAGCAATTTTGGCTGCAATTGGACATCATTTCAAAGCCAAAAAAAAAAAAAAATTTAAAACTCTGATGTGTAGGTCTGAGTTGACACGCGTGGAGACCAGAAACCGGAGACCGTTTTTTTTTGGCCTAATAAGGAAATACAAAATTCAATGCATGGTCTTTCTCACCTCATATCCACGACCTTGGGGTCTTTATCCTATTGTAAAGGCCAAGCATCAAACTTTTATTCCCATTTTTAAATACCCATCTCGATTTTTTCTTTTTTCAGTAGTTTAATAAAGTCATTTGTATTGAAAAAGAGCCAACTCAAAAACTAATGATCAGTCAAAAGGTTAGTGCAAATTTGTTTGCCCTAACTGTAACCGTGTAACCGGGGAATCCTTTGTTAGTAACAAGCAGAAATTCTTTACGTAGCTGCTGACATGTTGCAGAGAATTTTCTGCTTTATTGAGCACAAGATTTAAAGTTACGGTGCGCACTGAGCAGTGCTGTAAATTTGGGGCCCTGTTTGATTAATGAGGGATTTTTATTGACAGATTGTCCAGTTAATTAGTAAGTGACAACAAATGAATCCTTTGTCTACAGGAGCTGAAGAAACAAGAACAAAAGATCCAGTTTGATGTCAGCATCAAGGCCGTGTCCATCCTCAGATATATCACCGATCACATCGCTGAGTAAGTAGAATGGAAAAGCACCAGGGAATCCAAGAAATCATGAGAAAAATAACTGGAAAGATTGGACAAATCTAGGGAAGATTTTTTGTTTATATCGATCTACAAAGCACAGTCTCCTGATGACGGCTAGAGTAGACTAGTCTCAGAGCCATTCACTTCTTCCAAGAAGAGATCATTACATGGTGTACTCGAAAGAACTCAATTATAAAAGCACAAATTCATGTAAAATAATCCTATGCACATTCAAAGTAACAATCTCATTTGGAAAGAGTTTATTTTATTTGAGAATACAGGTCTGTTTTAAAGGAGATCTGTTTTTGTTGCCTATTACTGTAAAACTGGTAATTTTCTCGCAACATTTATTTTCGCGTTTTTCGCGTAACAATTAGACAGCGCGAATTTAAAAACACGCGAATTTATTACCCGCCCGGTGGATTGGTAAGTTACTAATATTTTCTTTGTTTACCTCTACCTCCCAGCCCCGTAATGAAGACGTACCTACATGTACATACATGTATATAAGCATTGTGCATAGCGCCTGTGCAACGACATCGGCACTATAATTAGGTCACCTTTTGAAGTAAATACATGTACGTGTCAACCACATAGTGTGCATTGTACAAGTCAAATATTTACCGTGCACGAAAGCAACAACCCGCGAATGTGTCGGTATGGTGGCTGAGCGCGAAAAATTACTCGCGCGAAAATTACCAGTTTTACAGTAGTTGAAATATTGAGGTTTGAATGTGTGTGGGGGGAACTTAACAGATCCGCCCATATCATTGTCATGAGAAACATAGTTATTTATGTGGACAGATAACAACATCTTCTTACAAACTTCTTACAAGCCTAACAATAACGATCGGTCTTGGGTTCGATTCCAGCAAAGTTGCCTGCGGCAAGCACAAAGTATGCAATGCTATATTAAAGGGGCAGTATCGTCACGATCTGAGCAGACTTTCAACAGGGCATGGAATCTATGTCCCAGCTTAAGATGAACACAGTGACTGAAAATTACTGGCTCTTGTATGCAGCAGCAATGTTAATATGACCTTTATTTTCAGTCACTGTATTAATCTAAAACAAGCACTCAGATTCCACGTCCTGTTGATTGCGACAATACTGCCCCTTTAAGGCATTGCGGTATAAGAAACACCTGTGTTTATATATTCACTTATAATACATTATCCATACCAGTACTGAAGTGACTTGATCACACGTCTTTTTCCAATGTAACCTAAGATTATTTGTAATTTAAAATTTGTCTCTAATAGTCTGTCACTCAGTGTCACAAGTAGAATTTTGAACACCAATGACTTCCCCTGTTTACTGGTTCAGCTCATAGAGAACCCACCTTGGACAAAATACAGAAATGGTAAGATAACAGTTGTAAATTGTTCTCAATTGTGAAACTGGGAATGCCAATCAAAAAGAAACATCGAGACTTACACATAGATTAAAGATTGAACTAATCCACTTGGATATTTTGTCAAATTGGGCATTGATATTTAGATAAAATATTTGCCAAAATTGATGTAATGATTTAGAAACTTTCGCAGGTCAAATAATTTATGTATATATTTGTTCACAAATTTTTTTTTTATATTAATTCCATACATCATCCAACAGTACAAGCACAAATGACAGAATGGATATAAAAACACAAACATTTGTTAAAATTTTCAATAAATTACACAAAATAGAAGAATAATCAAGTCATATTTGTAGTCTTGCATGGTGAAAAGGATAAGTAACCTCCAGTTCTTTTCAGAACTAATTACTTCTCAATTCAGGAATTTCACATCGTGTCACCGCAAACAGTCTTTACTTAATAATCAAGTCCAGAGTAGGAAACAATATTTACACAATGTTTACAATATTGTAGGTGTACTCCAGAAGTTCATAGATGGCAAATGGAATGATGTACCGTCCAGCGAGAGAATGAGACTGACTAAGATAGAAGGCCAGGTCTGGATAGCCCTCTTCAACCTGTTACTTGGACCAAAGTGTCAGGAGAAATATCAGTTTAACAGCCACAATAAAGCTCAGATTCTTAAGGTAACCACAAACCGTTTTCATATTTTTCTTCTTGATAAACTCACAAAGTTTCTATTTAAAAAAAATGATGTCAATGAAGTATCAAAATAAGAAACTAACAGTGTAATTATTTTGTTTGGAGTGAACATAGACAAATTTACTAGATCGTGATTTAAACCTGCCACTTCTGGGTTAACATGATGGCACAGTGAATTCTGTTGTCTAAGTAATATTTACAGATAGGTATCTTTTTTCCAGTGTCTATTTTTTCTCTTTCAAACGAGATATTGAACTAAATAAAATCAAATTATTGAAAAAAGCCAAATGTTATCAATGATAACATTTTATAAAACAACTTAATAATAATAATAATAATAATAATAATAATAATGTGGAATTATATGGCGCACGTATCCACCAAACTGGTGCTCAATGCGCATTATATTATTACCCCTGCTCATCAGGTGCATAAATCATTCCTGCAACCATCTCAGCTCCCTGGGGAGTATACAGCTCAATTGCTACCGTTACAGCACATATAGGGCTAATCAAACACAACAACCAACTCTGCCCTCACAGGTACCCATTTACCCCTGGGTGGAGAGAAGCAATTATGGTAAAGTGTCTTGCTCAAGGACACAAGCACCATGGTCGTGGTTGGGATTCGAACCCACATTCTGACGACTCAGCCATCAGAACACAAATCTGACGCACTAAACCGCTTGACCATAGCACTGTGATTTAAGATTTTTTTAGTAATTTAAGTGAACATAAAAAAGTAATGTTTTTTACTTTTCCAGAAACTTAATCTAAAATGATTTTTTTTATATCCTTTTGTTATTTGTTTGGTTAAAAATCACTATTCAGCCACAAACGAGGAACATATTAAATAGGTGCTAATGGATTTGTGTGATTTTTCTTTCTTTTCAAAACTGTTGCAGTTAAGGGCACATATCTCTGAGGTGATCGTGGACCAGATCCCAAGCCTGTGTGATCTCCAGCGTTACCTGAGTCACCTGGCAATGATGGACCCACCGGCCTCCACGTCTGGACTGGTGCTAGAACAGGTCCCTGAAGTCAGGGAGAACATACTGAAGGCTAATGAGGGGAAGTGGGGTGCCATCGCCAAACACCAAGTCAAAACAGTCTTCAATCCATCGGCGGCACTCATGAAAGAACAAGCAAGAAGGTAAATACATCTCTTTAATATCCCTAATACAGAAGTATTTTCTCTTAAAGTATTTGTAATTTTAAAGAAAAAATATAATAATCTTGGTTTTACTTAAGGCCAAAAAAAAAGTCTATGGTTTCTGGTCATCAGTCAGCTTCAAAATCGGTGCGGTGATGCGCTTTTTGTTTTTTGGCCATCTTTTTTGTTTTTACCAACAGAGAAATACGTGATACATTATATACGCGGGGACCTAATTTCCCATATACAAAGTATGATGGCTAAGAGAAGCCTCACAAATCAGGCAAACATTCATACCCCTATGTGAAAAAGTCATTTAAAGCACAGCACGGCAGAATTCCAATCGATCCAGCAATTTTGGCTGCAATTGGACATCATTTCATAGCAATAAAAAAAAGAAAATTAAAAATGCTGATGCACAGGTCTGAGGCGACGTCTGTAGAGACCAGAAACTGCAGACTTTTTTTTTGGCCTAAAAGTATACTTTTTGTTAGCAGAGCCCTTAAAGGGACAGTATCGTCAGGATCAGAGCAGACTTTCAACAGGGCATGGAATCGGTGTCCTAGTTTAAGATGAACACAGTGATTGAAAATTACCAGCTCATTTATGCAGCAGCAACGGTAATATGACCTTATCATGTGGGGTAATATTGTCAGTCACTGACTTAATCTAAAACTAGCTCTTTGATTCCATGCCCTGTTGATCGTGACGATATTGCCCCCCTTTAAGCGTAATGAGGGTCCGCCTCTTTTGGATTTGGACATTCAGGTGGATTTGGGTAATGCATGTCAAGGGATCCTGGACACTTTTTGTGAAAATGAAATGGCTTGCCCCTGTGTTTGTGGTAGGGCAGCAAAATGTGGGAATTAGCAATTTGCAATCTTTGGAAAAGGCGATAAATAAAAGTATTATTATTATATTATCTTTTGATATTGAAATCTTGAAATTAGTATCCTGTGTGCCTTTTTTAAAATTTCAATTCAATTCAATATCACTCTCATTAAAAAAAATAGTTACAAAAAACGTGGTTTATAAAGGTTGTAAAAAGAAAGATAATTATTAAACAACTAATAATAATAATAATAATAATAATAATGTATAGATTTATATAGCGCACGTATCCACCAACTAAGTGGCGCTCAAGGCGCATTATAATATTATCCCTGCTCATAAGGCTCATAAGGCTCATAAATCATTCCTGAAACCATCTCAGCTCCCTGGGGAGTATACAGCTCAATTGCTGCCATTTCTAGCGCATATAGAGCAAACCATCTCTGCCTTCACAGGTACCCATTTAACCCCTGGGTGGAGAGAAGCAATTATGGTTAAGTGTCTTGCTCAAGGACACAGGTGTCACGGCCGGGGCTCGAACCCACACTCTGCTGCTGGCAACACCAGAACTTGAGTTCAGTGCGCTAGACCGCACGACAATCCACTTTACGTGCATTATACAACACACGGCACCGACTGCTTTACGTCCCATCCGAAGGACGAAGCAATTATGGTTAAGTACCTTGCTCAAGGATACAAGTGTCACGACCGGGGCTCGAACCCACACCCTGCTGCTGGCAACACCAGAACTTGAGTTCGGTGCGCTAGACCGCTCGGCCACGACACTCCACTTAGATAATATTATGAAACACGGCAAAATCAATCTTTGTCATGCATAAAAACACAGAGCCATTGTTTATCCTGCTGTACGTATTATTGATTTCCTTTCAGTCAAGGATTTCTGCACTCTAGACCCTGGTTAAACTGTATTTTTCAATTGTTTGTTGTCTTTGTTCGTTCTGGTAAAGATCATTCACAAAATGCCCTATATCCAATAAGTAAGGTCACAGTTAGGTCCCCAGTAAGGTCACAGTTCCACATGATAGTAGCAATGTACTTTTATTCTATTAGATATCAGCAAGATTATGAATATTTAGTGGGTTATTTCTATAGCATGACAGATAGGACATGCACAATTGGATTATGACCTATAACTATACATAATACACACTGTATTTTCTTTGTGTGAAAAATAAAAATTTTGATGCCGTATCAGGTAAAATACTTTTTCAGTTTTAAAACTTATTCTGTATGTCGTTTTTAAAGAGATATTTCAGAATCTTATCTTTGAACATGTAAGTCATACAGTATATTCAATACTGATCAACGTGTATTTGAAGACTTGCCGAGTTTTGGATGAAAACTGTTAAAACCACAAAATGTCAGAAAGTGTGTGGTTTTGTTTCTCTTTTCATCAAGTGTTTTTTCTTGAATATCTCTACAGGTTTGCAGAGACCTACAGTTTTGACGTTCTCGAGAATCTGATAGCAGAGCCCCCGAAGTGTGCAGTGTGCGGGGAACCAGCCACAAAGCGGTGTTCACGTTGCCAGAATGAGTGGTACTGCAGAAGGTGAGATGATGGCAGTTGATTCATTGATTACTAAACATACACTCACTGGCCATAAGTATTGCAACATCCCCAAAGTTCAGTTTGGAGAACTGTGTTACAATAATTTATTTTATTTTATTTACACCACTTAAGACTTCTTGAAAGTGCCTGTGTTTTGAAGTCAATGTTCTTTTTTACTGTTCTTGCTCAGAAATTATGTAATACACGATCGATGAAATCGGATTAAATGATCTCACCTGTTACTTGTAAAGTGCTATTTTGAGCATGTTCCAATACTTTTGGCCAGTGAGTGTATAACTCACTTCTGTGAATTTTATTTATTTGTATAATTTAATTTAACAGGAAGGTAGAACATTTGTATTTGGTAACCTATGTTCATATATCAGCCCTCTAGTGTTCAAGAAATACATCATAAATCTAACCTTAAAAAATTTCAGCACAATATATAGGTGCTCACGTTTTTGAGAAAACAGTGAAAAACTGTTACATGTTTTTTTCTGTTTTACAAAAACCTGCAACGTATTGTAAATTCTAAATATCAATTCTTATTTCTCTAAGGTGAAAGCACTTTAAACAAAATATTTTCTCAGATTAATATGTGTAGCAACTTTACAACAAGTAAGTTTTTAAATAACAATTTGTTAATTTGAAAATCTTGTAATAATCACGGTTATACCTTCCCTTCAATTTATTGGTATTTTATTATTTTGTTGCTTTCTCGCATGAAATCTAACAAAATATGATGTATTTTCAGCCCCAGTCCAAATATTATTTTATTTCACTTCATACATAGCCTAAAATACCAAATTTGATGTAATCTCCCTCATTTAAAAAAATATATATATTATTTGTTGTCATTTTCAGAGAGTGTCAGGTGCATCATTGGACCAAACACAAACAAGCATGCTCGCTAATCACCGAATCCCAACAATCCATCAAGAATGATGGGAAGACATAGCAACACGTCCAACTAATTCATCAGAGGAAAGAAGAACAGAAACAACAGTCCGTCCATTCGCAACATCCACCAGGGGGTTAGTTCCCTGTCTGATAATGAGAATGTTTAATAAGACTACAGGCTATGCATGGCGGGAGTTGATAGGAAGAGGCTTGTGGTTACACCATATAAAGAATCTCTTTTGAGTAGCATAGGTTTAGTTTATTTGATGTTTCAATCAGTATGCTCTGATCGTCTTCACACTACTTAAAATGAGAATGTTCTCGCAGACATCGTGGAATTGATTGACTCAAAGCATCCAGGATTTTCAGTGGCTGCAATGGAAAAATATTCAACGATTTGTTGTGTCACATTCTGAACCCTTCTACCCAATTACAAGCCATGTATTGGTCAGACTGGTGCATCCTTGAATTCTATAAATATCTCATGGTTGGAGGCAAGCTAGAGCAAGAATTTGACATTATTCCTGAACTCTTAGGATTCTCCCTGCTTAAGAAAGCAGATCATATTGGTGATGAAGTAATATGCCTTCATGGGAGTGTTTTAACCTACATTTGAATAATCTTGTATATATGTATACAGCCAGATGAAGCAGCACCATCAATTACCTTAGATTGAGCACATTAAGGAAGTTAGTTAAGCTGTTACTGACATTAAAAATTACTGACAGTGCAGGTGGCAATATATATTGTTTTCTTCCTGAGACATCATTGTAAATTAACAAGTTTATTAAATAACCTCATTAAGATTGTTACTTATTTTAGCATTTAAACTCAGATTACATAACTGAAATATACACGTTTTGGACAAAAATACTGCCAGAGTATTTCAATAAGGCTCCCATAACAGCAAGGGAAATTGTGTCTATTCTGCAGACTCTGTAATAATGAAAGTCGACTGTATTTATGATGCAGTGTGATAAATATGTTGTTGGTCAGAAATGTCACCTGAGGAATGCTTATCAAGACTCCAGTCAAATATTTTGTTAAATGTTCTCTTTCAAAGTAATTTACTTCCTTCCTACAGGAAAATAACTAAATTTACTGAAAAGGATTTTTAAAAAAACAGTAAAATAAAGATTTACACAGAATATCCATCATTTATATGATGGCATGCAACAATCTTTCAATACAATTCAATACATTTTAAATGTACTTTGTATATAATTGAACAAGTCTGACTTTTGAAACAACAGTGTTGGGGAAATGGATGAATAAAAACAATATAATGTCAACATTGGAATTATTTTAATCAGAGTCAAGAAATGTTGTACCGTACCGAGTACCTTTGAACTTTATAGTTGTTACTCACTTTTTTCCATCCCCGGCAGGGCGGATTGCAGTGGCGTAGCCAGGACTTTTTCAGTGGGGGGGGGGGGGGGGCCCCACAGGGGCATTGCTTTTCAGTGGGGGGGGGCCCAGGGGATATGGGTTTTTTCCCTTGTCTTTTTCTTTTCTTTTTTGGGGCACTATTGGGATATTTTCCTGGGGGGGCACCTAGGGAGGACATATCCCCCGGGATCTGCTTTATGATTCCTCTCTCCCCAACCCACCCCAATTCTCCCATGTTTATGTTTAAAAAAATTGTTTATATCTAAAATTTTAAGGAAACAAATTAAAAGGGAGGTATAGCATTGGTACTAAGAATATGCTTACTCTCTTCGGAATCAAGATATTTGTTAAATAAAAATTTGTACTGTGTCAATTCGTGAGAAGAAATGGAAATGCATTCAGATTTGGTTGTATTCATTCTACAAAATGGAATTTAGGAAAGAGAAGTCTTTCCTCAAAATCAAATTGGAACTTATTAAGTTTTTTTATATAAAATGACGGCACATAAGACAGAAATATTTATCAGGAAGAATAATATAAGCGTTAAATTAAAATTCAACCATTTGGATATTTTTGAAGTACCTTGAAACCAAATTGTCAAAAAAAGTATTGGGTCATTGATTAAAAGAGTAAATCCATAAATTTATAAAAATTGATCAGTTGCACAACTAGGGTTGGTGCAGTGGGGGCACTTAAAGGGACAGTATTGTTATAATCAGAGCAGACTTTCAACAGGGCATGGAATCGGTGTCCTAGTTTAAGATGAACATGGACTGAAAATTACTGGCTTATTTATGCAGCAACAACGGTAATATGACATCATGTGGGGTATTATTTTCAGTCACGAGCAAAATAAACTAGCACTCCGATTCCATGCCCTGTTGATCGTGACGATACTGTCCCTTTAAGGGGGACACTAGGATTGTTCGGGTTGCACTTGAGAAAAAAATTTACAAGTAAAACTGTTATCAGATGATCACTATAGTAACCAGATAAAAATACAAATACATATACACCCCTAAACTATTTCTCATTACAAGCTAAAATTCCGATAGTGTAGATTTAGAATAAACATTTTTAATATGAAAAATCAAAAAAAAATTAATGCAAAATTAATTAATCACTTTTTCTGTTCACAACTGCAAACAATAATTGTTTATAAATACATATTTAAAGTTTTCGGAATTGTTGGTGGCCCATGCATATTTATCTAAACCCTTCTGTAAAAGGTCTTGATTTTAACTGAAATCTGGTTGGACCATGGCTAATTGAAGAATGGAGGGGGAAAATGCTTCAAAATTACACAGAAATGGTTTCACAGTGTACTGAATTTAATTAATTCTTGCAGCTTCCTTATAAACTAAACTCCTAAACAACTATTTTGTGAAATATCTATTTTTTTTTTCATTATTTATTTTCCATTCTAAAAGGAAATTATCAATGTTCCAATGAAAACAAAAATTCTTGAAAAATGCGCGTAAAACACAGGCAACACATCTTTAAATGGGTAGTATCGTCACAATCAACACTCAACAGGGCATGGCATCGGAGTGCTTGTTTTAGATGAAACTCATGCAGTGACTGAAAATAATTGCCACATGTTAAAGTCATATTACTGCTGCATAAATGAGCCAGTAATTTTCAGTCACTGTGTTCATTTTGAACTAGGCGTGAAATCGATTTCATGCCCTGTTGAAAGTCTTACTCTGATCATGCAGGAAGGAAAATAGATCCTCCATGCTCTGATCGTGACGACACTTCCCCTTTAATCATGTATTATGACATGTATATGACATGATATGACATGTGTGACATGATGACATGATATGACGTGCATGACGTGTTGCGCATGCTGTTATTAATGTGGCCGTGGCTATATCTAGCTAGCTATAGCTCGGGTAGTCGTGAACGATGTTCAATGAACTTTGTACTTTATTGTAGCCAAGGTACATATTAACATCACGCGGCCGGCTGCCTCGGGCCGTTCGAATCCCGTCTACCGCAGACAGGGACAGGTAGCTAACAGTGTGTTCTCCTCAGAACTGACATTTTACTCCGAAAATGATGTGGTTAAGTTTATTCGTGGCTTTTTTTGCCGGTTTGTACGCACTATGCAGACTCAACTCTGTGGTACAGTTTTACGTCAAGTATGCCATGTTTTTGTGTTGGCACCTGATTCTGGGTTTGTTGGTGACAGTCGTCAGCGTGTTTACTTTCAGATTTGGTGACACGGCTAACATGTGGTATGTAATAATTACTAGATTATGGAGGACTTCCTCCGTGAATAGAGAAAGGGAAAGAATGTGGAATACAACCGCCACTTTTCTATCCAAATATGACAAATATCACAGATAACAGAGGATAGTCAAGTGAGGATTGGAAACGATATTTTTTTTTTTAGCAATAATTGTATGCACATCCTGCAGTGAGATGTTGGCCATTTTGTCGTCTGCTAAAAACACATGCTTTAGACATAGTGCATAACTGCACAAGTGGCGGTTGGGTTCGATACTCTTTCCTAAGTTTCATCACCATATGTGCAGGTGGAAGGAATACATCAATAAGCCTTATCGCTAATAGCAGCTGCAAGGAATTGTGGGATGTCTGTGGGTGCAACAGCGCCACTGCGTGCTGCACGGACAAACAAAATATTATTGACGTCACAAAAGCTGCGCCAAACAGATGCCCCAAATTGTATCCCTGTATGCTTTGCGGCAGTTGCTTCAGTGCTATTAGCGATAAGGCATATGGCCGTCTTGGTGACCTGGGGATCCAGGGTCCACTCAGGAGGGGAGGGGTGGCATATGGACAAAAGGTGGGTGTGGCACACTGTCAAAACTGCCAAATATTGGGACACATACAAAACCGTGCCCTTCCCCCTTTTTCCCCACAATTGTCATTGTCAATGTTCATTACCCTTGGCTCAGCCTTATCATTATCCTTGTCATCATCCACATCTTTAATGACATTTTATTGAAGATAACAAATGATGACTGCAGTTTTTCAATGATGAGGATTCAAGTGAGGATGAGGGTTATGAAAATGAGAGGTTGTGGGAGAAGATTTATGAGGATTGAGGGAAGATTTTTTCCGGGGAGAGGGGGTGGGGCAAAATTAGGAGGCCATGGCTCCAATATTTTCATAAAAATTATTGTTTTCATTAAAATCATTGTGTTAAGGGTTGAATGGATTTCCTGTCAGTCAAAATTAATCGAGATCATAACATATTTTCATCAGCTCAATTTTCTTGACTTTTTCAGGTGGTGGAATTTCTTTTCGTGTTTTCTGAATGCAAAGCTTTTACTCAACGTTGACATTGAGATGTTGAATACCCTTGATCGCCTAGGAGTGAATGAGCCGTGTGTGATCATCTGTAATCATCAGACATCTCTTGACCAACTACGTAGGTGCTTGAGTAATAGTTGTAGCTTTGCATGGTGAAAAGGATAAGGGAAAGACTGTTTGCCTTGACACCATGTGAAATTCTCACTTGAGTGGTAATTAGTTCTGAAAAGAACTGGTGGTTACAACGTTTTGACGTTGTGATCAGTGTGCTCTGATCATCTTCTGGTGCTTCCGTTCTCATTCTCTCTCTCTTGCATGGTTAAATATTTTATGTATTGCCTGCGTTTTTTTGGTGATTTTTAGTACTGACTTCTGAGGTTTTTTTCCCATTTTTATCGGAACATTGCCTGGGTCATTGATAAAGAGTAAATCCATGAATTTATTAGTTGCATAACTATAGGGTTGGTGCAGTGGGGGCACTTAAAGGGACAGTATCGTCATGCTCAGAGCAGAATTTCAACAGGGCATGGAATCAATGTCCTAGTATAAGATAAACACAATGACTGAAAATTACTGGCGTATTTATGCAGCAGCAATGGTAATATCATGTGGGAGTATTATTTTCAGTCACTGAGTTAATCTAAAACTGGCACTCCAATTCCATGCCCTGTTGATTGTGACGATACTGTCCCTTTAAGGGGGACACTATTGTTCGGGTTGCACTTGAGAAACCATTATGTGTTTTTTTTTATTAAGATATCCAAATTCTATGCAGTTAAACAGCCGGCAATAATTTCCTGCCAGCTAGGGAGTTTAATGAGAATCAAAAATGCTCGTGTTGTGACTTTGTCCAGAAAGTCATGCCATATCACGCCAATCTTGAAAAAACTGCACTGGCTTCCTGTTTCACAGAGAATTGTTTTTAAACTTATGCTAATTGTTCACAAATCTTTCAATAACATTGCTCCAATTTATATTTCTGAACTGCTTAAAGTCTACACTCCATCACGCAATTTGCGCTCCAGCAACATGTCACTCCTAAAGGAACCAACTTCAAAACGGAACTGGGGTGATAGGTCGTTTTCTGTCGCAGCTCCGAGACTCTGGAATCATCTTCCAACTAAACTCAAATCTTGTCATAGTATAACCAGATTTAAGTCGATGCTTAAAACTCATCTTATGTCACAACTCTTCAAAGATGATGTATATTTGTAATTGCATTGTAGGTACATGTATCTCGGTACATAATTTAATTTTTTCCCCTATGCTATCATTGTATATTTTTTGTATTCATGTTTTTTCTTTGTTTCCGCGCCTTGAGCGCCCAGCAGGGTGGATATGTGCGCGCTATAAATCTTTATTATTATTAGTGACATTTTAAGATCACTTGGTTCACTAATTATTGGAAATTGTGAACTTTAATTGAAGCAAATGTAAAAATAAATCAAAAAATACTTTTCAAAATTAAAATTTAAAAAAACAAAATTGAAAAAATTCCCAAATAAGCCTTAGGCCAAAAAAAAAGTCTCCGGTTTCTGGTCAACGCTCGGCGTCAAAAGTGGTGCAGTGATGCACTTTTTTTGGGGGGTAATCTTTTTTTTTTTTTGCCAATGGGGAAATACGAGATCACGTGATACGCCACCATACAAAGTATGGTGGCTAAGAGAGGCCTCACAAATCTAGCAAATGTTCACCTATGTGAAAAAGTCGTTTAAAACACAGTACGGCAGAAATCCAATCCATCCAGCAATTTTGGCTGCAATTGGACATCGTTTCATAGCAAAATAAAGAAAATTAAAAATGCTGACACAAGTGTCTGAGGCGACTCGTGCGGAGACCAGAAACCGGAGACTTTTTTTTTTGGCCTTGCATATAAAAAGAAAAAAAAACAGGATGGCAACAAAAAATTCTTGAAGGAAGAGGAAGAGAAGTAGCCACCAAGAAAAGAAGTAGCCAATAATGTGTCCAAACCTCTAGTTTCTTGTTTGTGGTGATGTGGAGAGTCTGTAAATCCTCCAAAATTAAACGTTCAGGGGGGCTTTGTCCTCAAGGCCAAAGGGAGACCCCAGGCCTGCTACCCATTTCTCAGGATGTTTTACTTTGGTCAAATCACACACCTGATAGACAAAAAACTGTTCCCATAGAATCACACTACAAATTAAGACATTTCTGACATTTTTGTCTGCAATGTGAATCTTCAAACGAAACACTAATTTGTCGTGAATTGATGAAATAACTTGTGTCTAATTCAGCATTTCGCTTTTCATTTCAGCATTCTTAAAATGTTGGGCGCCTGGTCGTTACTCCATCTTGGCGAAGAAGTCCCTCAAATACACCCTGACCTACGGTCTCGGTTGTATCGCCAGTGGCGTTATATTTGTGGACAGGAAAGACCCAGCTCAAGCCAGAGAAATAAGCAAGCGCTGTGTCCAGTTTCTTGCAGAAGAGAAGGTAATTCTTATCATTTTATTTCAACAATTTCTTACCAAAGTTTAACCCAATTTTGACCATGTATACTGTTCTTTGGTAGCAGTGAAATATCTCTCGAACAAATTGTATTTTACACCAAAATGGAAAATATGCAAAAACCTGTAATCCTTGACCTCACATTTTGACCTTAGCAGAATATTTATTCAAGGCAAGGAGGGTTACACTAAGTTACTATAACAGGGTCAAACATTATGTCATATGTCAAAATTAAGAAAATCTGATTATGCTTGCTAGTGGAGAATCTTTGAGACAAACGTAAATTCCATTCAGAGATAATAATTTTACAAAAGAAATGCATTTATAAATTCTGCAAGTGCATCTAGTGTGGTATGATTGTCGGACTTTGGTCCGCCATGCATAGGGCTTGTGCCTACGCATAGCTGTTTGAATGTTTGTGTTCTGACCTTACATTATCAGCATAGAAATCATTTCCATATCTTCAGTATAAGGGAATTAGGTCACAAGCTTAACTCTTTCTACCCGGAATTATTGCACGTGTATGGACGGAATTGTTTACATTATTGTAATTTGATACTGTAAACAATCAAGGTCAAGTGTGGAAATTATTAATAATTATTTATTTATTTTTCCAATTGAAGAGAGTAAGGTATCAAAATAAAGGTTATGACTTACTGAGTGTGAATATTGAGATGAGGATCATCTTGGGATTACCCAGGATGCATTACGGCCATACAAATATAAAATATTGTTTATCGCTCCCTAGGGAATAGTCGTTAAATCTACCAAGTTATTGATTGAAAGTCTGTAAATATGCATTGTACCACAAACAAATAAGGTTTGTTTATGTCAGAATACATCAGGGCATAATAATATTACCCATAATGCATAATAACATCCTGTATATATATAAAAAAAATCATAAAATACAACCTTGATACAACATACTGTATGTTGTTTTCTGTTATGCAATAATGTAAACAATCAAGGTCAAGTGTGGAAATTATTAATAATATTTTTCATATTTTGCCAATTGAAGAGAGTAAGGTATCAAAATAAAGGATATGACTTTCTGAGTGTGAATATTGAGATGGGTGTCATGTTGGGAATACCCATAATGCATTGCAGCCATCCAAATGTAAATTTATGTTTATCGTTCCGTAGAATAAATATCAATAAATCAACAAGGTACTGGAAATATGCATTGTATGATAAACAAAGGTGGTTTATTTATGTTAGAATATGTCAGGGCATAATAATATTACCCATAATGGTTTGAAACCCACTGTTTATGTAACAAAAATCATAATTTACAACATTGATACAACATACCGTATCGCTTTATCGCTATTGTACTTGGTACATATGACCTCAGATTAACAGCTTTTACGGTTGTTTTTTCCCTATAAATCAAAACTTCCATCACTGTCAGGGTGTTCAAAGTCAACATCGTCAGCATAATCACCTCCATCAGTACTTCCCACTTCATAATTCCATGAAAATAGCATGTGTTTCGCACGTTGTTGTGAGTTCTATGGAGGCCGCCATTTTGTAAATCAGCGTGTGTGGTAAACCGCATAGGGTCGTGCATAATTAACGTAAACAAAAACTTGACACAATCTGAGCTCGGATTGGAATGTTTCGTCAGTTCTCGTAGTCATAAACATCATCAATAATCAATATTTATTAGCTAATTTGCATTGAAGGTACATGACCTCGAATTCTTATTGGTTATTTGCATATTCTGTTGTCAAAACAAGTCAAAACACAACGATGTTGTCAGGTGATGACGTCGGGCCTATGTCGCGTGCGTGTTGGGCTTCTAAAAGGGCGCGCCGTCCGATTACGACGCGCATATGGGCTTCTAAAAGGGCGCGCCGTCCAGAAAGAGTTCAGGAATATAACGGATATATTCTTTATATTCGGGCATTTTAACCAAATAAATTAAATTGTGCAAAATTATAGTGGCCTTGTGTTTTGAACATACATGTAGCAGGATCTTGATCAAAGGCAAAAAAAAGATGAACACAGTGACTGAAAATTACTGGCTCATTTATGCAGCAGCAACGGTAATATGACCTTTATCATGTGGGTTATTTTTTTCAGTCACTGGGTTAATCTGAAACTAGCACTCCGATTCCATGCCCTGTCGATCATGACGATATTGCCCCCTTAAGAAGAAATTAGTGACCGATGATGTATTCAGATTGTTTGTATTCTTAGTGTGGAATTTCAAACTAGAATTGTATTTTTCACATTTCTTAAAAAATTACCGCATCTCAGACAAATTAATTTCTAGAGAAGATTAATACCGTCATCACCAAGTGAGTTGCTTATTTTCAGATTTACCAATCCTATACCTCGCCGTGTGCCCGGAAGAAAGACGCAAGACAGATTAGGTTGAAACGCGCACTTACGTCCTTTTACCGGGCACATGACCACCTTACCTCTAATATAATTAACTCTACTTTTTCAATAAAATCTCTTTCTCGAGGATCAGCAATCACATTTGTGTTTGTTTTGGCAGGGTAAATTATGGATCTATCCAGAAGGCACGCGATCGCATCAACCAGAGACGGATATGCTTCCCTTCAAGAAAGGAGCCTTTCATATTGCTGTACAAGCTCAGGTATGTTCGGACAATACAGGGATTGGAATTATTCCGTTAGCCAGAATTTACAGAAGGATTATTAATGAATTTATTACAGGATGAGAAACACATAGTATGTCAGTCTCTTAATCGTCTATCATACAAGTTGTGTGGGACTGTGTGACCTTGTGTGTCATTCAAACTATCATCAAACCTCGAATTCAAACTCTATCTGTTTGTGACCGTGAGAGGGTTGGGCCGTGTCAACATGTATGTGTCCGACAATCTAAATTTCAGTCTGTCCATACACATCCGAATGTACACACTACGCACAATCGCACAAATAATTACCTACTGCCGTTTATCGTTTTCATTTTGTGTGTGTATTAAACATCTGTCTTTCCATGATTATAGAAAAGAAAAATTGTCATTATGTGATATCATGATATTACAAGCATTGATACAGTGATATTACAAGCATTCCTTTTCTGTATCCTCACATATATTTTTACCTGCCCAATCTTACATACTTCTAATTCTCTAATCTCTTGTTTCTTATCTTCTTGTTGCTAGGTTCCTATTATTGCTGTTGTCTTCTCTAGATACAGGCAAATGTACAGCTCGGCTGATAAGAAATTTGACAAAGGTAAGCGCACAGCAGGTGTAGTTATGAACTAAAGGTTTCCTGATTGGTCCCCATCTGTATCCTCATTGGGAGAACAGGGTTCCAATCGGGATACACGTGGGTCCCAATTGGGAGACACATGGGTCCTAATTGGGATAGTATGGCAAGTATCATTGTCAGCGAAGGAACCAAAGGTTTCCTGATTGGACCCCATCTGTATCCTCATTGGGAGACACGTGGGTCCCAATTGGGATAGTATGGCAAGTATCATTGTCAGCGAAGGAACCAAAGGTTTCCTGATTGGACCCCATCTGTATCCTTATTGGGAGAATAGGGTTCCAATCGGGATACACGAGGGTCCCAATTGAGATTGTATGGCAAGTATTGTCAGCGAAGGAATCAAAGGTTTCCTGATTGGACCCCATCTGTATCCTCATTGGGAGAATAAAGTAGTTTACAAGTGGGGCCCCAATTGGGATAGTATGGTAGGTGTCATTGTCAGCAATGTCGGTGAAGTTGGGGTCAGTTGGTATCCTCATCAATGGAAGATTAGGGGGGTTCCAATCAGGACAAAAGTATCTCCCAATTGGGATAGTATAGCAGGTGTTAACTATTATCGGTTCCCGATTGAGCTCTTATGGTTTCTGTATTGGGAGAATCTGAATGCAGATGGGTCCCAGTCAGGGTAGTATGGTGGACATTTGACCTCCATGAAGTACAGCACACTTATTAATAAACACTTAATTCCAGCAGATCTTGACGTATCCTTTTCTCAAAACCCATCTCTGGCTCCTGTAGTGCACTCGGTTGATTTGTTCCCCACCCCGTGTTATATTCTGAATGTTACAGTGAAAATCAAAGTTGACGTTCTGCCGAGTGTTCCAACCAAAGGTCTGACGGCGGACGACGTTCCTGAGCTAACCGAGAGAGTAAGAAGCATGATGCTGAAAAGGTTCCTGGAAATATCCCCGCCATACACGAGTACCAACAGTAAAATGAAGGTGAAGGGGACGTCATAATGCTGCATCAGAGATCATGACCCAATTTCATGGAGCTGCTTAAACACAAGTCCATGCTTACCGTACCATCAACGTTTAAAATCTGCTTACAGGGTTAGTGTTGAATTTGAGCACTAGCTGTGAAATCGGCTAATCCTTAGATATGCAATTACACATGTGTACAAGCAGAAACTTACTTGTAAACCTATAAAATATGCTTATGTTAATATTTTTCAGGTATAGTAAACACCGATTTTCGGCTCACGGTAAACAAAATCATGATATTAGTCCTGTGTGATTTATGTACTGATTGTGTTATACATTCCAAAAACAACCTACCATAATAAATTAATAATGATATTATGTTTATGTGTGACTGTGTGTCTCGTTTATGACACTCAGGGTTCTTGAACATTATAACCCCCGTGGTCATTAAGCCAATTTAAGTCGTTCTTAGCTACATCTGAGCTCCCTGGCGAGTTTGCAGCCCATGCTTGCCAAATGTGTAGAGCAACGAGCTAAATCAAATGCAAGAACCGTCTTGGCCCACACAGTTTTCCTCGTTCACTCCCGGGGGGAAGAGAAGCAATAATGGTGAAGTGTCATGCTCAAGGAAAAAAAAAAACAAGCACCACGGTCCTGGCCAGGATTCAAACCTACATTCTGACAACTCGGCCATCACTACACAAACCTAATGCAGTTTGGCACTCGGCAGTGACAACCCCTGTGGTTCCCACCCCAACTCCCCCACCTTGAATAAGATTGTTATACCAAGTATGATTGCAATTGATAATGCAGTATTTGATAAGCAAAGCTATAAGTCCTTAAAAGTAGTCGCCTAAATTATGCATCTACATGTATACATTTCTGTCCCCAACATGCAACATTTACTTGTTCATTGTATCAATGTTTCTGCTACAGTAAATGTCACTGGCTCTGGCAAAACCCTAAACGTGGACCCAACTTTTCGGAGTGACCTCCCAAATTTATCATGAAAATTAACAATGTTCCCACCACCGTTTCAGGATTTTTCTTTTTCCATCAAAATCTTGAGAAAATGTTCTAACTCTATATGGTGACATGAAAATCTCAAACTGGTCCCTGGGGTCAGTTTTTGACCTTTTCATGGCTGTTACGCATTATGGTAAATGCCGAGAAGTTTCGGGTTTTTCCCAGAGCGGGTCACAAATATCTGCATAATGCAGATCTCTATACAAATTGAAAACAAGATTTTAACAAAATTTGCCAGCTTTTATGCATGAATCACCTTGACCTGACTTAATCAAGGTTCAATCATTAGAATTCCAACAAGTGAGAGAAAATTCTTCCAAAATGTAGTTCTAGTCATAAAAAAAAAAGCTGCATTTATAACAGCTGCAAAAGTTGGCCCATCCCATCAGCTGGGTTTTATGCATGAATCACCTTGACCCTCTCTAACCAAGGTTACTCAACCAAATGAGACTAAAGTCCTCAGTTCAGTGATTATTTGTAAGATCTGTACCTTTGCATGGTGATAAGTAAAGACTATTTTTGGTGATACCATGTAGAAATTCTTTGAGTAGTGATTAGTTCTGAAAAGAACTGGTTGGTTACAATTTGACGTTTCGATCAGTATGCTCTGATCATCTTCATGACCTGTTATATATTTATACGTGATAAATTTAATTTAATATATATATATATATGTACATGGTGCGATGATAAAGAAAGTTATGATTGAACTCATTTTCTATAAGGAATATATATTTTATCATGGCAGTAATTATTATTAATATAAAATGTGTGCATGGTGGATAATGGTGCTTAATTATTACTAGAATATAGTATTTCATTTTGTTGTTCTTATGTCAATTTATCAAAGAGTTGTCACATTTCATCATTACATGTGAAAGGAAAAAGGGTTATGTACAACTTTGGTTAGTACCAGGGCCCAATTGCTAACCAGGGCCCAAGTTCAGAGTTGCCAAGCAAAAAATGTTGCTAGGCAATATAAAAAAAACAGACCACCAGCCAATTGACTCACATTTTGTATGACACTTTGGCTGGTAACCAACTGCTGCTAAGCAAAGGTTTTTCTGCTTAGCAGCTCTATGAAATTATTATCTTACTTGGTGTTAAGTTGGGACACTTTATCGGTCATCCTGAACAATTATTTTCTTCTGAAGTGCTTTCATTGTAGAGAAATAAGGAATTGGCATTTGGAATTGACAAAAAGTTGTAACAGTTTTATGTAAGACGTGAATACCTATTGGATGACCTTACACAAGCTAGTTTTGTTATGTATGATCTCTCGAAACAGAGGGTTGAAAAGAACATAATTATGTTATACCTTGCATTTAAAACCGTAATGACCATTCTCGTACAGTACTTGGCTAACAGCCAACTCAATTAGAATTTTAGTTTAAACATGTGTCCAGTTCTGTGTATATTGTTGCATTTGTAAATTTATGTCAAATAGTATATACCATCAAAATCTAGATGGAAAATATATGGTTGTTTGCAAGGTGGAAAAACCCCTACACATCACTGGCAAATACTTTTTTCTTTGAAAAGGTTTTGAAAAATTTAAACTATGAAATACGATAAGCTAGAAGCAAAATTCTTAATCAAATTTCAAGAATTGCTATTTAAACTTAAGATAGCATACACACATCTTTGAACAAAATGTAAACATTTAAGAATGATGAAACCACACAAGGTCCTTTAAACAAATACATACTGAAGGTTTTTATTAAATATCTGATGGTATGTATTCCTATACAGTGAAGCAAAAAGAGTGATATAAAAACTAAATCTTGCAAACTACCCACCTCAACAAAATGATTGATTTTTCTTATATCTACAAATGTTTAAGGAAATATTTTGTACGCAATTGTACTTTATTTATCAAGAAATTTTTACTTTTTACAGTTGATTTCATTTGTTTGTTTTTTGTAAGAAACTATTGAAATTGGTATTAATCTGTACATTATATGAAATGCAAACAATGGAATTTTTCTCATGAATACAATATTTAAAATTTTTCCGGACTGAAAGATTTAAAAATTCTTTCAATTTCAAACGACAGCAACACGCTTCAATTATAATGGCAATTTCTCATGAATACAATATTTAAAATTTTTCCGGACTGAAAGATTTAAAAATTCTTTCAAAAGACAGCAACACGCTTCAATTATAATGGCAATTTGACATTGGGAGTGTACATGTATCTCAACATTTTTGGAAAATGATACACATTTATCCCACAATCACATTGAGACTTAAAAGAACAGAAACAAGGATGACCTCATTTTAACTGCATAATAAATTAAATATGAATGGATAATATGAAGCAACAATAGGTAACAGGGTGTGTCATTCACCCCCCCCCCAAGTAATGTCTTTTTCATGAACTTTACAGATTTATCAAATACTAAAAACAATTAGAAACACTCATATCACCCCCCCCCCCTTAAAACAGTATCCCATTCAGGTCTCTGGGACACTATTAACACTTATTATAAAAATATCCCTCTTTATCAAAATATTAGGACCAAAGCATTTTTCAGATACGTTCTTTGTTAACAGTTCGCGTCCTGTTGATCATGACGATATTGTCCCTTTAACCAGTTCACGTCGGAGGCCATGTATACACGCAATTTGTTTTTGCGGATCGGAGAGCGTCTAAACACGCCATACGAAACTCCGGAATATTTGTATGCATGCTCGGAAGTGCCGGCCACCCGCTGTGGAAGCTTAATGTGTATGGGAAAAAGAAACCCACCACAGGGGGCCCAGAAAAACTTTTTTATTCCCGACACGAACTGGTTAACGGACACCATTTATCAAACAGGGGAAAAAGAAAGTTGCATTCAACCAAAACATGTCCAATTCGCAAACTGAGAACAAAAATTTGCGCTCTAGTGATTTAACCAGTTCCTCTGTCTGTGCTTCCATCGTACCATGGCAAGATCGAAATGAAAAAAAAGGTCATTGGCCTTTGTATATTGCTACAAATTAAATACAAAAAAGGTATACTAAAACAAAAGGAAACAGATTTAAACTAATTTTAAAATAATTACATAATCACATGCAAATTAACACCAGGAACAGAACATTTTTTAAATTTTGTACCACGAAATACTGAGAGAAATGAACTATTTAAAAAAAAACATCTACGGAGCAGCTTCTAAAATCTGCATTTGGGGAAACCTTTTAAAAAAATATATAAATAAAATGTTTGTACAGTACTTTACCAGATTTTGTTTAAAACTGCTAATTACAGACGACTAGATCAAACAATGCCGAGTTGTCATTGTTTTGTTTTTTAATTGTTTTTCCATTTCAATGATTTTCTTCTGTGTGGATGGATCTCCAATTTGTTAAAGAAAGTTGGTGACTGGGTTATTTTTGGTTGTCTAATATTACAACAATTTGTTCTATTTTACATTGTGAACATTGGGTAACACTCTAATTTTAAAACATATATTTGAATGCAACTCAACTAAAATTGAAAACAATTTCATGAACTTTAAAAAATATTGCTATTGAATACAATGTGATGATTACAAATTAGTAAATAAAGTACTTGATGGTAAAAGTATGTACAATAATTACAAATATAAAAAGTAATTTTGCTAAAAAGCAGTGCTTCCAACAATTGTCCCTTCATTTGCATGTATTTACATAAGTGATTGTCTTTTCCCCACGCTGGAAATAGTATGTGGGATGTCTGTACAACCATCATCTCATACAATAATCATGTAGGTAATACATTTGTTTAATTCACCTTGTAGAACCAGAAAGAAGCAGCCAAAACGCGTAATTTTTTATACATATTTGCACGGATGATGTTTAACTAGATGTCTGTTTACCTACACAAAGTATGCCAGTCAAGACGCAACCTATTCTACAGCACACCACTCCCAAGAACAATGGATTTGGGCCATCCGTGACATTATGTTTCCACAGACTGATGTGCAAGGTTGTGGATCCTGTGGGTTACTTGCTGGCATGCTAGAGAACGGGGGTGCATTTTCACGACCCTAACCAGAAACTTGTTTCTGGAGTCATATTCTTGACCAGAAACAAGACGGCATAGCTACGCGAAAACATGAACGTAACCAGAAAATTGTTTTCAGTTTGCGACGTGTTCAATCATCAACGTTTCTCAAAATATACGGTGTAATTCGAGTTTTTGCAAAATAGAACTTACTCGTGAGTGCCAGTAATAAACTTGAAAGATATACTGGTATATGAACAATCATTTCATCATGTTTTAACAAATAATTAACAAAACTTCCCTTACTTTTTACAATCCGCCATCTTGAAACCAAGCGTAACCGATCACAAACTTCGGTTCACGTTTGGTCAGAACAATGACATCATTGCAACACAACCAAACTCGCGAAAAATGCTTAACCAATGACCGAAGCCCAAACATGTTTCTGGTTACAGACACGAAAACGTACCCCTGTACTTCACACCCCTGCATTTAATACACACTGCGCTGTAAATACGCCAATAAATGACTCATTGTGCGACTCTCTGCTAGCCTCAGTTAACCAGTTCGCACCGGGAATAAAAAAGTTTTTCCGAACCCCCGTGGCGGCTTTATTTTTACCACACAAACATGAACAATGGTGCTCACCAGAGCATGACCGGGGAGACCGCGTCTTCCACCGTATGCTTATGGCTCGTTGCCACGTCGACCGGGAATCTATACAAATATTCCCGAGAATCCTGTGGCGTGTTTAGACACTCCGATCCGCTGTCCAAAATTTTTTTTGCGTGTATACACGGCCTCCGACTCGAACTGGTTAACATCCCATTATGTTCTAGAACATAGCAATCAGCGATGAGTGCATCACCCATGATGCTCTCAAGCAGGGTATAGCCATACTTGTTACCCATGCTGGTTGTGTCTGCACGTATTTGGAGTACAATAACCATGGACTGGGTTTATAGCAATCTGGCACACTTTGTGTAGGTATTAGACTTGGAATAAACAAAGCATAAGGTTTAGTAGAATGCGAGCCACACAAAACGGTATGTCACATTTTACATTAACATGCGAGGGTTAAGCCTGCAGATGTGATATATGTACAACAGAACGTCACCGTATGGAGTCATTCACAGTAACAATGTAGTTTTACTGTGACCATGAAATATTGCTATTTCACTTGAGGAAAGGAAACACATTTTTAACAATTCCTGTCATAAATTAATTTTGGCACTTATGTACTGATAAACCAAGCCTCTGAAATATATATATTTTTTTTTCTTAAAGGGACAGTATCATTACGATCAGAGCAGATTTTTAACAGGGCATTGAATCGGTGTCCTAGTTTGAGATGAACACAGCGACTGAAATTTACTGGCTTATTTATGCAGCAGCAACGGTAATATGACCTTATCATGTGGGGTATTATTTTCAGTCACTGAGTTAATCTATAACTAGCACTCCGATTCCATGCCCTGTTGATTGTAATGCATCCATACTTTATAAGAATCAAGAGAGATGTACAGAAACCAACCAATGTCTGTAAATGCATCCATACTTTATAAGAATCAAGATTTATGTATGAAACCAATCTATGAAAGATTCAGTTTATTTCATGTGTTGTTGGTGCAAGACAATGAAAATGTCTCGGAGGACAAATTAATTTTGAAAATAATTTCTTAAATTATGGGTTTTTATCTAGACTACCAGTAGTGTCTAGTAGCTTGACCCTAACTACCCCAAATCCTCCAAAATCCTTCTTCCTGGTTTTGCCCAATTTTGATGGATTTAGTACCCCAGTGAATAGAGCATGTGGCCATGTCTACCAAATCCATCCAACTCCACCCGGCTGCTGTTTGTTGGATTCAGGACTGTGTATAGCCAAGCCGTGGATGCTTTGCATTTGCCACTGTACCAATTCCATCAAAGTCCAACAATTGGGGTACCTTTTTACTGTTGATGTTGATGGATTTGGGATGGTTTCAAGTAAAAAAAATGCCAAAGTGGTTAGGGTTTAAGGAAATTAGTTCTGTCCTGATGCTGAAAAAATGACAGTGAAATAACCAAAACAAAAAAGTATGGTCGAAACATCTATAAGACGCACATGAATAAAGTTCGTTATTTGTGTCTGTGCGCCCAAACTGAGACTGGAACAATACTTACATCATAAGGTCCACTTCAATAAAAGTCATATTCAGGTGAAAGACAATCATAACTAAATTGGTCTTGGTGATACTACATTGGTCACGTAAGCCAAACAGTACGACAAAACAATACATACAACGATACCAAACAAAAACGACTTCTCAAATTAATTTCTCGATAATCAAAATGACTATTCAACAACTGGCCATCCCTTGATCCTATCAATTAAAAAAAGAATAAAACAAATGTTATTATTGACAAAATTCCTTCAAACTTTTTACAATTAAAACATTAAAAATTTGGCCCTAAATTGTAGAACAAATCATGTATGGTCACATTTCATTCTTAATGAACAACTCACAGTTATTTCAAATACTGCATTGCAGAAAAGATTATCTGCTGTACAAGTAATTTCACGACGGGCAAATTTGTAAAAATCGAGGAACTGTTAAGCGGACAATTTTATTTTAAGTATACAATCAGCCAACATACATATGTATATATTGGAAGTTTGGCCAGGACCCACAAAACTTACTAAGCAACTTTTTACTTTGCTTAGTGCCTCTTGGTCCCATATAATATGGAATACTTCAAATGCAAAGATAATCTTTAAAAACTTGAACAACCACCTACATGTATCAGTGTTCGTTGATTAGCGCAAAAATACATTTATTTTTGATTGAGATATGAATAAATGTCCAATCGTTGAAAGTAAAAACCTTAAAATTTTAATTGTAACTTGTCTCAATATACTAAAAAAAAATCCAGAAAATTGTCCGGAATACAAAAACATGAATCTTTTAAAACCTATAGATAAAAAAGTGTCCCTCCATTGAAGGAAAACTACCGTCTCTTTCTGTACCATCTATACCATAGGCTAAGATACACATGTGATGTCATATAATCTTCAGATATCCAGTATCGCGTCTTGACAGAACTCATTGATTCCACTTATTGAACTATCGCCATTTATGAAATGGTGGCCAATCACAGTGTCTACTACACATCACATGACCACCCAAAGACCAATGGGAAATGCCCAAGCACGTGCGTTCAGTTGTGTGTGTGTGCGTTCAATGACATGCAATACGCATCACGTACACAACGCGCGTTTGTTAATATTTTCACTGAAGACGAGCAGGCATTAATTTATGTGTAAAAAGTTACCTTGGAAATCTTCATGTACATGTTGATGCATTCGTATGAAATTTGCATTGGGTAAAATAAGCCCCGCGTGGCGAGTGTACACATTGTCTTAGGGGCGTGGCTACATCACAAACGGTGATAGGTCAATTGGAGGTGGGGGGGGTGGGATTTCATTGAGCTGCTCAGCAGAAATTGTTGCCAAGTAAAGATTTCTGTTAAGCAATTTCAAACTGACAACCAGCCAAAGTGTATACATTTTGTATGGAAGTCTGCCTGGTAACCGACACAGTCTACTCTGCAAGTTTTTGGTTTTTTTCCTACTATAAAGTAAGCAGGGTTTATCTGCTAAGCAGCTCATTGAAATAAACTCATCGTTCTTCAGACCTCAACTCAACCAAGATGGAGGCCACATGCCTGAAGTTGCAGTCGGTGTGCTGATGAACCTCAAATCGCTCGGTCTGACATTTCAAATATGTGACCCGCTCCATCGAAATGAGGAATGTCCCCCAACACACGTTTCCGTGTAATGGACTTCCAAAGTTCACAAAACGTGCATGACTGCATTATTACATTATCAATTTATCACATCCTAACACGGGAATGAAATGAACCAAAAAATGAATGTTTGGCATCATCAGAAAGCCCATTAAATTCTCTTCAAGTTGATATCCATATCTCAAAATGTGAAATTTGGGGGACATTCCTCATTTCGATGAAGCGGGTGCTGAATTCCAACATTTTTCAACGCATACTGAGTCGGGGCTCTCTGGGATGGTGATGATGATGATGACGATGTTGATGATGATGACGACGGCCAAGCTGGTCTCAAGCAAACCGTTGCTTAGGGTACCTCAATATCTCATTCCTCTGGGGAGGCTGCGATATGACCAGCTCGTATCAAACTTCTCTTCTCTATGTTGATGATCTCTACGATGATGATGATGGTGGTGGTGGTGATGATGTTGATGAGAGGGACCGTGATGCAGCGCCTGGTCTGCACTCTGAAGAGACGAGTTGGAAACGGTCATCGGAGCATTCTTGAACATCCCACCTCTTGGTCCATCTGATAAAACAAGATGAAACAAACCAAGTTACACATACGTGTGATATTAAATGTCCTGTCTTGCTTATGCTGTTAAGTATAGACTTATCTGTTTTAATGTATGCCTCTATCACTAGAGTGGTACCATATGGTGCATTAAGCATTTGTTTCTCTACACACTCTGGTGTCGAAATGATTGAATGAAAGCAAAAGGTGCAATGTGTTTCCACTACAGTAATGGCGACACAATATACATTTATCTGTTAACGAATAAAATAAGACAAGAAAAGCAAGTTTAAGAAATAAGTCGCCAACTGGTATTTTTTTATTTTTTTATTTATTTATTTATTTTTTTTAAATGAAAGGTTGCCATAACACAAGGCTCTTAAAATGCCACTCAAAGTGCAGACTAGAATTCGAGAAGGGGGGGGGGAAGAATAAAAAATATATAAATAAATACGTAAATAAAAATTGAAAATTTCGCTCAAAAGTTGATATTTGCTGTTACCTGACGCTCTTCCGTCAATACTTTCAATGTACGCACACTGCAGTGGTGCCATGTTGCATCAAGCAATCGTTTTTCTATACAGTCCAGTGTTTCTTTGACCAATGCTGTGTTTTTAATTTGACAAGGTGCCCACGAATTGCATATTTATGAGTGCAAGCAACACGCGCAATGCGGTACCACTGAAGTAATGGAGACACTATATACATTTATCTGTTATGTTTTTTTAGTATCTAAAACTAATAGCCAACGTTGTATCTTCCACAACTGGTGAAGTCTACATAAACATTGAACATGCCGTGTAGTATGCAAGCACATTAACTCTCCTACTCTAGCTGCACTTTAGTGGGAAGTAGCTACAGAGGTTAAAACCAGTCAACTGCCCGTTTTGACTGTTGACCCAAATGTGCACACATGGGGAATTTTTGACTCGTTTTTTTCACTGTCATTTTGACCACCCTCAACAATAACCAGAGAATGCTTTTACCAGTCAAAAACGGTCGATTAATTTTGACCTGTAAATGTATTTACTACGAATAAGGTTCGACAGTGTTCGACTTTTCAGTGCACTATATATACCTTGGCAAGTATATCAACATCTTGACTGATTTTGACCCTTGTAGTAGTAGGAGGGTTAATGGGAATAATAGATTGAACATTTAATACATAGATCATGCAGAATGTCTTTCATGTCCTGTCAGAATAAAATTTAAAAAAACATTTTTAAAGTGTAACATCAAATAAGACTTAATAAGACATGAGACATGCAGTGGGACATTTTAATACTTAGGTCGCTGACTCTGTATTGGAGTCTCTGATTACACAGATGACACATAACATGTACTATTCTAATATCATATGGCAGCCATCTCAACATAAGACTTGCAGAAAAAAAAATACAAGTCCTAGCTACTGCTGCATTCCCAATAACCTTTTCATTGTAAAGTTAATGAGTCGTGAACTGAGAAAGTTGACTTGAGCTCACAACTTTGAAGTCCGATGCGCAAGCACAACAACTTATTACAAGTCGTGAACACAAGATGCATGATGTGATTGGCATGCAATCAATGTCGTACATTTTGGAGTTCTGACAAAGACAGCAGCAGCAGAATCAAAAGCCTGCACACGTGTATGCCGACTGAACACTTGTAAACCAACATGCCATGAAGGAAGCAAACTGTTTTCATTTCTTTAAAAACCAAATATCTGTCCGTTTTTTGGGGAACAAACGGAAGGGGACATAAATGTAACTATTCAGCTGATCCATATGCATGTAAATCTTACTCTGGGGGGGGGGGGGGATAACTACTAATTCATTTGTGATGTGAAAGACAAAACTACTGAAGCAATCAAATGCAGCATTGTGACAAGAGTGCTAATAATAAGGTGGTAAGCAGCAGTGCTCGTCTCAAACTAAAAGTGTAAACAAACAACAGTAGATACTTGAAAAGATACCCAAAAAAAGGGAGGGGAAATTTCTCGGTTTCCATGAAAATTACCCCCGATTATAAGAACATATTGACACTTAAAATACACTGTGTGCACACTATGCGGATACAGTGGTGCATGAAATATATATACAACGATAACAGACAATACAAAGTTCAACTAAATATAAAGCACAACTAGTTAAAATAGCATCTCTGCTACAGAGAGAAAATACAGAATTGGTTAGAAACTGACACAGTGATACATAACAAAAACGAAAAACGACTGCTCAGACTTTGTTCCCGGTAACTTAAAGTTGACCCAAGTTTACATTCCACATTATTATTATCATGATGAAACTCAAATCTTCATTCAGCTAAATCAAAGATGTTTAGTTATTACACTCTACACATAAGCATCAAGAAAGGCCGATGGTCCACGTCCACTGTAGGATAGGTGACCATCGTTAGTGGTGTGGTTTAACAAAAGTAACAAATCCGGAAAAATGGGTATTGGATATCCCTTTGGTCTAGAGGACAAAGCCCCCCTGAACCTCCTGGATGTTTAATTTGGGAGAATTTACAGACTCTCCACATCCCCACGAACAAGAAACTAGAGCTTTGGACACAATACAGGCTACTTCTTTCTTTCCTTGGTGGCTACTTCTCTTATTTCAAGAAAATTTTGAGGCAAAGGGAGATTTAAAAAAAAAAAATCCTGAAATCAGAAAAAAAAAATTCCTGAGGAATCACAGGCCTGCATTGTTTGATGTTCTTCATACTAAGACCAATTAATACAGCCCTTTGTTCTACACTACTAACCCCTACAAGACAAGTTAGTCACTACAGTCTGAGCGGTTCTCTGCATTGCTACTGTAGGTGCCCTCTCCTTGTGAAGTGTGTAGAAATAAAGTGTTAGTTGGCTTACAGAGTATATGTTGATGAAGATCGTGCATCTCAGCATTTTGTGAGTGGTGTGTTTTGTGAGGAGGGCGGAGTGATAGGGGTCAACCGTTTCTTACCGTAAAATGGTTGACGATGACAATCAGGACTGAATGCCTAGAGTATGAGGGAAGAGATAAATGACAGCATGGCAAAGAGGGTGTGAATACAAGAAGAGGTATGTAGGGTATTGGGTATTGAGTATCGAGTATTGGGTATCGGGTATCGGGTATCGGGTATAGGGCATAGGGCATAGGGTATAGGGGTGTTGTGGGAATGGGATGAGGTCGGGTGGGTGTTGCTGGGTTGAGTAAGCATTGGTAGGGTAGGTGGTTTGGGTGGGTTTGGGTTAGGTGAGGGTGGGATTGGGCAAGAGTGGGTAGAGTGGAGGTTGGGTGTGTGTGGAGGTTGGGTGGGTTTGGGTAGGTATGGTAGGGTGAGGGATGGGTGGGTGGGTGAGGGTTGGGTAGGGTAGGATGAGGTGGGATGAGGTGAGGAGGGTTGGGTAGGATGAGGTGGGAAGAGGTGAGGGGTGTGGGTACGGGTGAGGTTGGGTAGGTGTGGGTGGGATGGGTGGGTGAACCACACCATGATGCTGGGCTGTTGGTTCGAGCAAGTATTCCTCTTTGTTTCCATGGAGACGGTACAAGATCAGGAGATAAAACTGATGTCAGGGAGCCATACTGTAACAGGGTTAAGATTATCCTGCCTATTTTTATATGATATTATCAATTCTCATAACATAATTTTAAAACGGTTCTTACAAATTTTATATGTGTCTATATATAATTCACCAACATCGTATGATGTAGATTGCCATTTGATTCGCCAAAGTATTCATTTGATAACTTGTGGAAATACACCTCGGCAGACTGAACTGAAAACTGCCATCATTTCAACGTTTCCAACTATAACTAACAAATTACAAATGCACATGCATTCAATCACAAAGTGGCAAAGGTTAATAAACATGTTCACTGACTCAACCGCACACATCAAAAAAAAAAATTAAAACCACAAGAAATGACAAGAAACATCTGGAGAAATACATGATCAAAACACACTCATTCTTTTTCTATCAAAACTATCAAAACAGCGCAGTAATTTGCAACTATCAGACTCGGCTCTGTACTAGAATGGTATGCAGAGGATAGCGACTAGACTAAACAATCTTGCAGGGGTGGCTCACACTGTGATTGCCATGGCGATGACATAACTTACATGTAATTCTTTCATTGCAATGTCCCATGTTCAGACTATCTTACACAGAGCAGAACAAAGTGGAGAACAAATAATTGACACAGGGCACAAGAAAAATTTGACAAGTAGGGAAAATATCAATGAACAAGTTGCCGCCCCCCCCTCACAATTTCCTTTTTTTAGCTTTACACTCGTGGCATGGCTGATATCAAAGTGTTTTGTAATACATTCTTAATCCCACCCAGAATGACATACATCGGTCTTTCAGTCCCACGCTTTTTTTCAAAAAACATTCTCTTTAAATTCTTCCCACCTCGAAAATAGTAAATGTCCTTTTTGTCTTCTTCAAAAGGTTTTGCCGGGCTTTAATACTAGTTTGGGAAATCCTTGGTTTATCATTAAGATATTTGTTGTTGTTGTAAGATATCATTGACAGACTTCACACTGACTCGAGCTTCGTGTAAAAGAAAAAACTGCAGACGCATTCTGTGTTATTTTCACAATACAACAATCAAATACTTTGTTAGTCGGCGGCGTGTGGCTACAAAATAAAACCAAAAATGCAGGATTTTTTTTCACAGGATATACAAAAAATGGCTGCACAGCACAGGATTAAGTTTGTAAATGTAAATCCTTTGGACCGGCAATATCAAACTACAACAGTGTTGGAGCGAAGGCCTTGACCCTCAAGGCCAAGACCCTCAAGGCCAAGGCCGGAACCCTCAAGGCCAAGGCCACGATTATTATTATTATAAAACAAAATTTGACAAAGTAAAATGTTAGTTTCTTTTAGTTTCTTTGTTATGTTACATGTGTACCAGCGATATGTAAAGATTTGACTTGTTTTATAATAATATGGATGTCTTTTTGCCATTGCTCTCTCTGTCGGCGTATTTAATTTGTTGCTTAATGTTGTCTTTTCCGTTCTTTTCCGTCCTAACTTGCTTCAGCGGCCCTCCAGTGGTGTAACGGGGCAGGGAGGGGGGTGGGGGTGTAAAGAGGTATATAATGTTTAGTGGGTTTCTTGTGGTAGGATGGCCTTGTAGAGGTGCTGGTCACCTGTTCTATCTTACCACTCACTGGCTTTGCTTTAAATGAATTTTTGTGTATTTGTAGTTTATTAGGGTTTGGTTTTATATTTAATTGATGTAATCTGATTGCCAGTGTAAAATGTAATAAAATAAATAAAATAAAATAATAATAATAATAATCGTGGCCGTGGTCTTGGCTTTGGCCTTGAGGGTCCCGGCCTTCGCTCCAACAATGAACTACAATTTTGTTTTGTACTGTTTAATGGGGTTTGTCTTGCGACAGAGGAGAGATGACATCACTTTTTTAATCCAACTTCATTGGGCTGCCTATCAAACAGATGAAATTACTAAGGTAACATTTGTGCTTAGCATTTTACTCTGGTTACCAGCCGAAATTCTAATTGACATATGTTACTTTTAAGTAAGACTAATTGCGGTGACATCATGTGGAATCTCAATTGAGTAGTAATTAGTTCTGAAAAGAACTGGGGGTACAACTCGACGTTTCGATCAGTATGCTCTGATCGTCCTCAGGAGAATATGTTACTTTTAACCGATTGTCAGCATCCCTGAATCCAGCCCCGGTCATATGGGTTCCTGGTCACTATTATTCTGAACCATTCAGTGTATAGAATAGATCCAGCTGTTTCCCCCCATCCCCAGATATCTGACACAATTGATCAAAATAAGTGTATTACCAACCTGAGGCCGGTGGTAGTCCGGTCCGTCTCAGCAGCAGTTTGACCATCCGTCCCCCTCGCCTGATTGTCTCGATAGCCTCAGAGTGTAACATACCGTCGGTGCTGACATTATTGATCTCGATAATCTGATCGCCAATCTGTGACAGGAAAACAAAAAATGCAATTTGTCGATCATGAAGTAATCCACGCCATGCATGATCGGTTGCGGACCCTTTTTTCTAGTTTTCACTCTTAATTGACACTAAAGACTTCAATGAACATAACAAATGGGGACCCATGCATGCACCTACACACACTGAATCAGCAACCATTTTGAATCCAAATTTCCCAGTCATTGGAACTTTCTCTAGATACAGTTCCAGTTTAACTGCTTTATCCCCGAGCAAGGTGCGTGTTGTGAAGCATTACGTTTTTACGCATGTAGTTACTATAGCAATCATTGACTATCAGAAGTACTGCTATATTCACAAAATGTACACAAAATGTACACAAAATGTACACAACATGTACACAACATGTACACAACATGTACACAACATGTACACAACATGTACACAACATGTACACAACATGTACACAACATGTACACAACATGTACACAACATGTACACAACATGTACACAACATGTACACAACATGCTTCCTCTTCAGCGCAAGAACTCCATAGTTATTTGAATCATTTTCTATAGGAACTCCCCAATAGCTTAAATTTGATACTGACTACCGCATGTCAACCACCCTGGCCAAAACCAATATATCTTTTATAACAACAGAGTACAGATGGGTAAAATTATCACATTTTTTAATACCTGGCTTGTAAAATTAAAAAATTAATTTTTTTATAAAAAAATAAAATGCCCTATTTTAAAAGCAAACCGTACAACTGTAATAATTCACAGCAATATAAACGACTTTCTTAGTCACACATCATTCAGTTACCTGAACAATACCGCCCAACGCAGCGGGGCCATCTGGAGCCATACGGAGCACAAACAACGGGGTGTTCTGAAACTCACGACCTCCACGTATGCTGAATCCAAATCCTGAGGATCCTCGCTCTAACTCCACGGCATAGTAGTCGCCCGGCTCTATCTCTGGCTGGTCATACATCTACAACACAACAACAACAAAAAACGTTAACGTTATGCAAAAACGTCAACTGTGCTCACTTTTTTTTTGTGAATCAAGGTTTTCAATCAAACATTTAACAACCAATATGTCACCTTAGTCATGAAATTTTTTTTGAAAAAGCATTCTTAAGCTGGTCTGTTGTCATCAGGGCAAGCTCAACAGGGGTGTGATTTGACAAAAGTAAAAAAGCCTGAAAAAAGGGGTAGCAGGCCTGGGTCTCCCTTTGGTCTAGAGGACAAAGCCCCCTGAACCTGTTTGATTTTGGAGGATTTACAGGCTCTCCACATCCCCATAAACAAGAAACTAGAGGTTTGGACACAATACAGGCTACTTCTTTCTATCCTTGGTGGCTACTTCCCTTCTTTCAGGAATATTTTGAGGCAAAGTGAGATTTGTAAAAAATCCTGAAATCAGGAAAAATCCTGAGAAATCACAGGCCTGGGTTCAGAAGTCTGCACTAGTTAGCAGGAGGTCGTGGGTTCAAGGCCTGCCCGAGTCGCTGTGGATTTTTTAAATTAATTTTTTGCATACACTCCGGAAAGCACTGGGTAAACAGTGCTTTATAGATATGTTGGTGTACAGCAAAAAATCAAATCAATCATTAGACTTGTGGATTTTATCAATTGCAAAATGCAAGCATAGTAACAATTTATTTCCAGAATTCCCAAATGGATTGAGTAACGAAACGGGTCCACCTACCCCATGACTGGGTACGCTGGGACCAGGAGGTCGCTTGTATGGCTGCGGATGGGAAGGATGTTGTGGCGCGTGGTATGGATCAACCACCGGCTGGTGTGGCGGATACTGTGGCTGTCTCAACTCACTGTGGTAAGACTCAGACGGGTATTCCCTGGGCCTACTGTAGGTCTCCTTGGACGGTTCAACGTAAGGCACGGCAGCCGACGGTGGCTGAGGCTGGTAGGGGCGAGGGTTGTGCTGCTGATTGTAAAGGGCGGGGTTGTGGTGATCGTAGGAGGGCTGTGGGGTGCTGCGGGATGACCCCATATCTCTGTTGTCCACTCTGTTGGGTTCGGAGGGCGCACGCCATCTTTGGGCTGTTGGATACTGGGAGTCATTTTGTCTGCTTCAAAAAATGAATAACAAAAATTCATAAAGCAACAATAATACAAGTTTGATGATGGGTTTTTTGTCTGTTTTTTTCTTTAAAAAAAAATTGAATGTTATTCACAACAAATTACATTGATAACACTTTCAGATTTGAGACAATATTTTGTTGTTTCTTTTAATGCAACAGCAAAAGTCAAATTTGATTAACCCTAACCTTCCCAAATCCTCCAAAATCCTCTTTGCCAAAGTGAAGGATTTTGGAGGATTGAGGTTATTAGGCATACTTGCCTTTCCATGATACATGGTACATCCATGTTTGTTGTAGTGATTGCAAGGTCAGTGCTTGGGTCAGTGGACACTGTTTATTGCTCCATGCATGCAGGGAGAGTCCCTGGCCATGTACATGTACAACAGATTAGAAACACATGTGTGCATACATGTCATGTGCTTGCTTTACTACTGAAGGATTTTGGATGATTCAGGTTATGTGTAAGCAAATGGGCCTAGGGAGTTAGGAAGGATTCAGGTTATGTGTAAGCAAATGGGCCTAGGGAGTTAGGAAGGATTCAGGTTATGTGTAAGCAAATGGGCCTAGGGAGTTAGGAAGGATTCAGGTTATGTGTAAGCAAATGGGCCTAGGGAGTTAGGAAGGATTCAGGTTATGTGTAAGCAAATGGGCCTAGGGAGTTAGGGCTAAATCTGATTGAATTCGGTCACATTTAACTATCATTCCCCCCCCCCCCCCCAATTAACTCAAATTTGTTCTACCTTTAAACATTCATTTGGGTCCTCATTTGTTACCTGTATGGGTCTGGCGAGGGTTTGACCGGCGATCCTGGCCCTTCTCTGAAGCTATCCCTCTGCATTAGACTTGTCTCGCTAGTCTTGATGTGAGCCGGCATGGCAATGGCATTGGTCATGCTGTCATTCACCTGCGATGATAACCATACAATAGAATATTTTGAGGCAAAGGGAGATTCATGAAAAATCCTGAAATCAGAAAAAATCCTGAGAAATTACAGGCCTGATCCTTTTTTGAATGAAATCAGTCCCTGTCATTGTTCATGATGGCTTTAATTAGTGCAAAATAGTGGTTACTGGCCTTACGTTTCGAACCTAGCAGGTTCTTTCCTCAAAGGCAAAATGGACGATATACAAACATACATAAACACAAGAGTGACCAGAAGTTAGTCATGTTGTGAAAGGAACACAAAAGAATAAAGTACAATGAATGATATCACTTGTATAGCATTACAAAAACCTTCACAAAAATTCACAAATTGCAAATCAAATTTTGCCACTCCAAAAAAGTATAAAATACACAATTAAATATTTCTGCCAACAAATTTTGCTACACGTGTGATTTTTTAAAAATGAAATCGTACCTTGTAAAATAATAATACCCTACCATTTGGTTCCTTATATTTTGTTTGGAAGGCCATCTAATGTAATTTTTAGATTAGATTAGATTTTATTTTTAAAAATCACCAAATAAAAAATGCAGGGACTGAAAGTATTTCGTTTACATCAGAGACAATTGGAATGTAATGTATTTTGCACTGGGTCGATATTTGGCGAAACAACAGGACGATCAGAGCATACTGATCGAAACGTCGAGTTGTAACCTCCAGTTCTTTTCAGAACTAATTACTACTCAATTGAGAATTTCACATGATGTCACCGCAATTAGTCTTACTTATCCTCTTCACCATGCAAAGCTACAAGTTTTACCAAACACAGTTCAGGTCAACTTCCGGTTCAATCAAGTGATCATCGATGCCGTTACAATTATATATTTTGGAAAATGTCTTTTATCATAACAATATCAATTGCATCTTCAAAAGACCTATCGATTTTGCATTAAAATGTGTTCAATTTGAACTTCCTGTTTGGGCCGGAAGTAAAGGTCACACCATGCAAAGCTACAAGTTTTAACATTATAATAATTATTACAATAATAAGCCATATGGACCCTCAAGGTGGTAAAAAGTGAAATATGGCATTCAAAGAAGACAAATACATATATTCAACATTTACTTTGATCTAAGAAAGATTACAGTACATTGGGAAGCAAGGTAAGTGAGGCAGCAACGAGAGGAGAAACTGGAAGAGCACCTTGCTGTATTGGCTCTGTCTTAAAGACAACCTTAACGACAATCATGCTTTGTACTTGGGACGGAAACAATATACTAATGTGACAAAACTGAAAGATAGTCTGACACAATGTTCTCGTTTTTTTAAAAACAATATATGTTATTTACCTTTGGAGAATTTCCTCCAGTCGTATCCTCTGTAAAAAGAAGAAGAAAACATTTATTTGCAATTAATTATATACTACTCAAAACAATTTAGGGAACACCGGAATAATCTCAGTTAAAGCAAGATCATTTATTTCAGATAAACACAATGTTTCACAGAATTGATGAGAAACAACTGCACAATGAAACAGATGATAAAGGATGCATGTAGTGATTACACATTTCATGACATGACTACTGAAAGAGAAAGGGGTGCAAATGAAAATCCCGGTTCATGGAACATTTCAAACCTATTTGATGTTAAAAATCCGGTGTTCCCTAAATTGTTTTGAGTAGTATATTTTTTAATAAATACCTTAATCTGTTATTGCCTCTCAAGACTATTATGATCAAACTATCACACCATCTTAACTTAACATTGAGGTCATTTGTATGAAGTTTGGTTCAGTTTAAATTTAACTCAAAGCAAATGATTGGCTGGCTGTTTTTACCACTTGACATACTGGCCAATCAAGTCAACGAGCATTCCCATCAAAACATTGCACATATGCACATCAAGTTAACACACACTGAGCCCTATCCTCCCCCCCCCCCCCCCTCCAACTTTGAAACATGCCTAATTAAATTGCAGGTCACGCATGGAGAGGATTCCTTAAAAAAAAATGCCACAACATCTGTAACCAGCCAGAATGACGAAAAGTCACTGGGTACAAATAAAAAGTAAACTACAACTCTCTATCTCACCTGGAGGACCTATCGTCAGTGTAACGCTCAGCCCGGCATCTTTGATCATATTAACGATATCGATATGATTCATATACATGATGTCCACTTTGTTGACAGCTATCAGACGATCTCCGACCTTCACTTTACCGCATCGATCTGTGGGGCTACCTTCAATAATACGACCTATGGGATAAATAGCAAAGGATAATATGGTTTTCAAATTTTTTTTTTATTAATTTTTTTTTTTTTAAATGGACACTATAAAGCGCCAGAAGTGCATGAACATTATTACCCCTGGTTATCAGGACAATTCGTATCATACCTAGAACCATCTCCCTGGGGAGTATGCAGCCCATGCTGCCAAATCAAACACTTAAATCAAACATGAGAACCATCTCTGCCCCCACACAGACATGCAACTTTGTAATTGCAAAAAAAAAAGAAGAGGAAATGGCCGATCACACAAAACTTTGTACAGTGTTTTTCAGTTTTCTATAGCACTATTATTAAAGGAAAAAAGAGAAGAAATCAGCTGATCGGCTGAAAAGTTGCATGCCTGCACACAGGGCCCCATTTAATACATGTAGTAATATTTCATTCTTACAAGCCTCAGTGACATCTAATTTATATCTGCTAATGATGAAAGAATGTTATCCAACCGATGTTATCTTACCAACACAATTACCCCCTTTTACACTGGGCCAACACAATCCATGGAAACTAGTTGAGCTACCCGAGGACTACACACATGTACATCCCTGGGCTGTCATACATGTATATGATAACCAGCTAAATCAACCACAATAACCACTTTCTAACGACACTGTTACCAAGTCATTCTCCTGGGTGGAGAGAAGCAATTATGGTCAAGTGTCTCACTCAAGGGCACAAGCACAACAAACCTTGACCAGGGTTCTGAACAACATTCGGTGAAAACTCAACCATCAGATCAGAATGTACATTTATTAACAGTGCAACTGTGCCCCATCAAATTGTTTTTTCCATCTGATGTTTCTCTCAAGTTTATATCAAGATATCGTGGTGTGCCCGAGAAGAAGGTCATAAAGGCTCTATGACCTTCCGGGCACACAAAAAAGTACAACTTTTTGTCCCAGCAGAAGGTCGTAAGCAATAAAATGGCTCCTTTGAACAAAAGTAGGGCATAACTGTTATATATTTGTTGCTAGAATTACTCCCAAGACATGTTTTTTTCCATTCCCATGCGGAATTTAACTTTCCTACAATGACTTATAAATGGCAGAAAAACAACCAAACTTTCACACTCAGTGTTCGTGAAACACAATTTTGCACATTAATCGCTTATGACCTTTTGCCAGTCACACTTTCGTTACATCCTTCTTCCGGCACACGACGATATCAATGTTATCCCCCCCCCCCCCCCCCCCCCCAGCAAATGAAATTAACGACTCACCGATCTTGGAGCCCGAGGTAAGAGTGGATGAAAGAATGACCAATCCAAAGCCCTCGTTGGATCGACGGTTAATCGTCACATCATAGGGGAAGGTGATGGCACTGGGTCTCGTCTGGCTGGTGGGACTCTTTGGGGCTTGGATTTGGTGCTGTGAAGGGGGTCGTCTCTCGGCTGGGTTCTTATCGACTACAAAAAAAAATTAAAATATTTTAAAGAAAGAGAAAAAAATCCAGTTTTGTTTTGTTTTGTTTTTAAAAAAACGTACAGGTATTGGATTAAGGCCTGTTTATACATGTATGTCAAATTTTGTTTATATGCGAGGTGGATTTGTGACATCAAAACTGAGATTCGTGTGAATGATTCACAGAGGTCAAACACAGTTCTCCTGAGGACGATCAGAGCACACTGATCGAAATGTCGAGTTGTACCTTTTCAGAACTAATTACTACTCAATTGAGAATTTCACATGATGTCACCGCAATTAGTCTTACTTATCCTCCTCACCATGCAAAGCTACAAGTTTTACCAAACACAGTTCAGGTCAACTTCTGGTTCAATCAAGTGATCATCGATGCCGTTACAATTATATTTTTTGGAAAATGTCTTTTATCATAACAATATCAATTGCATCTTCAAAAGACCTATCAATTTTGCATTAAAACGTGTTAAATTTGAACTTCCTGTTTGGACCGGAAGTAAAGGTCACATCAGGTCATTTGAATGTCATATACCCGACACAATATTACCTCCTCATGAAACAACAATTAATTGAGCAAACTTGAAAACCTTGCTATCATGCAGGCTATCAAAGTCTTGAGTTGGTTAATATTCAAATGATCGTCAAATGATCCATTGAGCTAAACATTTCTGGTACATATTTTATCGAGACAACACAGACAACACATGTTAATGAAAACATCTGAATCAGTCAGATGGAAGAAGAAAGCTTTGTAGTCCTTTGATTAATTAACACAAAATAAACAAAAAACAGCAATCTCATTTTTTTCCCCCCAAATACAAAATAATTCAAGGGTAAAAAACAATTACAAAATAATTTTACCTGCTGCATTAGATAGCATAACCTTTCTTCTAATTCCCAGTGAGACGCGACCAGCCTTCGACCCTGCGCCCATTAGCGAGACCACCTTACGATGAGATGCGCCGATCACAGACTGGCCGTCAACATAGAGCAGATCGTCCCCGGTAATCAGACGGCCATCGAGGTCAGCCGCCCCCTGTGGTATGATAGCTCCAATGGCCACCTGGTAACCCAAATGATAGAGTATGCTTACAATACCTACGAATAGCATAGTGACAACGCTATCTTGACTCCTGCTGTCTAAACCAGGGGTAGGTATGCATATTTTTTTTTTTTTTTTTAAATTTTATTTTCAGTCGAAATTCAATAAATTCCAAATTATGTGACGTGTCCTACTGAAATCAGATGGAATTGGGCAGAGCTCGGAACTGAGAAATTGCCAAAAAATTAATGTATATAAAAATCCTTAATAAAGCAATATACAATGTATAGCAATATCATTCATCTGTTATACCTGTTGGGAGGGAAAATGAAGTACCTTTGTAAGAAGTTAATTACTTAAATCGTTGTGTGCCCAAAAGAAGGACATAAGACAGATTAGGTTAAGCACGTGCGCTTACGTCCTTTTACCGGGCACGCAACAAAATTATACCAAATGAAACTTGTAACTGTAAAAGGGAAATAACTCCGTTTTGAGTTTTCGTAAAGACAAACCTTAAAATGATGTAATTCCGCTTTTGCACGTCCAATTAACCAGTTCGCGTCGGGAATAAAAAAGTTTTTCTGGGCCGCTGTGGCGGGTTTATTTTTCCCACACACACGTTAATGGGAGCTTCCACAGCGGGAGGCCGGCACTTCCGAGCACTTCCGGGCCTAGATCATTTTAATAACCTTTTAGTAGTGAACCCATGAAATAATTAACTTGTCAACCAAGATGCCTATTACCATTGGATACCACCAATACCATCATGTAACACCAGTAGCTTCTAAATTCAAATGCACCAGTAATGTTGCCTTCACCATATAATTTAAATAATACATATATCAAGACACAAGGGAGAATCTGTAATGGGGATATCACATGTGCTTGGCTTTATAACCCCCTGGTGTTGGTGGGGATGAATGGTAATGAAAATGCCCGGGGGGGGGGGGGGTGACAAATGTGTTTTTTTTGTTGGTGCATCTTTATGTGCATTTCGAGCAACTAGATCACGAGTTCATATGTTCAACACCAAATTTACATGCTTAACCAGTTCGCGTCAGGAATAAAAAAGTTTTTCTGGGCCCCTGTGCGGGTTTCTTTTTCCCATACACACATTAATGGAAGCTTCCACAGCTCGTGGCCACGTCTTCTGAGCATGTCACCGTACACGCGTGGCTCAACCGAGCATGCATACAAATATTCCGGAGTTTCCTCTGGCGTGTTTAGACGCTCTCCGATCCATGGTGCAAAAAAAATCATTGTAAAGCTGAATATCTCTACATGTACTTCCATTATCAATAACCAACTCAATTTGGATATCTTGCCCAAATATGTATGATATCGGTAGAACACATCACATTGTTGTATTGTGTTGAGCTTCAAGTACATGTACACGTAAGTAATATACTAGGTTTGTAGTAATGGTTGCATCGTGTAACAGAGAGTTTGCCATGCCCTCTGTTTTAAACAAAATGTTCACATTTAGGCTGTGTACGTTGTACTGCATTATTTTCTTTTCTTTTTTCTTTTAGTAAAATGTCTGAAAATACATCCATACTTTAACCTTCCTATGACTGCAAGGGTCAAAAATCGGTCAAAATGTTGATATACACTCACTGGCCAAAAGTATTGCAACATGTTCAAAATAGCACTTTACAAGTAACAGGTGAGATGATCAGTGTTCTAGCCAGGATGAAATTATAGCGTAGGGGCATTTGTACGACATGAATCTGCGAGCGCGTAGCGCGAAGCCACAACGACGTGGGGTCCGGGGCCCGCTTAAGGGCCCTGGGATTCTTGGGAAACTTTTAGGTTGTAGATGCTCTCTGGTGCAATCTGAGGCTATTTTGGGGCATATTGCATAATATAATTTGTCACACAAAACCATATATTTTTAGACATAAAAATATTTCTTGCTTTTCAATTGGTAGGTTTTAACATGTTTACATTTTCTGTCACATTTTTCTCAAGTAATATCAAACCCATTTTTAAATTTAAAATGGAGTAGAACCTACAGGACTCATGTTGTTATTGTTTTAATTATTGTTTTAATTATTGTTTTATTCACTTTACATTGGATTGTTGTTAGTAATTGTAGCTTTAAACGTGTGACTAAAGTTAATCGTTTTTATCAATAATTCAAAGCCAGATATGATCAAAAAAATTCCATACAATACATTACAATGTATGCCTTGACTTATGCCTACTTTAAATTAAACTTGACAAAACTATAAATAAAATGGTTCTTACAAACAAAACCCTGCTGTGCAAGCTTCACCCAAATAGTTTCATAAAGTATTTTATTGGACAGCAGGTAAGAGCTCTATATTCTAAGTCCACAGTTATTGAGTAAATAAAAAAAAAAGCTCAGCGAAGTTTAAAAAAAACATAGGCCAACTGTAAAGACGTCTTAGAATTATCCTGGCTCCAGTCTTTTCAAAGTATTTTAAAAGAAAAAGAAACAAGACAACCGGCAATCAAAAAGACAATTTCTGGGTCACAAGTTCACATCAAAGAACTGTCTGCTGACTTTGGAATGTTGAATGTATCAATTTGGGATTAGAGCCAAGACAAGAGTTGGGGCTATTGTTCACTTGACAATGACTGATAGGTTGTGGTTTTACACTCCCAGACCAGGTGACATCAACCTCTGGGACCTGGTTCTTGGCTGGTTTCCAAGCTATATAACTATACATGTATGAAACAACATCCCAGGATACAGGATACCAGTATACATTCTCCCAAGGCTAAAGTAGCGCGAGTGAGTGATCCGACTGTCGGCAGAAATGCGTCTTTTAATCAGTTGTTTCAAAGCCTAAAATTTAAAACAATAAATCTAGACCTACTTAAAAAAATTATGACTGGTTGGAGCAGAATGGTGACATCTATTTATTCGACTGAGAGCAAACTATTGGTGATTTTTTTTTACCTCGGAAAAGTTTCAGAAATCTCTGACATGTTTTGTGGAATTAAATTCTGTGGATTATACCTGTGGCGGAGAATCTCAGCTCAGAAATAATGCTTTCGGCATTAAATAAATAGTGGTCGGGTATGTAAATTAAGAAGAAAAACAGTTTTAGAAAGTGTTTACCATTACTCCTGATTTAAAAGTAAATGGAGACCTGTTTGCAGGGTGCAATTGTGCTATACGCCCGCCTACTGAACGTATCCTGGGGACCGGGAATAGCCGATTTAAGTCTTGCATTTCCGATTTTCGTTTTTTTAATTTTTCTTCTTAATTTATTAAATCTTAATTTACAAAACAAAAATATATCAGCTTGGTGACAAATGGTGACAAATGGTGGCAGGGAAATGATACTGGAATGAGATTTACAAATGTTTTGATGCCGTGAAGACAAAACTGTTTCCATAGGTCGAACTTCTGCTGGCGCCCGGCGGACATAAGATGTTCAACAACTACCGTTTGCCGGTGGTGGTTGTTTTTTTAATTTTTTTTTTTAACTTTCGCTCAAAACAAATTTCTGACAGTAGATTTTGTTTCAGAAATAATTATTTGAGAAAACATGTCATAGCATGATCATTCATAGTAACTCACGACAGACACTTTTTATAGACTTCACTTTTGCGGCGTTTGCCTGGCACGTGGGTACCCCGCTCATCTGGTTTTTGCCTAAGCAGTGTGGTAGCGGAACCAGTGTCAATGTGTTTAGGGTTGAATGCCATATAGATTGCGGGCGGCCGCATAGTTGCAAATGCGGTGCATCAAACACATTCTCTTGAAAAGAAACAAAGTTGCCGGCCAATTAAAATGTATGAATAAAGCTTCCTACAAGATGAAATAAATCCCTCAGTGGCAACAAATTATTGTTGTTCACAATTAGTTCTCGAACTGAACAAAGGAAATTTTGGGTGTTTTTTTTTTCTCCATGGAATAAATTATTTATAGCGTATCGATAGCGTATCGGCCGATTTATAGCGTATCGGCATTTTTTATAGCGTATCGGCCCGATACGCTATTGTATGCCTGGCTAGAACACTGGAGATGATCATTTAATCCGATTCCATCGATCGTGTATTACATAATTTCCGAGCAAGAACAGTAAAAAAGAACATTGACTTCAAAACACAGGCACTTTCAAGAAGTCTTAAGTGGTGTAAATAAAATAAAATAAATTATTGTAACACAGTTCTCCAAACTGAACTTTGGGGATGTTCCAATATCTATGGCCAGTGAGTGTACTTGCCAAGGTACATGTATAACGAATGCACTGAAAAAGTCGAACACTGTCAAACCTAGTACATTTACAGGTCAAAAACAAAATTACATCATGTCAGACAATGTTTGGATGTTTTGGAAAATCACCAACATCTCATCAAGAAAGTTTTTAGATTAGAAATTCAATAAATTGTTTTAATGGGTAATTACGAAAGGAACATATATGTACATGGCCTTTCAATTGGAACCTCTGTCAATACATTCAAAAGTCAAACAGTACATTTTAATATTGCTACCTTTGTATTGTCCAAACACTTCAGTGTTTCTGCCCTCCGAGTGTGACTCACCTGAGAACCTTCCTCAAGTCCACCAACTATTCTGAAGCCGAATCCATTGTCCAGTTTCTTGAGGAAAACGGTCGTCTCAATGTAGTTGCCTTCATCACTACTTACAGACGACCTAGGCATCTGTTTGGCTCTAGAGGGCGGCCTTTGTTCTACGACGTCATTAGACCCTGCACACAACAAGAATATTACGAGCTTAGGTCCCACAGACATTTAAAAAAAAAAAAAAATTGGTATAAACTTAGCAGGCTAAACGGGCTGATTTTTATGCAGATCTTTGCTTGGGATTCTGACCAATTGTGCCAGATAAAAGATATTGACATTTGGAAAGTGAATGGAAAAGCACCTAGTAATCTGAAGGTTGCTGGTTCGAGTCCCCCTTCAGTAATTGTTCACTCCAAAATTTTGTTTGTTCTTCCCTTAAGATCTCAAAAGTTTGGAAGTATGCCCAAAAACTGAATGAGATATACAAGTACTTGAAATGTACTTGAAATGTACTGTGAAATGTACTGTCATTTACTTACTGTTAACAGGGGAGGTAGCTGAGTGCGGTTTTGGAGTTCTGCTTCTCGGTCCAGTACTACTTTCTCCCCCGGGCCGTGACCTTCGACTGTCTTGACCTCTAGCGTCCTCGTGCTGACCGCGCGGATCCCGCCTCAACGATCTGGTCCCGTTCTCAACTGGCGCGGGGCTCCGTCTCTCTACCCTCGGTGACCTCGGAGGCAGACGGTTGTCCCTGGGGTCATAGTCGTATTTGGGTGTCCTAGCGCGTTCGGGGCGGGGGCCTGACCTCTCACGCTCGGGGCTGCGTGGTCTCCGCTTACGCTCAAGGCTTCTGGTTTCGTAGTCTATGCTCGGCCGATCCGACTCCTTATTTGGCCTCCTGTCTCTAGTGTCAACAGAACGTCTGTCATGATCGACTGGTTTACGATCATGTTCATCGTGAGGTCTCCTTGGATCTCCCTGACGGTTGCCGGGATCGTTAGGCCTCCTGTCCGCCTCCCTGTCCAACCCCCGCTCCGAGTCGTGGTTGACTTGCGGCCTGTGGTCATCCGAGCGTCCGTAACTGACATTATTGGACATTCTGTCATTTGCCCTTTCTCTATCGTGTGGTGCTCGATGACGGTCGGCATTGTGTTCCTGTTCGCGTTTCACAGTCCTGGGGCTTTTGAATCCTCGGCTATGTTTAGCATGCCTCATACTGTCTTGGGAGTCGTACTCATCACTTGAATAATCTTCTCCTAAAAGGAAAAAAAAGAAATTAACAAAAATATTTTTTTATCATTTATCATTTTGTTTATTTTCCACATTAGAAAGAGATTTGAATTGGACCAGTCATTTTAAGGCCATTCTGTGTTTATGTGGAATTTGTGATTCATTCAAGAAAAAAAGGGGAAAAAAAAACCTTCAACATGTGTTAAACCGTTTGCAAAGAAAATGAAAGATCAACAGGTCAGTAAATATATTCCATATTAAGTGAGTTTATTCAAGGCTTGGGCAATTCTGACAGGTAGCCAGATTCCAAAAAGTAAGAACCAAAACCACTGGGTATCCCCAGTTGGCAGTTAATGCCCATTCCCAGCAAAATACCAGACTTTTTTAATTTTTTTATATTTTTTTACAATACCCCATTCTGTGTGGGTGCACCAGCCGCAAGTTTCGAGTCACCCAACAACATTATTTGATGCTTCATGTATTTTGACGATAGCTCAAAAGACATTTCCCGCGGATTTCACTCTGCTAGTGTATTATTAAGTGTAGTGTGTAACCTTCCCCCTTCCCTAATTAGATTTCATCACACAGTGGGTTGGCCTATATCTGGTTGCTGCCACACCATTATGCAGACAGATACCGCAAACATACATCATTCCTCTTGCTGTGCAAGTATTGGGGGGGGGGGGAAGAGATATTTCTTTTATTAATTCCAGCTGATTGTACATGAATGTTTTTGACATTGGATTTAGACTGCGGTTGCAATATAGCCCCAGGGAGACTCCCAACCCTTTCTATTGATTAACCCTTGAGATTGACCTTTGAACAGCCTGAACCCTAGACGGTGACCCCAGGTCATCATCCTTTTATAGCCGACAGACACCGAGGATAGTTTTTCTTCTTTAAGACAGGGAACCAGCAACTGATTGTGTTAATAAATTTAGGGGCAAATTCCATAGAACTCTTTACATATAATATGGAAGATAATTTTGCTTCTTTCAGGGATGATATTGTGCGAAAATGAAAAGGTAGGAAAAATGTTTGCCATTATCATTAGGCATATACTAGCCTATAGCGGTTTATCTCTATAGCCATGTATAGCAAGGAAACTTTTTTTTAATCTTGGTATTTACAATCAAATGATACACAAGGAAAGTTTCCATGGTCTGAAGTCAGTCGGAACCTGGTTTCAATGGTAGGATTTTCAAAATCAAAAAGGTAGGATTTCCTACAGAAGTAGGAAGAATATCACGCCCTTTTCTTTAAGACCACGAATCAGCTTTTGTTTTTGTTTTTAAGTTCCGAGGAAAAAATTTAATAGAGTTGCTGAGCAAAATTTGTTTGCACACCTGTAATTTTTAAATATTTTACTGGTATAGAAAAAAGGTAGTACAACCGATGTACATGCAGGCCTCGACGTTAAGGATTGCGAGGGCATGGTTACTTTGGCCTTCGCTGCATCAAAATTTCAAGGCCAATCAAAGAGTCACAGCATCCATCTCTGAGGGACACCACGGCAGTTTTAAGAAAAATTCAGCCCACACACACCAGGGGCATTTAGGTCAAATGTCAACACAGGTGACATATTTTCAAAGGGGCTCAGTGTGGAAAGGATCTCAATTTAGCAGTAATGCATGACCTTTGAGTTGCTCCCACGGAGTGCAAAGAAAACCCTGGAAGCGCAATAAATGCACTCGGGTTAAAGCGGCAGTCTATTTGCAGGTTCATTCTCAACGCAGATGCGCAGCAAACTGTGAAGTCAAAACATGAGATTCTCACGAATGATTTGCACATTTCAACTTGCGCCAGTCATTTGCCGCATATTTATGGCATCAAGAGGTCTGTGTGAGTTCATCACGGCGGAAAAAGTAAATCCGCTTAACATTGTTATTTAACAGGTTAGCAGGAAAAATAGTGCAGTTCATGCATGTACAGGCCTCAATCTTAACCAGTTCGCACCGGGAATAACAAAGTTTTTCCGAACCCCTGTGGCGGGTTTATTTTTACCGCACAAACATGAACAATGGTGCTCACCAGAGCGTGACCGGGGAGACTGCGTCTTCCACCGTATGCTTATGGTTCGTTGCCACGTCGACCGGGAATCTATACAAATATTCCCGAGAATCCTGTGGCGTGTTTAGATGCTCTCCGATCCGCTGTCCAAAAAAATTTGCGTGTATACACGGCCTCCGACGCGAACTGGTTAACCACAGTGGAGACAGTGAATTTTCTTTTTTGTCTAAAATATTTTTCTGCCAAAAAGAAAAACTTAACCCAAAGGAAATGTTAAGTGTCAATGTGAATTTATACTGATGGGCGCTGGCAATAAAATATATTCCAAACTTAAAATCTGTAAAAATTATACCAGGGTTCTGTCCATTTTTTAGTGGAAAAAAAAAAAAAAAACACGGAGGGGCTGTAGGAGTGTGATAATGGTTGCACATGGCGTTGCATGTATGGATGATCTTGTGTCTCAGGACTGGAATCACGTACATTGTAACATGGAATTGGGGGGGTGAGGGGGAGTTATTTCAAGCTATCTAGTATAAAAATGGTTCAATTTTTACTGGTAAAGACAACATCTGCCATCTTTTATTGATAATCTGTAAAAGGAAATAGGCAAGTTGGAAAATGAGCGGTGGCCGAAAAAACCAAAATTTTTGCCAGTGGTGGTCACAGGAACCCGAGTGCCGATCGGGGTTTCCGGCAATGACCATCGTGGGCAGAACCCTGCTATACCTGTACTTCAGACAGTGATTTGGGCAATGTTTCATTTTGAAATAATTCACTGTCTTTCAACAAAGAAAAATACATACATGAATACCCAAGACACAATCTGACTGGCCGAAACGTGATCCCATGCGCTTATTATACGACTGGCGTTCTATGCATTAACAGCATTAACCCTAACTCCCTAGGCCCATTTGCTTACACATAACCTGAATCCTTCCTAACTCCCTAGGCCCATTTGCTTACACATAACCTGAATCCTTCCTAACTCCCTAGGCCCATTTGCTTACACATAACCTGAATCCTTCCTAACTCCCTAGGCCCATTTGCTTACACATAACCTGAATCCTTCCTAACTCCCTAGGCCCATTTGCTTACACATAACCTGAATCCTTCCTAACTCCCTAGGCCCATTTGCTTACACATAAACTGAATCCTCCAAAATCCTTCAGTAGTAAAGCAAGCACATGACATGTATGTACAATGTATGCACACATGTGTTTATAATCTGTGATACATGTACATGGCCAGGGACGCTCCCTGCATGCATGGAGCAATAAACAGTGTCCACTGACCCAAGCACTGACCTTGCAATCACTACAACAAACATGGATGTACATGTACCATGGAAAGGCAAGTATGCCTAATAACCTCAATCCTCCAAAATCCTTCACTTTAGCAAAGCGCATGCAGCATGTAACCTCAATCCTTCAAAATCCTTCACTTTAGCAAAGAGGATTTTGGAAGATTTGGGAGGGTTAGGGTTAAAGGGAAAGTACAACATTGGTTTTTCCTTCTAGATTTCATGACAAAATTCCCTCTATGTTTGATGGAATCAAATATCTCTTGAAATACATGTAGTTTTGTCTCTCCGGTGCTGCCATTTTTGTGAAATAACATCCAATATGAATTTCTGTCATCCGAAGATGTTGGAATGAAAACGTTGGAATGAAAACGAACAGTCTGAATGCATTTTTCACCATGTTCTCGGTAACAACAAAATAAAACATGCTGGAACTTTCACAGATTGTTTTTGATGACTACATGTGTACATACATATCTTGATTCTGATAAAGTATGGATGCATTTACTGACATTTTAACAAAAAGGGAAAGTGGCTTGAACAGGGGAATTGCTAAACCTTGCTCTTTTGAAATTTTGGTTAGATTCAGGGGTGTAAAAAAATCCTGAAAAATGGGTAGCAGGCCTGGGTCGCTCTTTGGGTCTGGAGGACAAAGCCCCCCTGAACATCCTGGATGTTTAATTTTTTGAGAATTTACAGACTCCCCACATCCGGGTTGTTCTTAAACCCCCTCGACCCCCACGACCCATGCACGCTCAGAATCAGATCATATCCCAAATCGGAATCTGTGTTTACGACCCGAGTGAACGTGAACATACAGAGGAATGGACAGCAAGAGTCACATATTCCGACAGTACAAAAACTGCGCCCTGACCCATCTAGCAAAAATCAGACATAAGTATGCCCATTTTTCGATAGAATATGAAATTATCTACTCGGGAATGGTATAATTTGGCTTGTGACAGCATTATAAATTCGTTGATTTTGCGACGACAGTTCGTCATGCAGCAAACGACGCAACAGGCTACCGAGCTAGCCATTTTCGAACTCGGGCCGTAAACACAGGTTCCCATTTGGGATACAATCTGATTCTTGCTCGGGCCAGCCATGCTACGTGCTTGTGCATGGGCATTGTGAAATACATACATTCATACTGGTGGTAGTGAAATTCACGTATGTGTGCTTCGTTTATATGATGAGCGTACGTCGTGGGGTCGTGGGTCATAGGGGGTCGAGGGAGTTTAAGAACAACCCCCCACATCACCACAAACAAGAAATTAGAGGTTTGGACACAATACAGGCTACTTCTTTCATTCCATGGTGGCTACTTGCAAAAAAAATCCTGGAATCAGGAAAAATCCTGAGAAATCACAGGCCTGTTAGATTGTACCAATTATTGGATTTTATTAAATGTTTATTCCAAAAACTAGTATATGTACTGTTCTAGTTTTTTTTTTTTCGGTTGCACTGATATGGCTGTCCATCAAGTACCAAAGTACCATGCAAAAGGACCATTTACATTAAGCGCTGTGTTTATATTCTTCCTTTGAGGCCAGTGTAAGCTCATCTTCATGTGTGGACAATGATAATAAACACCTGGAGACGCCAACGTCTAGCATTACAAAACAACTTGCTGTGTCCCAAGCAAACTGCTGTTACATGTTTCACTCTCATCACAGCATAAAACGGCTTCTGGTTGCCACCGTTTTGGGACAAATGTTTTCTACTGCTTTTACAAAACAGGTTTTTTCTCCTCTCCTGGGCCAAGCAAACTGCTATTTAATGTAAACAAGAAAATACTAAAAACCATTCAGATTTATTGTATTTATTCTAATGTGGAATTTAGGAAAGAGTACTCTTTTATTAATAAACTTATTATATTTTCAATCATTTCACTTTTCATAAAAATGACGGCACTTCAGACAACATTATTTGCAATGAAGATTGATACAATAATCTGCTTTACACCAAGTAAGTTTCACATGAAAATTTGAACATTTGGTTATTTTTTACCAATTACTATACCTCAGCTTTAAAGAGGCAATTGTTATACTCAGGGATGATATTGTGAGAAAATGAAAAACTAGGAAAAATGTTTGCCATTATCATTTGGCATACATGTATACTAGCCTATAGCGGTTTACCTCTATAGCCATGTATAGCATTTATTTTGGTATTTACAATAAAATGATACACAAGGAAAGTTTCCATGGTCTGAAGTCAGCCGGAACCCGGTTTCATGGTAGGATTTTCAAAATCAAAATGTAGGATTTCCTACAAAAGTAGGAAGAATATCACGCCTGTATAATAGACAGCTGCTTGGAGGACTGACGATCAAGTTTGTGATTGGGACTCGGACTCCAACTTGTAGTTAATCTCGACTGGGACTCGAGTCACCATGTACAATGTCTTGAAGTCAGACATTGGACTTGGGAGTCAGACTCAACACACAAGACTTTGACAAGGATTAAAGGTTAGAAGACTCAAATCAAACCCTGGACTAAACCACAGGATACTGTTCCAAAACTTGTAGATAATACATGTAAGCTAAGATTCTCATTTAAATATGTGGGGGTTTTTTACGAGCAATTTTTAATTATTTTCATCAGAACATTAAAATAAATACTCAAGTATGTAATCCTAGCTTCAAGTAAAATAGCAATGTGCCAATGAAAAAGAATATTGCTCGAAAAATTTAAAAAAATTAAAAAGCTGTGGAAATTTATGATTTATAATTACCTTTGTGAGGTCCGTTACTCTGTGGCCAATGACTACTGTCTGTTGTCCTGTAATCTTGCAGGGAAATTTCGTTTTTATCCCTTGGTTCTGGTGTTTTGGGCTGTGCGATAGAAAAGAAAAGACAACACAATAATGTTTAAGGACTAAAGAAAGCTATTGCCTTTGTCAACAAGCAACATATTACATAATATGTAAGCATGCTACTGTCCAATTAAAAAAATAATAATATAAAAAAAATAGATGTTCGGGTTCAGACTACGAGCACGAAGCCCTACATCACGGCACACAGCGAAGGAGAGCAACAGACACTTCTGCATTCTCGACACTCTGTAGTGCATTCTGGTCGAGGTTTATGGGAAAGTGCCAAAGGGAAAAACTTTCTTCAGATCCCTGGCAGAGTTGTATGCCTGAATATGTAGCTAATCCAAGTTGTTAAATAGTACATCGTAAGAACTTTATCAGGCACAGGAATTTCCCCCAAAAACAAATTGGTGAACAAAACGTACAACTGTCAGCGATAAAGTGGTATTGAATAAACTGGTATCAATACCACACTTCCATGGCCATGTATGTACACGGATGTATCTTAGTGATAAACAAAAATACTTGAAAATGAGCAGGGAAAGGAAGATAAACACTGGTTGAATTTATGAGCCGGGTGTATCTAGTTTCCTCGGGAGACCCGTTTTTTTTTTTTTTTTTTTTTGACAGGTTTGAGATACTGGATGCCAGCTATGATCTTTGACCCAAGCAAAACTTGTTGCTGGCAGCAAGGCGAACAATATGTGACGTGGGATTTTTTTTTTACTGATGTATGAAATTTTGAGTGGGGGAGAACAATTTCACTTATAATGGCATAATCAAATGCTGCACAAAATTCACAATTTGCTGATCAAAATTCAAGATATTCCATTAAAAACGAGTATTGCGTATGTATATTTCTTTCTTTAAATTTTGCTGAATTTTGCTGATCAAAATTCAAGATATTCCATTAAAAACGAGTATTACGTATGTATATTTCTTTCTTTGTATTTTGCTACACCTGTACGTACATTTCTTTGAATGACATCGTTCCTTGTGTGGCATAGAAAGAAACTGAACAACTACATTCTACTGATAAATAAACATCAGAAATTAAAATATTACATCATTATAATCAGACGTGTAACCATGGTGGCAAAAAACAGAGGGAGAAGGGGCACAACACAAATGTATGGGAAATTTACTTACACTGTACATGTATATACTTATATATAATGTACTGTGCATGGCAAAAATAGGGACAAGTGTCTCCTGCCCCACCAACACTCCGGATCAGCCAATGAACATTTTTATGGGAAAAAAAATGAAAAAAAATTAATATTTTTTTAAAACCAAACTGCTCAAGTTTATTGGCAAACTGTTGGGTTATTTTAATCCTATTTTCCCCTCACAATATCAAATCACAAATCATTCCTGATCTGAAGAAATTAGATCACACAGCCCCTTCGATCAACAGCTGGCTGTAGACAACCACTGACTATACAGAGGGACCACCATGCGGAAGGACAGTGGCTGATAATATTACTGATTTCTGGGTCTTCACATTAAGAAGCTGCAGTGGTCTACTGACCTACATCTAATTATTTTGTTGTTTTGTAAAATCTCAAGTCAAGAACTCCCAAGGCCAGGTCAACTGAAGATTTGAATCATACAAAAATTACAGACTACATGGATGAACTATGTACGTACATGTATAACTAAAAATAAAAAATAGTAATCTTTTCACATGTCTGAACTAACTACATTGTATAACTAACCAAAACAAAACGATCTAATTCGTATTTTTTAATTGTTATTTAACAAAAAAAAATTCAAGTTTTTGCTGTGCTGAGCAAGTTTTCTTTGTAAAAAATTGTTTCTTTCTCATAAAAGTCATTAACTCCCAAGACTAGTTGTGAAGTACAAAATATGAGCTAATTAAAAAAAATAATAATAAAAAAATACATTTGTTCAGCAATCTAGATTTCAATGAAACTGAAATCATTCGAATTTCCAATAATATTATGTTTTTAACCCTCCTACACATGGAGGCCACTCCGATGCACAAAATTCTGTTCTTGAGCAACCTTCAGTACATACATGTACAAGCCTGCTGTCCTTTCCATGTAATATTACAAAATCAACTGTGTGCCACCCAAGGCCACTGTAAATGTTTGAACATATTAGTATGGCCTACAATGTATCGATGGGAGACCACCTTACCCTGCAATCTCAGTGGTGTGATAGTGCACAGAAGGGTAACAGGAGTGCACAGGAGGCCACTGGCAACAGCTAATGGCATGGAGTGGCCTGAATGGGTTGTTTCAAAAATTACACTGATTGTAGGAGGGTTAACCAGTTCGCGTCGGAGGCCGTGTATACACGCAAAAAATTTGTTGGACAGCGGATCGGAGAGCGTCTAAACACGCCACAGAATTCTCAGGAATGTTTGTATAGATTCCCGGTCGACGTGGCAACGAGCCATAAGCATACGGTGGAAGATGCGGTCTCCCCGGTCATGCTCTGGTGAGCACCATTGTTCGTGTTTGTGCGGTAAAAATAAACCCGCCACGGGGGTTCGGAAAAACTTTTTTATTCCCGGTGCGAACTGGTTAAATACACTAAACTGGGATCAAGAAGAATAAAAATCGGTAATACTTTTAAACTTGAGTAACTGATGTGTACATGATTTCATGGATATCAAATATTTTTGACCCAGGCGTAATTTGTCATCCCAATGTATCTCATTTTTCTCAAAAAAAATATCAAATCAAACAACGAAAAACAGCATTTAGGATTCGAGAAGCTCTTCTCCAAACTTCAAAAATCCAATAACTTAATTCCTCTGATCTCGATTTGATTTGACGCTCAGTTGATTTGATCATGGTTCGGTTGACACCCCGTTGAAGGATGCTTTATTGAGTGGCACAGTATCAAGCCACCACGCTGAGTTAATTTACAAGCGTCACATCAGGGTTACAGCGAGTGACCAGGTGTTTTGTTTTTATGGTGTTTGTTTTTATGGTATGTACATGTGACACTTTCTTGGATAATAAACAGTACATCAACTTGAAAGAACCATTGAGAAAAATGGCACGGAATTATAAACAGGTGTTTGTAAAAATGCATTACTTCAAGAACGGGGTACCAAACAAAGACATTTTTCTCAAGGAGTGAAAAATCATAAAGAAATTTTACTACAATAGTCTTGCAATTTGACAAAAGTAAAAAAAAAAAAAAATCCTGCAAAATGGATAGCAGGCCTGGGTCTCCTGGATGTTTAATTTTGGAGGATTTACAGACTCTCCACATCCCCACAAACAAGAAACTAGAGGGTTGGACACAATACAGGCTACTTCTTTCTTTCCTTGGTGGCTACTTATCTTCTTTCAAGACAATTTTGAGGCAAAGGGAGATTTGTACTACACTGAGCAAAAATATAAACGCCCCATGTTTCAACCTGACCCCCACCGTGTCCACATGCATGTCCATGATTGCCAGACGCCACTATCGTGTTCTAACGGACAGTAATCTGTAGCATATTGAACAACAAAATGAATTTTGTATGATTTTGCAACCTCTAAGGCTAATAAAAGTTTCAAAGTGCCACATGGGGCGTTTATAATTTTGTTGTATACTATAATAATAATAATAAACTAAAGCACATGTTATGAAACTTTAAATCTGAATCAAAATTTGATAAAATAATTCAAGTAGGGTGTTTAAAAAAAAGGTAGTTGTAATTGCTGAAAAAAGGTATGTTATGTCATAAATTCATTCAAATTATACAATCAAATAGTAACATAGGAAATTGTTTTCAACCTTATTCTTTTAAACTATTCACCTTGTTTGGACAACTATGTTGCTGCTCTAGAGAAAACAGCCTTAGAACTATGTCTTACCTTGAGGAAATGTTTAGTTTTGTGGTTATTGTCTAGACTGACCAATAAAATAAAAAAATGCTTTTACGATCACATTGGGAGGTGCTGCATTTTGGACGGACTATGATATTGATTTGAAACAAATGTTTGATCAAATGGTTTTCAAAGGCAAGCAGCCGAGGCAAGTGTAAAAAATGCAAACTCGTATTATACATGTACCCTCCTACTATAGCTGCACTTTAGTGGCAAGTTGCTATACAGGTCAAAATCAGTCAACTGCCTGTTTTGACTGTTGACCCAAATGTGCACACAGGGGCTGTGTGGTTTTTACTGTCATTTTGACCACCCTGAACAATACCAGACAATGCTTTTTACCGGTCAAAAACGGTTGGCTCATATTGACCTGTAAATGTACTTACTACACGCAAGGTTTGACAGTGTTTGACTTTTTAAGTGCACTAGATATACATTGTACCTTGGCCAAGTATACCAACATTTTGACTGATTTTGACCCTTGTAGTAAACGTGTTAATTCAGTAATTGCACAATTGAAAACAATTGTACATATATCTGTAATTCTTATGCACAAATCAAGATCACTATTTATTCGATTGCAACATGATTTAATCAAAGCCATAACTAAATGTATTATAAACTCTATTTATTTGTTAAGTTTCACCTGAAAGCATTATGCTAGATCGGTAATGGTGTCAAATATACTACTCAAAACAATTTAGGGAACACCGGATTTTTAACATCAAATACGTTTAAATGTTCAATGAACCGGGATTTTCATTTGCAACCCCCTCTCTCTTTCAGTAGTCATGTCATGAAATGTGTAATCACTACATGCATCCTTTATCATCTGTTTCATCGTGCAGTTGTTTCTCATCAATTCTGTGAAACATTGTTTTTATCTGAAATAAATGATCTTGCTTTAACTGAGATTATTCCGGTGTTCCCTAAATTGTTTTGAGTAGTATTATATTGTGGAATTATTCTGACCAAGTTGCTCTTATTTTAGAGACATAAAAGACCCCCAAAATAATTCCAAAAACAGCACTTGTTTACGTCAAAAATAATTCATAAACACTATGGGAAAGTACACGTGTACAACACGTGTCATGTGTAATGATCGGTGTGAGAAGCTGTAAATGTTCTCTGAAATGTATGGGACAATTTAGCTAAAATATTCGCAGATTTATTCCAATACATATGTATTGATCTAATGAGCATGAATGCGTATTGATTTTTATACAGTACCAGTATGTGTACACAGAAATTGTTCAAGATTGAAGGTATTTTACTCAAAAATAACAAAAATGGTTAAACGTTTGATGTAAAACTTAGTTGGTGAAAAGATCTTGACGCAAAATCTTTCACGATGTGATACTCTAAGCGCTTTACATTATTTTTAAATCATTAATTCTTAATGTTATCGATCCTCGTTGGTAATCATTTTCAGCTGCTGTAAGTTTATCAGAAAGAGCGCTCTTTCCTAAATTCCACATTGGAATGAAAACATCAAGTCTGATTGCATGCTCACCGTTCTCGTTATTAACCCTCCTACTTTAGCTGAACTTCCGTGGCAAGTAGCTACAGTGGTCAAAACCAGACAACTGACTGTTTTTGACTGTTGACCCAAATGTGCACACGGGGGGGCATTTTTGACTGGTTTTCACTGTCACTTTGACCACCCCGAACAATACCAGACAATGCTTTTACCAGTCAAACACGGTCGACTCATTTTGACATATACACGTGCTTACTACACCTAAGGTTTGACAGTGTTCGACGTTTTTAAGTGCACTAGATATAACCTTGGCAAGTACATGGATCTCAACATTTTGACTGATTTTGACCCTTGCAGTCGCAGGAGGGTTAATGACACCAAAAAAAAAAAGAAAAAAAAAAGGAGCCAATGTTTTCAAAGGTTGGTTGTTAAATGTGCAATGTACACCTCGATTCAAAGAGTTAGCAAGCTCGTAATGAGAAGTTATGCCAACATTACCAATGTTGTGCTGTTCCTTCTGCAGGAATATATTAATGCAAAATACGTAGATACTGGCCTTTATACTAATGTTCAAGATGTACTAACTAATGCCTCTGAGAGCATGCTTCGTTCTTGTGCCAAATGTTACATTTGAGAGAGATCCTGCTAGAATCTTAAGAGGAACCTCCCGGATAAGTGACGATGTCAAGCGAAAAGTGAAAACGGACAACCAACAGGATTTGTTAGGAAGTAATCACCATTAATTGGCCACAAAACGTGTTCAAATTCTGGTCAATTCTGAAGACAAGACCCTAATCTACTCTTGGCTAGTTGGTCCATGGTTGGTCTCAAACACTGTAGCATCCATTTTCTGACACGATGCATACTGTACTAAAAATACCTTGATGTCAAAGGTCAGTGGTCTAGAGACCACAATAGGATAACATTATAATAACATAAGCCTAGAAGAAGGGGTTAGCAGACTGGGCTGTCACTAACCCTTCTGGGAAAACAAACACCTCAGAAACACCCACATATAATATTTCATTGTAAGCTTGATGATATTCTACCCAACAAAGTTGTCAGTAATTAATGCCAATAGATTTGACTTTCTCTTAGCTGACCAAACAAAGGTTTCAAATAGAGAAGGTGTGCAGAAATCTAGAAACTGCCTAGAAAAAAAGAAAGAAAAAAAAACAAGTTGTGCGTGCAAGTGAAATTGTTCAAGGAATACGAGTAAAACATGAACAAAATATCCTGTGAAAAACATTTCTCACAAAATTGTCAATGATGGTAACTATCTGTGATCTATTGGATTTATAATTTTCACTTTCTGAGTTTGACTTGCACACTTTCGGAACAAAGAAAAGGCACATACATGTATGTACAGTGCATCCACTGAGTAAAAATGTTTTAAAAAATCACACCAAGAGAGTGCTGGGTACTTACCGTCTTGACTTGCTTGATCTTGCTGAGACTGCGAACTGGCTTCAACATACCTGCCAAGAATTTAGGATCCAGTTTAATATTAGCCATAGTCTGCATGAAATCACCGCCTTGTAATGTGATTTAAAAGCGTAACAGTGCAGGTATCAAATCATCACACAAGGGGTCAGGAACATACCGCTGGCAGTTTGAGATGGGGTTAAATGTTGAGGCCATCCAGCGGAGCACGCGCGGGTAACTACAACCCACTGTTGAGGGGGAACATGAGGGGTGCTGTGATGTTGTGGGTGTTGGTGCCCGCAAGGGTTCCAACGCTGGATGTGAATTGTGATGTGGGCTCAAGGGCTCTGCCAAGATTGAAATGCCTTCTCGGGTATCAGGGCACACTCGTGTAGTCCTAGTGGTAGTGTGAGGACCTACTGTAGCTGGCAGCTGTGAATCTGTTCACAGGCCTCTGCCAACAACATGTACAAGTTGGCAACAGACGGTGGAAAGTCTTGTTTCTTCTGAACTGGTCTTGAGAATTCTAACTAGTGCCAACAGGTTGGAATTTTTGTGTGTGTCATCCTTGATATAATTTTTAAAGACTGGTATTTCACTTTGGAAAGTGCACAAAATAAGAGACTAAAGTTGTGGGTGGAACAGTTAATAATGACAGGATAAAGACCTCAGGGTTTTGGCCTTCAGCTCAGTCCGCATGATAGACGATATCCAACCAACAAAATCTGTCCTATCAGATTTTTTTTTTTTTTTAATTTTTTTTTTTTTAATCATCATGATAGATCAAATGCTATTAAAAGTATCGCTGTTTCACACTACATTCTCAATTGTAACAGAATCCAAAGTTAATCATTTTCTCTGAACCCGGATTAGGAAGCTTAAATAACAACAGACACATGTCCAAGATGATTACAGTAATAAATCAAGATTATTGAACTAAACCCTCCTCTGTTCCATACACGGTAACATTACAACCAATAACTCTTAGTCCTCAGGAGAATAGACAGACTAAGTTCAACTTCCTTGTAAGATGATTGGAAAGGTTATTAACCATGATGACATACAGTATGTACTAAAATATCTCCAAAACTTTAAAGATACACATGTACATATTCTGTGTGAATTATTATCTTATTGTCATTTATTGTTTAACTCAAACCACCCCAAATCCATCAAAATCCTCCAAGGGGCACATATTCCGTGTGAATTATTATCTTATTGTCATTTATTGTTTAACCCAAACCACCCCAAATCCATCAAAATCCTCCAAGGGGCACTTTTTGGGAAAAATTACCTATCAAGAAGTACAGGCCATAAGTGCTGAATATGAAAGATCAACAAAAATGCAAGGTAAATTTTGAAGATAAGGGCAAGTTTCTGAAAGTGCACTGATGGATTTTGGAGGATATTTTTTTAAGGATTTTTTTCTTTTAATTAAAAAAACAATTTTTTGTTTTATTCTCTCCCCCTCCTTTAGTTCTAACTTGCACTTTGAGTGGCATTTAAGAGCCTTGTGCCTTGGCAACATTTCATACAAAAATAATAATAAAAAAATAAAAAAATTAATAAAAAAATATTCCTAGCCAGAATACCTAGGGGGTTAGGGTTAAAGGAGTACATTGGTATTGTCCTCGTTGAAAGGAAGTTAAAGAGACAATATCGTTACAATCAACAGGGCATGGAATCAGAGTGCTAGTTTTAGATTAACTCAAAGACTGAAACTTATGCCCCACATGATAAGGTCATACTACCAGTGCAGCTGCATAAATGAGCCAGTAATTTTCAGTAACTGTGTCCATCTTAACCAGTTCGCGTCGGAGGCCGTGTATACACGCAATTTTTGTTTGCACCACGGATCGCAGAGCGTCTAAACACGCCATAGGAAACTCCGGAATATCTGTATGCATGCTCGGTTGACGTGGCAACGAGCCGAGCGTACATTGACATGCTCGGTAGACGTGGCCACGCGCTGTGGAAGCTTACATTAACATGTTTGTGTGGGAAAAAGAAACCCGCACAGGGGCCCAGAAAACCTTTTTTATTCCCAACGCGAACTGGTTAAACTAGGATATAACGATTCCATGCCCCGTTGAAAGTCTGCTCTGATCGTGACGATACTGTCCCTGTCCCATGCTGGTAAAAGAAATTGTTTTCATAACAATGTTTTTAAAGATAAGAAAAGAATTGGTGATTCAAACCTAAAACTGTCATGGTAAAAAGAGGAAATTGTTTGTCAACATACAATTGTACATGTACCTGTAACCAATGCTGTCCTTTAAAGTTGTCAATTATTTCGTGAAATTAAGTAATTTCTTCCTTTCTAAAAAGGAAAACAAGATTTTAGAATCCTCAGGAATGGGCAGCCCCCATAAATTACTTTAAAGGTCATCAAATCCATTGCATTCCTTAGATTACATGTTTTTCCATGGTCATATCAAGGGGGATCAGTGGTTATACAGGTAAATATACATGTACATGTACATGTACATGTACATGTGGGCAATTCTCCACCTAGAAAATATGTTTTATACTAGACAACTAATCTGTGTAACATTGTCATATTTCTTTTAGGAAACAGTGTTTTTGAAAGTTTTTTATTGAAAAATACTTATTAATTAACATTAAATAAAAGTTTGTCACAGAAGATGTCAAAAGTCACAGTAAAAGTCATTGTAACAGTAATAAAAACTTGAATATAAGTGCAGTGCAAATCCGTAACCATGGTTACCGTAATTCCGTTACCGTATATTAAAGTACTAAGCAAATGTCCGAAAGTGAAATTTTGTTTGATAAAACTTGTAGAGAGGTATATTTAGAAAAAAACAATGTTGGGATTTTTATTTTTATTTTCTTTGCCCAAAAAATTACTTTTGCGCATTATTTTGGTAACAGAATTACGTGTGATTTTCTCATGCTTTATTTTTAAATTTTTGGAGAACACGAAAAATTATTTTAATTTTGTTTACATACAAAAGTAATCTTTGGTATAATGGCTATCTAGACACACAAACAATTATTTTGCCACAAGGCCTCCACTAATCACAATGTCTACGAGAATTAAATTTGAATGTTTAACGAAAATTCCACATTTTCATACTTACTACCCAAAAATCCGTATTTCTCCCAGAAAACACAGGTTTTTCGAATTTTAACCACTTGGATTGGATTCCCTATGAAATTCTGGTCTAGAATCAATATGACATATTCCTCTATTGCTAATGTAAAATTTTGACAATTTTTTCTCTCCCCATGTACATGAAGGTCATAGGGGAGGGTCAGACTCAAGAACCAAGCAAAACATTGCCATGATCTTACAAACCATTTGTGTAATAATACAATGAAGGCTTCTAACTTAATTTAGAGGGGAAGGGGTTACAAGAGGTTGAAGGTTCCAATCCAATGCCAGCTTCGCCCAAGGACCTCTCTGGGGGAAAACTGAAGATTGTTCAGCCATATAACCAACTCCGAGTTCTGTTTCTTCTCTTTCAACCAACAGAATACAAACTACATGTATGTCCCTGAATGTATTAGTCCTGATGCTGATCTGATGTACATGTACATGTAGGTGTTGACAAACATTCTTCAAGTTCATACAGAGCCCTGAGTGAACTTACAGGGCACTGACCTTATAAGCCAAAAGCCACTGTAAATACTCTCTTGGTAATATCCAACAAAACACATTGATCCAGTTTGACATCCAACTTAATTCTCGTTGAAAAGTTGAAAAGTTGAAAATGTCTGAAGTGCTATAGTTTTGGTTAAATTTGAAATATTTCCCAAGGCTGAATAATAATGACAAAATCTGAATGCATTTGAACTATTTTCTCTTTAACAACACAATTATTATTACTTTTTTTTATTACTAAGACAGAGATTTGTGCTTAACATGTAATTGTTTTTTATTTCCTTTTAAAATCCCAGAGTTACATAATTTTTTTACAAATACTTTTGTTGTTGTTATAATAAATATTATTTTTTACGAAGACCCAAAAAATATTTGAATACACCGACATCAAATCTTATCCAGTAACAAGACCAAGAAAATCTAATATTTGAAATTACGTGTCAACGTATAAAATACCAACAGCCTTCCAGCTGATTAAATCACAGACCCTGATTAAATTCACAGCATTCATTTAACCACAATACACAATAATTCACTTGACTGTTGATATGACAACCAACCCATCCAACCTTGCTGTTATCTGCGGCATACCAGGAGGATGACTGAGCCTGATTGTCTTGACCTCTGACCTCTCCCTTGGGGCCCCCCCACAGATCAATAGGCGTGGGCTGCAGAGCCACTGATTATCAACAAGGCACAATGTGAGAAATCGCTCTGGGGTCAAAGGTGACCTTGGCAGCAGCAGAGCAACCTTAAAGGTGTGTTTCAGTCATGGTGGAAGAAACGGTATAGATTGTACTCGTCACAACAGGTGACAGATGATGTCATGACACAGGTGCTTAATACTGGGTTCAAAGGTCACCAGTTATTTTAAGGTCATATTGGTAGTGTTGACAAAACTTTAATCAGTCCGCCACATTTGGGAGAAAAGTTTTCACAACACAAGTCAAGAGAGGGCAGTCTTCGTTCCCATAGTGGACAGCCCTGAACAAATTCAAACAAAAAAGTTATGGACAATAATTTCACTTTTGTTAGAAATAACAGCACCTCTGTCAAACCTTTTTTCTAGGGCGGACTCATACTACCGTCACCATCAGACTGACAGTTTAGCAGCCTGACACAAATCGGTATTTGGAAAGCCGCTAGTGCTATTCTTTTATAAAGATTACCCACAAGCCATCTGGTCGTTTTGATGTTCAACATGTACCTGGCCCGAGACGGTAAATTTACCCTCTGGTAGGTGACCTGGTGTAAAGGTTCACCCTTCGAAGTGCTATTCTCATAAATATGACCCACCAGCCGGGCTGGTACATGTAGTTTTGAAGTTTTACCTGCCCCGAGGTAGTAAATTTACCCTCTCTGGCAGGCCGAGCTGGTGTTAAGGTTCACCCTTTGAAGTGTTATTCTCATATTACTCAAAAGCAGGGCTGGTACATGTAGTTTTGAAGTTTTACCTGCCCCGAGAGACAGTAAATTTACCCTCTGGTAGCTGACCTGGTGTTGAGGTTCACCCTTGCAAATGTGTGCTATTCTCATAATATTTACCCACCAGCCGGGCTGGTACATGTACATGTACATGTAGTTTTGAAGTTTTACCTGCCCCAACATAGTAAATTTACCCTCTCTGGCAGGCGAGCCGGTGTTAAGGTTCACCCTTGCAAGTGCTATTCTCATAATATTATCCACCAGCCAGACTGGTAGTTTTGAAATTTTACCAGCCCCGAGATGGTAAATCTACCCTCTCCGGCAGGCGAGCTGCTGTTAAGGTTCACCCTTGCCAGTGAAGCTGTACATGATGATGCGTGAATGTTATCTAAACAATGTTTGAAATTAATCCCAGTCGGCATCTCAATCTAACTGAATGTACATGTACAACATACATGCGTACACAGGTCAGTAGGTTTGGGAAGACACGCACCCCACTCTAAACCTAAACCAGTTTACGAAGGTCAGATGGAGATATTTTTTCCATTTACAACCCATAAATCAATCGAAGGGGGATTTGAAGGTGAGCCCATTGCACTATTTCACAGTTCAAAAACAAAAAAAATCAAAATGAATTCAAGAATGTAGGGGTATCCAGCGTAATCTGATGATTTTTTTTTCATTCATTGATAAACAGCACAACACTGTCAGTGTTTTCGGTTGAAAAGCAAAAAATTCCATGGGTGAAACAGGCGGAACTCGAACCAATGACCTCCTTACAAGTAGATAATAATAATAATAATAATGTGTGGACTTATATAGCGCACGTATCCACCAACTGAGTGGTGCTCAAGGCGCATTATATTATTACCCCTGCTCATAAGGCTCATTTAAATCATTCCTGAAACCATCTCAGCTCCCTGGGGAGTATACAGCTCAATTGCTGCCATTACAGTGCATATAGGGCTAATCAACCAACTCTGCCCTCACAGGTACCCATTTAACCCCTGGGTGGAGAGAAGCAATTATGGTTAAGTGTCTTGCTCAAGGACACAAGTGTCACGGCCGGGATTCGAACCCACATTCTGCTGCTAACACCAGAACTTGAGTCCGGTAAGCTAGACCGCTCGGCCACGACACTCCAATAACCTCTAGAGACACCTAATAACCTCTCACATATTCTGTTTAATCTGTACATATATGTACACTGTACATATCCTTTATCCCAACGTGGATATTAAGGTACATTAATAAAGTGTACAGAATTGTTCAAATTGATATTGAAACTTGATGCAACTTTTACACAAACAAATTTACAAAATGACTTGCTTAAAATTACACGTATGTAACAGTGTTTTTGTAACATCTGCCTTTCGACAAGAATCAGAGGACAAAGTTTGAGAAGTTCAAGCGAGTCTTACCTTAGTATCTATGATATTTATACATGTATTAACATCCGGAGACAATCTCAGCTTTAATTTGTCCATACAATTAACATGAGACACAATGCTAACATTACTACTGCGGCAATAAAACAGCGAATTCAACAGATAGATTTTTGACATCCAACAATGCATGTTACGTATTTAGGTTTTTCACAAAAGGATCTGGTCGTTTTCATGGCTAGATAGATCAACAAATCCAATGACGACATAATGTTGGATAATCATGTCTACTCAATGATTAGTTGGATGCTCCTAGTCCAAGCACGCATCCCCTAAGTCCAAGGTCCTCCCTCAGACAACAAAGACAATATCACAAAAGGCGTCTGGCGACACCCAGACGACCTCAGGAGCTGTGAAAAATGGATTTCGAGTGAGGTGCCACAAACAATTCCAAGTTCACTGGTATGACTGATGAGAATGGGGGTCATGGGTCAACATAACGACCTGATGGAGTAGTCTCTGGTACACAAAGGCCTACTGATCAGTATTGTGTGAAAGGTATGTTACTCTACTGTTGTTATCAGATATGGGTTGCTGCTGACTCATTGTTCTGTATTAATGGTTTCTTCCTTTGGCAGCCAACCGAGTTACATGTCAAGTTCAAAATCATGAACCTGTTAAAATGTAGGTCTCTCAAACATGTAAGAATCTTAGCAAAATTTGTCATACATGTACATGTATCATTGAGTGCAAATCCTACACTTGATTTTTTTCCCTTACACCAACGTTATTGTATGAAGCACAGTATGCTCAGTGAAATCCACGGGCGACTTGGGCGGGATGCGAACCCATTACCTCCTGCTTACTAGTGCAGACATCTTAACCTATTGCTTTCCGGCTGATATCCCATATAGAAGCACTTGTGAACAAGTGCTGTGTACCTAACTACGGTTGATTTGATATTGGTTTTTCTTGTGGTGTCTACAGAAAGTACAGCACTCTATAATAGGACAGCACACTGCCCTCTACTGACCGAATGTGAGAAAGCTTTGAAGGACTTTCAAATTTTTCTCAAAAACATTCCACAAATTTCAGCTTTAAATTTCACATGGTTCACAATCTTTTCATGTACAGTATATGCTTTTGTAAATAAAGACAGATACAATGTACATAAAAAAATACATACAAAGTAATACAAAGTTTGAAATACGAAAAGCTAAGTTGGGTCAAAGTGGAATTCTTGAAGGTGAAAAAGTAGAATTCTTGAAGGTGAAATTAAATAAATAATGTAGAATAGCCATATCAGGGAAACATTTATCAGGGAAACATTTATCAGGGAAACATTTATCAGGGAAACATTTATCAGGGAAACATTTATCAGAGAAACATTTATCAGGGAAACATTTATCATGGAAACGTTTATCATGGAAACGTTTATCAGGGAAACATTTATCAGGGAAACATTTATCAGAGAAACATTTATCAGGGAAACATTTATCAGGGAAACGTTTATCATGGAAACGTTTATCATGGAAACGTTTATCAGGGAAACGTTTATCATGGAAACGTTTATCATGGAAACATTTATCAGAGAAACATTTATCAGGGAAACATTTATCAGGGAAACATTTATCAGGGAAACATTTATCAGGGAAACATTTATCAGGGAAACATTTATCAGGGAAACATTTATCAGGGAAACATTTATCAGAGAAACATTTATCAGGGAAACATTTATCAGGGAAACATTTATCAGGGAAACATTTATCAGGGAAACATTTATCAGGGAAACATTTATCAGGGAAACATTTATCAGGGAAACATTTATCAGGGAAACATTTATCAGGGAAAACTGTTCACAATTTATCAGTGATAATTCATTGGTGATTAATTTTTGTATGCTAAACAAGGAATGACTTCAGATGTACTATTTTGATGGATATAAATTGTTCAATTAGCAAGCATACATGTACTTTCCGGTAATACCATCTCCAATTTATAATTTTCCAGATTTGCACAAGCTACTACAAGCACATGCTTTTAAATCACTGCACTGATCAATAAAGCACTGATATTTATTTACGTGAAGCAGGAATGAACTTACCTCCACGTTGAACCACAATGGTCGTCTCCTCGCCCAGAGGGCAATCTTTCAGTATGTTAACCACCTGATTGTGGGGCAGATCTCGGATGTATTCATCGTTGATTTTGACCAGAATGTCGCCCTCTCTCAGCGTCTGGCAGCGATCAGGGGCCAAGATCTGCTTCACCTGAAAAATGAGACAGAGCCAATAAAAACATATTCTTTTGCACTTAAAAGACGTGGCTCTGTACTGAAGGCTGTGTTCTTTTGGAGAGTCTGCCATGCGTGTCTACGGGGGATGGGAATTGAACCCATAACCTTCTGCTTACGAGTGCAGATATCTTAACCTCTTGACCAACAGCAATTGGCCAGATAGATCCTTGTATAAAGCACAATTTGTACCACAGGTTGCATATAATGATAAAGTCCTTGCATTGGAGCATTATTCAAAATGATGCAATTTTGCTCTTGACCGATAATTTCCTTTTACTCTTAAAATTGACATTTTCAAGGATTGCAAAGAACCACTAAAAAGTCAACTTTTCCGCCTTGGCAGATACAGGTAGGCATTCATACCCTCCTCCCCCCCCCCCCCCTGGTTTTTTTATTTTTATTTTATTTTTATTTTTTTTCTAGCAGAGTCTCGGAAGCACCGAGTATACAATTCTGAACCGTGGTGTTTTGAGAAAACACATGAACTAAATGCTTGTTTTAAATGCTTTGAGTATTTGAAGTCAAGGGCCGCAAATTTGACACCATTCTGGTTATAAATTGGTGCCTCAAAACAGTTACATGTAGGTATTTGTACTATTGTTTAAATACCGTTCTTGGTTCTTCTCTCTCTGAATCATGCATTGTAGGACTGATCAATGCTTAAAACTCTATCAACTACCAGTAATCTTAAAAAAACAAAACAAATGATTTAAGTTTTACATGAAACTAAGTTGGTGTATACATTACAAGTTGATATCAAACATCCGTTGAAATATCGCCATCTCAAAAGTGCTGCCAGTTTAGTGAAATTAGCAACAATAATTTCCATAATGAATTTCTGTCATCCAAACAGAAAAATTCCACGTTGGAATGAATATATGAGCAATCAGAATGCATTTTCACTTTTCTATTCCCGGTAACGACACAGTGAAATAAGCTGAAACTTTCACAGGTTGGTCTTGATTCTGATAAAGTAGGGATGAAAAACAAAAATGAATACTGGCTTTAAGGGTAAAATATTCATGACCTGGCTAAGGGGTTCCGTCTTTTTTGGGCCCATTGGGAAATCGTTAAACTATTAGGCAAAACTATTCATTAACCCTAACTCCCTAGGCACATTTGCTTACACATAACCTGAATCCTTCCTAACTCCCTAGGCCCATTTGCTTACACATAACCTGAATCCTTCCTAACTCCCTAGGCCCATTTGCTTACACATAACCTGAATCCTTCCTAACTCCCTAGGCCCATTTGCTTACACATAACCTGAATCCTTCCTAACTCCCTAGGCCCATTTGCTTACACATAACCTGAATCCTTCCTAACTCCCTAGGCCCATTTGCTTACACATAACCTGAATCCTTCCTAACTCCCTAGGCACATTTGCTTACACATAACCTGAATCCTTCCTAACTCCCTAGGCACATTTGCTTACACATAACCTGAATCCTTCCTAACTCCCTAGGCCCATTTGCTTACACATAACCTGAATCCTTCCTAACTCCCCAGGCCCATTTGCTTACACATAACCTGAATCCTTCCTAACTCCCTAGGCCCATTTGCTTGTAAACACATAACCTGAATCCTCCCTAACTCCCTAGGCCCATTTGCTTACACATAACCTGAATCCTTCCTAACTCCCTAGGCCCATTTGCTTACACATAACCTGAATCCTTCCTAACTCCCTAGACCCATTTGCTTACACATAACCTGAATCCTTCCTAACTCCCTAGGCCCATTTGCTTACACATAACCTGAATCCTTCCTAACTCCCTAGGCCCATTTGCTTACACATAACCTGAATCCTTCCTAACTCCCTAGGCCCATTTGCTTACACATAACCTGAATCCTTCCTAACTCCCTAGGCCCATTTGCTTACACATAACCTGAATCCTTCCTAACTCCCTAGGCCCATTTGCTTACACATAACCTGAATCCTTCCTAACTCCCTAGGCCCATTTGCTTACACATAACCTGAATCCTTCCTAACTCCCTAGGCCCATTTGCTTACACATAACCTGAATCCTTCCTAACTCCCTAGGCCCATTTGCTTACACATAACCTGAATCCTTCCTAACTCCCTAGGCCCATTTGCTTACACATAACCTGAATCCTTCCTAACTCCCTAGGCCCATTTGCTTACACATAACCTGAATCCTTCCTAACTCCCTGGGCCCATTTGCTTACACATAACCTGAATCCTTCCTAACTCCCTGGGCCCATTTGCTTACACATAACCTGAATCCTTCCTAACTCCCTCGGCCCATTTGCTTACACATAAACTGAATCCTTCCTAACTCCCTAGGCCCATTTGCTTACACATAAACTGAATCCTTCCTAACTACCCAGGCCCATTTGCTTACACATAACCTGAATCCTTCCTAACTCCCTAGGCCCATTTGCTTACACATAACCTGAATCCTTCCTAACTCCCTAGGCCCATTTGCTTACACATAACCTGAATCCTTCCTAACTCCCTAGGCCCATTTGCTTACACATAACCTGAATCCTTCCTAACTACCCAGGCCCATTTGCTTACACATAACCTGAATCCTTCCTAACTCCCTAGGCCCATTTGCTTACACATAACCTGAATCCTTCCTAACTCCCTAGGCCCATTTGCTTACACATAACCTGAATCCTTCCTAACTCCCTAGGCACATTTGCTTACACATAACCTGAATCCTTCCTAACTCCCTAGGCCCATTTGCTTACACATAACCTGAATCCTTCCTAACTCCCTAGGCCCATTTGCTTACACATAACCTGAATCCTTCCTAACTCCCTAGGCACATTTGCTTACACATAACCTGAATCCTTCCTAACTCCCTAGGCCCATTTGCTTACACATAACCTGAATCCTTCCTAACTCCCTAGGCACATTTGCTTACACATAACCTGAATCCTTCCTAACTCCCTAGGCCCATTTGCTTACACATAACCTGAATCTTCCCTAACTCCCTAGGCCCATTTGCTTACACATAACCTGAATCCTTCCTAACTCCCTAGGCCCATTTGCTTACACATAACCTGAATCCTTCCTAACTCCCTAGGCCCATTTGCTTACACATAACCTGAATCCTTCCTAACTCCCTAGGCCCATTTGCTTACACATAACCTGAATCCTTCCTAACTCCCTAGGCCCATTTGCTTACACATAACCTGAATCCTTCCTAACTCCCTAGACCCATTTGCTTACACATAACCTGAATCCTTCCTAACTCCCTAGGCCCATTTGCTTACACATAACCTGAATCCTTCCTAACTCCCTAGGCCCATTTGCTTACACATAACCTGATTCCTTCCTAACTCCCTAGGCCCATTTGCTTACACATAACCTGAATCCTTCCTATTCCCCTAGGCCCATTTGCTTACACATAACCTGAATCCTTCCCAACTCCCTAGGCCCATTTGCTTACACATAACCTGAATCCTTCCCAACTCCCTAGGCCCATTTGCTTACACATAACCTGAATCCTTCCTAACTCCCTAGGCCCATTTGCTTACACATAACCTGAATCCTTCCCAACTCCCTAGGCCCATTTGCTTACACATAACCTGAATCCTACCTAACTCCCTAGGCCCATTTGCTTACACATAACCTGAATCCTTCCTAACTCCCTAGGCCCATTTGCTTACACATAACCTGAATCCTTCCTAACTCCCTGGGCCCATTTGCTTACACATAACCTGAATCCTTCCTAACTCCCTAGGCCCATTTGCTTCCACATAACCTGAATCCTTCCTAACTCCCTAGGCCCATTTGCTTACACATAACCTGAATCCTTCCTAACTCCCTGGGCCCATTTGCTTACACATAACCTGAATCCTTCCTAACTCCCTAAGCCCATTTGCTTACACATAACCTGAATCCTTCCTAACTCCCTAGGCCCATTTGCTTACACATAACCTGAATCCTTCCTAACTCCCTAGGCCCATTTGCTTACACATAACCTGAATCCTTCCTAACTCCCTAGGCCCATTTGCTTACACACATAACCTGAATCCTTCCTAACTCCCTAGGCCCATTTGCTTACACATAACCTGAATCCTTCCTAACTCCCTAGGCCCATTTGCTTACACATAACCTGAATCCTCCAAAATCCTTCAGTAGTAAAGCAAGCGCATGACATGTATGCACACATGTGTTTCTAATCTGTGATACATGTACATGGCCAGGGACCCTCCCTGCATGCATGGAGCAATAAACAGTGTCCACTGACCCAAGCACTGACCTTGCAATCACTACAACAAACATGGATGTACATGTACCATGGAAAGGCAAGTATGCCTAATAACCTCAATCCTCCAAAATCCTTCACTTTAGCAAAGAGCATGTAGCATGTAACCTCAATCCTTCAAAATCCTTCACTTTAGCAAAGAGGATTTTGGAGGATTTGGGAAGGTTAGGGTTAAGCTTGCTTCATTTGTTTATCAGATTTAAAAGCAGTTTAACCCTCCTACTACTACATGTACAAGGTTCAAAACCAGTCAAAATGTTGATATACTTGCCAAGGTATATCTAGTGCACTTATAAGTCAAACACTGTCAAACCTTACGTGTAATAAGTACATTTACAGGTCAAAATGAGTCAACTATTTTTGACTGGTAAAAGCATCGTCTTGTATTGTTCAGGGTGGTCAAAATGACAGTAAAAACTAGTCAAAAATACCCCTGTGTGCACATTTGGGTCAACAGTCAAAACAGGCAGTTGACTGGTTTTGACCTCTGTAGCAACTAGAGTAGGAGGGTTAATGATTGATCAATGGGCCCTAGAAGGACCAGAGATCTAATTAATTCCTAAAAAGGTTGTTAACATGACCTGATCGAGTTAATTGCTAGAAGGTCGTTAACAAAATCACCAATACACTGCAAGAGTGTTGATTTTTTTTAAAGACTAAACTGACCAAGTTGTTAAAACAATCTCTAAGCAATGGATTCACCAATTCACAATAACAAACCTTAACCCTAACTTTCCCAAATCCTCCAAATCCTCTTTGCCAAAGTGAAGGATTTTGGAGGATTGAGGTTATTAGGCATGCTTGCCTTTCCATGGTACATGTACATCCATGTTTGTTGTAGTGATTGTAAGGTCAGTGCTTGGAGTCAGTGGACACTGTTTATTGCTCCATGCATGCAGGGAGGGGTCCCTGGCCATGTACATGTATCACACATTAGAAACACATGTGTGCATACATGTCATGCGCTTGCTTTACTACTGAAGGATTTTGGAGGATTCAGGTTATGTGTAAGCAAATGGGCCTAGGGAGTTAGGGTTAAAGAATGGATACACCAATTCACAATAACAAACCTTAAACAATAAACCAACACTTTGTGCTTGGGGAGGGGGGTGCTTAAAACAGAGCATTCAGATTTACCTTCTGACCATATGGACTGTCGGCGACCGTAAATCCAAATCCTTTATTTCCTTTCATGAATTTGATGGAGTGAATCTCGGGCTGCGTACTCGAGGGTGACTCGCTCGGATGCTCACTCGACAGGCTGTCCCCGTTCATCTCGTGGGGCAACGGCAACGAATTTGGCTTCAGGCTGAGGGACAATGTCGGCGTCTTGGCCCGCGGTGATGACGTGACCTCCATCTCGTTCTGCTTAGACGACGTTAGGTCCGGCAGCGACTTGACATGGGTCTCCCGAGAGAGATTCGAACCCGAGTCCCCGTTCCTATTGTGATGCCGGTGGTTGTGGCCAGAGGAGATTTTCGGTGGGGGTGGTGTGTCATGGCTGTCGTGCTGAGCCCTCGGTGACGTCTGGTGTGCATTGGTGTCCTTGTAACTCGGAGGGCCAATGTGATTGTGGATCTTATCCGGCAGCGCACTGCTGTGCTTCCGAAAAGCAGACGACGACGCAGTACCGGGGATTTTCACCCCCGGCAGGTTGGAAGTTGGCGAGATTGCATAGGATGTTACAATGTGCGTGTTGGGGTCGTCGGGGTCAAAGGGCAACGGGTAACCGCGACAGACTTCGAGTTCGACATGCTCCCCGGGCATTATAGCCTGGAATAAGGTCACGACTTGTTGGTGAGTGAATCCCAAGACTTTGACAGGCTGGGGATGGGCTTGGCTCTTGATGTATACAAGAACATCACCTGCAAGAGAAAACGAAAACGAAAAATCAGACACAACAATACATTTTTTACATGGGCTTTCTTTGTTGTTAGTTTTCTTCGTTTTTTTATTTCTAAATTGTGACATTTTCATCGCTCCTCACCTGTTTTCAGCACCCCATCAGAGTGAGCAGGGCCACTCGGCACCACACTCTTGATCTGCAGGAACTCCTCGCTGTCGTCCCCACCCACAATGGTGAACCCGAACCCCCGGTTGCTCTTGGTGAGGACGGTCTTGATCATTTCGCCGTCCAGCTTGTCTGGGTCGTTGGTGAACATGGCACGCCACTCAGCGTCTGTCCAGAGTCAAAGAAAAAAAAAAATGTTTTAAATACAAAGGGGTCAATAACAAACTAAGTGCAGAGCAAAGAAATGAATGACGCTACACTTGAACCAGTGACCTCCATTTTCTATTTTCAAAATGAATTCAAATTTAATGTTTATTTCCCAGTAACATCAGAAGAGAAAAATAGAATAATTAATGCAGAGTGGAAGCACACTCAGCACAGCTTCAAGCCCATAAGCTTGGGCAATAGCACGACAATATCGAATATCGCGATACCTTGTAATATTCGATTACAATATCGAGAACTATTTTAAGTTATCGAGATATCGGCAAATTGCAATTAAAAAATATATCACGATTAAACACAATCCCTATTGTGCGTCAAGTCAGAAATTCCATGGAAACAAAATTAGAGCAGTCTTTTCCGCTTTTGGAAGTGACAAACAAAAGCGAACTACTTCAGAAGTACATACACACTATGCAAACGAATTTGTGATTTATTGTGATGCTTGTAGAGGGGTACATACCTGTGGTGATCGGCTCTAAAGCAATCATGCATGAATGAAAAAATAATGGCGATATTATCGAAAATCGCGGTATATGTTTTCCGATATATAGGGGGTGAAAACAATCGATATCGCCCAAGCTTACAAGTGCAGCTGCCTGTCAAAAGGGAAGCTAGAACCCTCTTGTTTTCAAGAAATATATCATAAAACTTTCCTGTGAAAATTTCATCACAATAGGTGATCACGTTTTTGAGAAAAAAACCAAAAAACTGTTACATGTTTTTTATATTTTTAATTTTTATCAAAAGTTGCCGTCCTGCAAACATTTTGTAATTTTGACAAATTAAAAAAGAATTTTTTTTTTAATATTTAAAAAAAAAAAAAAAAAATTTAAATAAAAAAAAATAAAAAATAAAAAATAAAAATAAATAAATAAAAAAATTAACAAACTCCTGTTTTCTCCACGATTGATTGATAATTTTACCAACTCGACGCTAAGGCTGTGCCGGGTATCCGAACAAAACTGTCATTACCCGGTTCCAGTTTTTGGTTCCAATTACCCGTAAACGACTTTTTGAAAATTTCGAATGGATAATTAAGCCACACAAATGGAAGGTCTCAGAGTTTTTGTTAACAAAATGTGTATGTGAGAAATGGGAACGCCTACCAGTCGTTTTTGATATAGAGGCGGGAAATCCACATTTATTATGACTAATAAAAACAAGAGAAACTCGTGTTCATATTTACGATTGAAATTATTACAGAGTTTCATAAATCTTACCTCATGTACACATTTTGCCCTCTCTATTTGGTTGGGATATTGGATAGCTTTTGTCAGTCCACGCATGATAATGATTTCATTTTTATTGCAGTGCAAACATTGGACTGTGAAGTAAGCTTCTCCTGGGACCGTGAGCGAACAATCAGTGTTTACTAAAGCATGAAATTGGGCCCTCATATATATATCTACCCACAAGAATTCAAATGAGCTTTCCACTCACAAAGTCGATGCACATTGCATGCATTATGATATTGTCTGCACAATGAGGATTTGAGGCAAACAAATAAATTATTAACAAAATAAAAGACATAAAATGGGTCTTTGGCTGCAAAAAAAAAAAAAAAAGCCCTTCATATCTCCCTCTGTACATGCCGACTAGATTACACTTCACTTGGCCTAATGCATTTAAAGGTGAGGTAACAGAATTGGTAATTTAAAAATAAATAACGAACATTTTCAAATTGTTATGTGAAACTTACTTGGTGTGATGGTATCAATTTTGTCTACAAATAGTTTTGTCTGGGGTGCTGTCACTTATAAAAAAAATTAATTGAGGGAAAATTCCGAATGATTATGGAAATTATAAATGTAATTTCACTAATTTCTTGTTATTGACACAGCTTTTAAGCTTAAACTTGCACGGGTTGATTGTTTCATGTATATATTGACTCAAAGAGAGTTAGCGTGCTAAAATACCTGATGTGGTCTTCACGGGTGACGTTGGTAACTTCAGTCGAGACAGGGGCCCGTTCTCCTGACCTCCCTTCTGGATGTCCGGGTCGCTGAGAGCCCGGAACGGTGGAGCCTGCAGGGAGCTCTGACTGCTCCGAGCTGACCTGGGCAGAGTGGTCGGGTACCTGGACTCTTGCTTACCATCGCCGCGGTTGGCGTTATTCCGTCGGGCTTCCTCCTTGGCTTGCACGACGGGATTGGCGTATTGGGTCTTGCGGTTGATGTGACTGGAGATGGGGACACAAAAGGACATGGGACTTGAGTCTTTGAATGATTCAAATAAAACAAATGTTTCTTAATCTAGAACAAATTTCACTGACACAAAAATTATCACATACAAATTTTAGATGACAAACTATACACTGTGCAGGAGAACATTTTTTTCAGCGCTGTAGAAAAATATATTTTTAAAAGTCAACCCATTTTATCTTTTTGGACAGTCACTACCAAAAGTAATCTATTTTATCAGAAAACAACATGTCCTCTTGGAAGTTGGTCTCAGTAATAAGAATATGTCCGGCATCCATCTTGAATGCATTTACCATTCAACCTCGTTGTCCCTCATATAACTACCACTCTCCACATCACAGCCAAGTTCTTCCATCTCCATTTTCAGCGTTATCAACTCAGCGCGGAAAGCATCCACGACAGCATTCAAACCCTGAACGGATTTTTCCAGTGACGCAATTTTGTCGGTGATGCCTTCTCGCAGATTCGCACCCATCTCGGAGAGACGGCCGGATATCGAGGAGGTGAAATGATCTAACTGACTACTGGTATCCATGGGCAACTTAGCTCTTGCAGAATTAGAAACCATGTCTGATGAGCTAATTGACTGGCTAATCGAACAGGCAAACTGCAATGTCTTTTGATTGGTTGAAGAAACGGACCCCTATTTTGATTAGTTGATGACAGGCGTGAGGAGCTGTGTGACTGGTTAATTAAAACAGGCATACTGCTATGAAGACTTGTGATTGGTTGAGAAGACATTCATTCTAATACCCCTATTTTGATTAGTTGATGACAGGCGTCCCAAGCTGTGCGACTGTTTAATTGAAATACAACATGGTACATAAACGCGTAGGTGTACTGCTATGAAGACTTGTGACTGGTTGATGCAGTGTTAAAAAGACCTGTCATTGGCTAACATCAAGTGTACTGGAGCAGTGGCTACAGTGACATCCTCCATCTCAAACAAAAATCCGCAGTACAGTGAACTTATCTGGGGGGACTCGAACTAGAATGTCCTTCCTTGCAGAACCAAAGCATGTTGTCGTTGCTAGTTATAATCAACAGGTTCTTTTCCAGAACTATTCACTACTCAAAAGAGAATTTTCACATGGTCTCACCGCAAACAGTCTTTTCTTGCTGAATTTTGTTTTGTTCATTCAACCCTTGCATAAATTGACCCCTCGAAGCTCTCCGAAAGGTTTTGAAAGATAAAAAATATGTTGTGTAGTGATCTCGTGTGGGAATGCATCTACGCTGTACACTGAAATATGTTCTACACAGTTATTCCACCTTTCAAAAACTGACAGATGAAGGGTTTTGGCGGGTCTGTCAACCCGCTGGCAAAATGGACTGTGAGTAGGAGGGTTACAGCCACTATACACACTGTACCTAAGTAATATGTTCTACACAGTTATTCCACCTTTCAAAAACTGACAGATGAAGGGTTTTGGCGGGTCTTTCCACCCGCTGGCAAAATGAATTGAGAGTAGGAGGGTCAACACCCAAACGGAACAGACATTTTTCAGTACAACCAGATGATTCCGTCCTTTCAACAAATCCTTCCAAGATCCACAAAAAGGTTTTCACGATTGTGGGACGAAACAAAGATATGGATTGGCTCGCTGGTGTTGAATTTTGCACAAAACAGAGTGTTGACGCAACTTCTATCACATCGCTTCCATGATAACAAATGGTTTGAAAGTGATTACTGTTCCAATTTGTTGGTTTACAGACTCTGTGAAACTTGTTATACAGGAAGTAAAAGGCATTTGGATGTCGCTGATTTTTATGTAATCAATGAGTTTAGGACAAGGGAAATTTAGCCCTGAGACACATGAATCATATCAAAACAAAAACTGAATCATATTAGGCTAGTTTTTTTTTGGTTTATATACTCTGTGAAACTTGTTATACAGGAAGTAAAAGGCATTTGGATGTCGCTGATTTTTATGTAATCAATGAGTTTAGGACAAGGGAAATTTAGCCCTGAGACACATGAATCATATCAAAACAAAAACTAAATCATATTAGGCTACAGTTTTTTTTTTTGGTTTATATACTGTGAAACTTGTTATACAGGAAGTAAAAGGCATTTGGATGTCGCTGATTTTTATGTAATCAATGAGTTTAGGACAAGGGAAATTTAGCCCTGGGACACATGAATCATATCAAACAAAAACTAAATCATATTAGGCTAGTTTTTTTTTGTCATTCAACTGACCATTTTCTTTTTTAAATGCTTGGATTCAGATTGCAAGCATGAAGCTCAAAACCCACACGGAAAGTTGTGCATTCTATATGCTTTGTGGTGCATTCTGAGCACATTTTAAGGAGCACTTTTTATTTTTATTATTTTTTTAAATCAAGAAGTCAATCTTACTTTTCTAAAGAAGCTTCAATTAAAAAAAAAATTAATTTAAAATTAAAAAATACCAGACTCACAACGCAAACAAACTTACTCAATGAAATATGTGCCATACTGGGGATCTTCTATCTTTTCCCAACCATAAGGAAGTTCTGTAAGAAATGAAAATTACAAACGAATAACGTCAATTAAGACTTTATTATTATTAATTCATCTGTACCTCCTGTAACAATTTTTGTATAATATTGATATATTTTTATATTATATGAGGGCCCCAAATGATCAGCTGTGCTGGATGGGTTACCCTCGTTAAAGATGGTTTTAAATTAAAAAAAATTAAAAAAATGTGCTTAAAGGGAAGGTACAGCATTTGTCACGTTGGCAATAACCGCTTCTACGAGCATGCTTACTTTCTTTGAGACAAGATATACATTTGATAAACCAACCTGTGAAAGTTTCAGCTCAATGCATGTCTAAAACATGAGAACAATTTGGAAAAAAAAACACTCGTAATTAATACAGAAAACACTCTGAGCAAAAAGTAACCTGCTGCCTGGCAACTTTTTTCAGAATTTTGTTTTCTCTTTTTTTCCCCCTCTGATATGAGAGCACTTCGACAAAATTATAAATGCTGCAGGATGCTTCAGGATAAATTGGTTGGGCACCTTCTCAAAACTATTCCGGGATAAGTTGCGGGAAAGTTTTTCGGCAAAGGGTATATCATTGCGGAAACGTTGCTGGTGGATTCTTTTCCTAGATAGATTTTTCCGCAATATATTTGGACTGCTTGGGGATACTTTGCAGGTTGAAAAAAATCAACTGCGGGGAGATTTCCCTGCAAGTTATCCCGGAATAGTTTTGAGAAGGTGCCTTGGTAAGGCTGCAATTAAACAAATACAATATTTAGTAGGTTTGATAGACACCATCTTTAGTGGGTAACTTTGATTTGGCTAATAAATACATGTAAAGTGTTTTAAAGGCAGTATGCACTGTTAGAAATTTATGTGAATGCAATCCATGCTTTATTGAAGAAATATTTTTGAAAATGCATTCAAAACATTTGTGTTCATTCTAATGTGGAAATGGATTTATCAGCAGTTGATCCATTTCAGATATGACATAAAACACAATAAAGGGGGCCACTTTGCATCCGTCACGTTAGCAGTTTTTCCAATGGTTGTTATTTATTTTTAAGTACCTGAAACCGACCAAAAAGTGTTTCAACATGTGAATGGACATGCAGGCTTATACTAGAACTAATTTGAGTTGATTTATTTTATTTTTTAATTTTTTTATTTATTTGTTTACCCTCAAATTTCCATAAAAATTGGACGGAAAAAGTTAGCTCACTTTTCCGTCCATTTGTTGATGGAAATTTTAGGGTAATTAAAAAAATAAAAGTAATAATCAACTCAAATTATCTTTAGGATAATAAGCATGCATGTCTATTCAAATGTTGAAATTCTTTTTGGGTGGTTTCAGATATTTAAAAAAAAATTTCAACCATTAGAAAAACTGCTAATGTGACGGTAGGAAAGTGGCCCCCTTTATTGTGTTTTATGTCATATGACTTTATTCAGGTTTCTCATTGACATTTTGTCCGACAGAAGAACCTCTCAGGATGCACGTTTACCAGTACGTGTATATCAACGTCACCATCTGAAAATCAAGTAAGCTTTTCAGAGAATAATTAACTCAGACCAGAACTCCATCACCCACATGAATTGTGACAGACATGTATTAAGCCTATGTCACTGTCTCCGCAAATGTTGAATTTGGGACCGAAGCGCAAAGTTCACAAAGAGAAGAAGTGCATTCTGGGAGATTAGCCAGCAATGTGCAAGAACTACACATTACAAAAACTGTGTACAATGCTGTGGCACGCACTGTGTACAATGCTGTGGCACGCACTGTGCGACTGTGCTTAGCACAAACGGTGTCTACCTGTAGTTCGCATCACATCTAGTTCTGGAGCTAGCTAGCTTTTATCCTATCGTTCCCTCATGCAGGGAAGCCAAACTCATTACCTCATTACGTGTTCCTCGTTAAATGCTACGCCGTACATTAATGCTATGCTTTAGCAGGCTTGCACATTTTGTGTAGTTAATGGACTTATGTCAATATCAAATGAAGCAGAATCATATACACTGTTGACAGAAATGAAACAAGGGTTGAACAGTCCAGACTCCACGACTCGTTTTTCCCCAAATTCCCCCAACTCTGTGTGTGTGTGTGTGTGTGTGTGTGTGGCTCTCTTGTATAATTTATAATGGTACAATGTCATTAACTTTTAAAATGGCACGTGGCAAATGAGTATCATGGAATTTTTAATAAAAAAAGAAAACCTTGTCAGTTCATGCAGGGATGTGAATGCAGTAATTAGAATGTGAATTATGGCTTGTTATTGGTAGTATGACGAATGATTGGTGATGTTACACAGAACAGGGTTCTGTAATAATGATTACATTACAATGATTTGTGCTACACGTACACGTACACGTACATATGTACGAGTTAAAGGGTTTTACACACCATTGGTAACATGTCCGTAAAAATGCATCCACACTTGATAAGAATCAAGAGAGATGTACACATATATGCAGAAACCAACCTGTGAAAGTTTGAGGATATTTTGTGAACAATGAAAGTGAAAAATGAAAGTGAAAAAGCATCCACATTTGTGTGTATACATGCATTCTTATGTGAAACTGGATCAAATCCATTCCAAATTTATTTTGGGAGACCTGTATGTACATTTCAAGAAGATACACTGTACGATAAATACTGAAACCAACCTGTGGCCAATCGACATCAGGAAAGCTTGGTGGTCGAGAGGTTAAGACGTCTGCACTAGTAAGCAGGAGGTCATGGGTTAGGTTAGGATTCTAGCCAGCCAATCGACATCGGGCAAGCTCGGTGGTCGAGAGTTTAAGACGTCTGCACTAGTAAGCAGGACGTCGTGGTTTCGAATCCGGCCGTGTCGCCTGTGAAGATTTTTCCACAGACACTCGGAAAGCACCGAGTATACAGTGCTATACACATGTCGGTGTAGGGCAAAATTAAATCAATTATAATTCTCCTGAGGACGATCAGAGCATACTGATCGAAACGTCGAGTTGTACCACCAGTTCTTTTCAGAACTAATTACCACTCAATTGAGATTCCACATGGTGTCACCGCAATTAGTCTTACTTATCATCCTCACCATGCAAAGCTACAAGTTTTACCTATAATTCAGCACTTTTGTAACAGGATAATTACCAATGGTGTGTACACTTCCCTTTAAAGGGGCAATATCGTCACGATCAACAGGGCATGGAATTGGAGTGCTAATTTTATATGAACTCAGTGACTGAAAATAATACCCCAACATGATAAGGTCATATTACTGTTGCTGCTGCTGCACAACTGATCCAGTAATTTTCAGTCACTGTGTTCATCTTAAACTAGGACACCGATTCCATGCCCCGTTGAAAGTCTGCTCTGATCGTGACGATAGTGTCCCTTTAATATTGGGGGCCGTAATCATGCAGCAATGTCACGGCACAAAACTCGGGTTGGATCTGTCGTTTGTTTATCTCATGATACAATTACTTCAGCGTGACTGCTAATTAGTCACTTGACAGTGAAACATGGTCTCGCTTTAATTACAAAAGAGAGCAAACATCTGACAAGTCGACAAGCATTTGCACAACAAATCAACCAAACGGGAGGATTCAATCTGAAAAGAAGTCAACATGGGATTTGGATTGACAGTTATATTGACTGGCTAATTGGAGAAACAACATGACCTCGGGAAAAAACGTGTCCTGAGCAGGGAACGCATCGATAATTTTCAGTATAGAAATCGCCCGATAACAATGCATGTCAAGTAAACATCCATCCAACAAAAAGTAAATATGTGAAGGAGATTTCGAGAAAAGACATCATCATTTTCAGGCAAGGTTGTTATCTAGGGTCAATTTTAATCCAGCGAAATGTACTGTGCTATCTTACCATCTAACCAACTTGATTAGGCATTGAAGGTACATGTAATGTATATTTTAAAAATAACCAAATGGCAAAAAAAAATTAAATTCAACAAGACAATGCTACCAGTCAAAACCAGTCGACTCATTTCGACCTGTAAATGCACTTACTACACATAAGGTTTGACAGTGATCGACTTTTAAGTGCACTAGATATATCCTCAATTTACCCTAAATGACGCACCTAAGGTTATATAATCAACTGGACGGTAATTTACAAATGAAATTAGCAGTTTGTTTCAGTGGATTCTCTTGTAAAATGCTGAATTTCAATGCATGATCTTACGCGTGGACGTCTTGAGTGCCGTTTTTTGAGACGCACAGAATTGTGGTCATCATAAAATTGATGTTGGTATAATGACTCACCCCCAAACTGTTCAAGTTTATGGGGGCACAGAAAATGTACCCAAGAAGAAAAACAGTTGAATCATGCTTCATCTTATTCCAGATGGATGTAAAATTGTTTTTAATCTTGAAAATAAAAATATTGTTTTCGATTTTTAAAATAAAATGGTATAATTTGGAGAAGCTCTCAAAACTTTTAATCAATATTCTTGATAGACAAATAAAATGGAAGGTGGTTAAAATTTTTGCAAGAAGTACTTTAAAACTTTGAAATGTGTAAAATTGCTGTTAACATTTTGTCAAATAAAAGATTTCTTTTCATAACCATGATATTAATGTTTCATTTTCTCAATAATTTTCCACTACCATCGAAATAAACACCAACGAATTAAGTAGTCTTCGTTCACTTCTCCTATAAGGAATGTGTCCATTTTGAGGATCAGTATTTCTTTAAAAAATCATTGCAAATGCAAAGCATTCATATATTTTGGTTTCCACAGACAACAGCTTGTTGACGGCATAGAACAATAAAATCACAGATGTTCGTGAAAAAAAATTGAGGTCATGTAAATCTCTTACTATTTGTATCTAGTAAAATCAGTGGTTAAACAACTTTTTCCACTTTCACAAGCACTAACTTTCCAGTAAATCATACAATTTCACTATAATTTTTATTTCTGTAACAAGCACGACTTAGATAAGTTTATGCAACCAGTAATACGCCATAATTTGGTAAGTTTTCTGAGAAATGCTAAGCCAAAAGTAGGTGCGTCATTTCACGAGTGCAGCGAATTACGTACATGGACGATACCTTGGCAAGTACATGTATATCAACATTTTGACTGATTTTGACCCTTGTAGGAGTAGGAGGGTTAACCAGTTGACGTCGGGAATATTTTTTTTTTTCCGGTCCCCCGTGCGGGTTTATTTTCAGTGAAAAATCTGAAAAAATTTCTAGCCATTAATAATTGTTTTTGTCAATGAAACTAAGTTCAGACAACCAAATAAACACCTTTACTCATTGACATTTCGAGAATTAAATGGCTAGTTTTTTAATTACGGTTGTGTTTGTTCAGCACAATTAGACCGTTGGCAAGCTCCGATGCAACGGCCTATTAGCGACCAGCGCCCGGTCGAAAAGACTGCATACCTGGAGAGAGATCGAATGCCTCGTAAACAATGGATATAAATCCGTCTTTACAAATGCTTGGCTGGTACGTCAAAGGAACAGGTCTTGGATAAAGGGATTAGGCAAAAATTAACAAAAAGAGTGAAGTCGTTCAGTATTTGCAGTGCATTTTGTCCTGGGCCACCGAACCGTGACCCAATGGAATCCGAGAAACGATTGCGTGTATACACGTCAGCTGCCACGACGGCACGCCACGTGTGGCGTGTTGACAAATCTCCCGGTGACACACACAAAAATCGGAATGCGTGTTTAGATGCTCTCCGATCCGCTGTACAAAAAAAAATTGCATGTATACACGGCCTCCGAAGCGAACTGGTTAATGACTGGCTTTTTAATTAACTGTTCTTACCAGTATGTTATTGTACAAATGGGGGAAAAAAAACACAAACAAACAACCCTTCCCTTTACAAGAAGATTTTGGGTCACGGAATCGGTCTTTTTTTTCTTCATAATCGGCTTTAATTGGCCTGTGTATTATGGTATTCAGAGGATGTAAAGAAGAGTGATTCTAGTAGCATTTTGTGCGTTATTAACAGGAATCTTTGAAAACAATTACATTCTGACCCTATTTTTCTGGAGAGGAGGAACTGAATATTTGTCCTTGAATACATTGTCCACAAAATGCCGACCCTGTTTTCTGATGGAAAGGCAGGAGACAATTGAATTGTTTCTTAGCCCTGAATATTAGCAAGCATGCAGGGGGGGGCGGTGGATGTAGAAATGAGTAGAAATCATAATGACGGAGAGCTTGGGAGGATGATGATGATGACGTTGCATGCAGAGCCAAAAATAATACTCATCAAATACAAACCCGGCTTTTCAGAATGAGAGTTAGCATGGGGAATGTGCTCACCGTCGTCATCACAGTCCACCAGCTCCTTGGCTGGTTTCTGCTCCAGACGGGGGTCCAGCCACTGGGTCGTCTCCGTCACATGACTGCAGGATGGGGAAAGCGGGGGTGTTGAGGGGGGGTGGGGGGGGGGGGGTAAGGAATACAGAAGAAGCATAAAATGTTAATATGAACCAAACATTCATGGTTTAGACATCATTAACCCCACCCTACTTTCGCCACAACTTACTGAGTTGACTTGACCATTCAAACCTAGACAACTGTCCGTTTACAAACCAAGCACGTTTTACACTAAATTCAAACATTTTGTTATTTATAAATTAGCTTACATTTAGGACACTGAAAAAGTGAAAAATAATCCTGATTTATAAAACAGATTGCTGTACATGTACACATTGTACCTCACAAAAAAAAATACATCAATGGCAATTATAGTGACTGGCACACATTCAGAACATACTGTATCTCTTTATTCAGTAATGGGAAAAAAATAAATAAAAAGCACTGTTCATTGTATTGTTTGTGTCAACACTTACTTGATGAAGTACATATCTCCTTGGTCAGTGAACGCTATCTCCCAATCCTTGGGTAACTCCCCTAACTCCTCCACAGCCTTCTTCATCTCCTCCCGCCTCCTCTCCTCCTCCTCATCAAGGGGGTCAGAGTTCAACGTCGTGGCCTCGATGGTCGACTTGTTCCTCTGCCTCTTGCCCGCGGCAGAGGGCTTGGCGCCGGGCCGGTGGTTAGCCTTCTTGGGACTTGTGCTGGAGGAGTTATTCTGTTGGTGTTGAGGTGGGGGCGGCGGGGAGGACGACGACGTGCTTGGGGATTGGGGCGGGGGTGGCTTGGCAGGTGGTTTGGGGGTGCCGTAGTGGTTACCTGTGAGAAAATGCACGGGGGAATAAATATTTTTTAAATGAGCCCATTAACCCTCCTACACATGGAGGCCACTCCCAACCACTAAATTCTGTTCTTTAGCAACCTTCAGTACATACATGAACAAGCCTGCTGTCCTTTCCTAGTAATCTTACAAAATCAACTGTGTGCCACCCAAGGCCACTGTAAATGTTTGAACAGTTAGTATGGCCTGCAATGTATCAATGGGAGACCACCTTACCCTGCAATCTCAGTGGTGTGACAGTGCACTGAAGGGTAACCACAGGAGGCCACTGGCAACAGCTAATGGCTTGGAGTGGCCTGAATGTGTTGTTTCAAAAATTGCACTGATTGTAGGAGGGTTTTAATGAAAATATTCCAGTAAGGTGTATCAAAATACATGGTATACACATGAACATGTAAATATTAAGCTGGATAGCTTTGAATGAAGGTAATACACCATACATGTAGATAATCCTATCCTCAACGTATACATTATGTACATGTACATGTTGAAAGCCATGGGAACATGATGTGCACTAACACAAATGTAACACTAACCCTTAATTGAAAACGCCAAACCCTTGTCTGCTGCTGTGGCCCACTCAGACTTAGCTTACCAGTACACTGTTTTTGTTCCTTTGCAACCAATTGCCATTTTTTATTTGGTCAGTCATTTGTATTTCCCTGTGATCCCTATGGTCATTAAATCTAGTAACATCCAGAGAGCGAGGCCATTTCCTCATCATCGGGACTGAAAGCCTCAATCAAAATCTCCAATTTCCAATGACTGCTCACCCCTGATAGATAGGATGAGGGTCCTTCACTGTAAATCAGTGTCTTTGTACACATTCAGTTCAGTTCATGTTTTGACTCAATCAATATAATACAGAATTATGCACTGGTAAAGAAATAAGTCAAGGTGATTAAAACCCTCCTACACATGGAGGCCACTCCGATCCACAAAATTATGTTTGTGAGCAACCTTCAGTACATACATGTACAAGCCTGCTGTCCTTTCCAAGTAATCTTACAAAATCAACTGTGTGCCACCCAAGGCCACTGTAAATGTTTGAACATATTAGTATGGGCTGCAATGTATCGATGGGAGACCACCATACCCTGCAATCTCAGTGGTGTGACAGTGCACAGAAGGGTAACCATAGGAGGCCACTGGCAACAGCTAATGGCTTGGAGTGGCCTGCATGGGTTGTTTCAAAAATTGCACTGATTGTAGGAGGGTTAATTGAAGGGACAGTATCGTCACAGTCAACAGGGCATGGAATCAGAGTTCTACATGTACATATATATGAAGTTTTGGGTTGTTCTTAAACCCCCTCGACCCCCACGACCCACGACCCCTCGACCCCCACGACGTACGCTCATATAAATGAAGCACACGTACTCGCGCAATTCACTACCACCATCTACGAATGTATGTATGTATGTATTTCGCAATGCCCATGCGCAAGCATGTCGCATGGCTGGCCGGCCTGTGCCAGAATCAAATTGTATCCCAAATGGGAACCTGTTTACGGCCCGAGTTCGAAAATGGCTAGCTCGCTAGCCTGTTGCGCCGTTTGCTGCATGACAACCTGTCGTCGTGAAATCAACGAATTTATAATGCTGCCACAAGCCAAATTATACCATTCCCGAGTAAATAATTTCATATTCTATCAAAAAAATTGCATATTTATGTCGGATTTTTTTGGCAACGTTTTTGGCAACGTTCTTCCTACAACTCATTACGGTCGTAGAAGGATATCGCTTCCAAGACGGCCGCATGGCTTTCCGGCATCCTGATTGGTCAATAAGCATTACAAACTGGCATGCGCGCACAGCCCCGAATGTACATTTTATTTGATGGACATGGAAAAAATCCAAACTATTTTGTCTGTCAACATTTTAGCAAAACATAATTATTTCTCATTTAATAACCTATTTTATATTATTCTATTTCAAAATTAGACTTTTGGAGGAGAAAAGGATTTAGTTATTTTCCCCAATTAACCTATAGGATCTTCGATCTTCGATCCTCCGGAGCTCCGTTTGTTCACGTTCAGTAGTACAGTACGGGAGTGCAGCGGGCATTCTAATTGGGGCCGTATTCGAACACATATTCCGATTTGGGATACGATATGATTCTGAGCGCGCGTACGTCGTGGGGGTCGAGGGGTCGTGGGGGTCGAGGGGGTTTAAGAACAACCCTAATAATAATAATAATAATGTGTGGATTTATATAGCACACGTATCCACCAACTAAGTGGTGCTCAAGGCGCATTATATTATTATCCCTGCTCATAAGGCTCATAAATCATTCCTGAAACCATCTCAGCTCCCTGGGGAGTATACAGCTCAATTGCTGCCATTTCTAGCGCATATAGAGCAAACCAACTCTGCCTTCACAGGTACATACCATTTAACCCCTGGGTGGAGAGAAGCAATTATGATTAAGTGTCTTGCTCAAGGACACAAGTGTCACGGCCGTGATTCGAACCCACATTCTGTTGCTAACATCAGAACTTGAATCCGGTAAGCTAGACCGCTCGGCCACGACACCTCAAGTTTTAGATAAACTCAGTGACTGAAAATAATACTCCACATGATTTAGGTCAAATTACCATTGCTGCTGCTGCTGCTGCTGCTGCTGCTGCTGCTGCATAAATGAGCCAGTAATTGTCAGTCACTGTGTTCATCTTAAACTAGGACACCGATTCAATGCCCCGTTGAAAGTCTGCTCTGACCGTGACGATATTGTTCCTTTAAGTGGTGGAGGTTTCCTGAACACAAGCTTGGAAATTATGCATCCATACTTCTTTTTTTTAAGCAAAAGGGGAGGTGTACAACATTAATAACCAGAAAATTTTAATTAACAAATAAATATTACTTGCGGTAAAGTTGGTATCAATCAGCCTAAGAAATTATTTCATCTGAATTGCTCACATCTTGGAGAAAATTACATTTTGTATTACATTTTGTAACAGGATTGAAACAAACGTACAGTACACATATGTAAGTAAGATTTGTAGCTTTGCATAATAATAATAATAATAATAATAATGTGGACTTATATAGCGCACGTATCCACCAAACTGGTGCTCAAGGCGCATTATATTATTACCCCTGCTCATCAGGCTCATAAATCATTCCTTAAACTATCTCAGCTCCCTGGGGAGTATACAGCTCAATTGCTGCCATTACAGTACATGTAGGGCTAATCAAACACAACAACCAACTCTGCCCTCACAGGTACCCATTTACCCCTGGGTGGAGAGAAGCAATTACAGTCAAGTGTCTTGCTCAAGGACACAAGCCCCCGGTCGCAGCTGGGATTCGAACCCACATTCTGACAACTCAGCCATCAGAACACAAATCCGATGCACTAAACCACTCAACCATGACACTCTATGGTGAAGATGGATGAGTAACGACATTTTGCGGTGACACCATGTAGACATTCTCTTTTTGAGTAGTTAATACATGTACATGTAGTTGTGAAAAGAACCGGTTGGTTACAACTAGTTTTCGATTGTTTCGATCAGTGTGCTCCAGTTGTTTTCAGTAGAAGACGATCAGAGCATACTGGGCATACTGATGGAGCATCCTGGGCATACTGATGGAGCATCCTGGGCATACTGATGGAGCATCCTGGGCATACTGATGGAGCATCCTGGGCATACTGATGGAGCATCCTGGGCATACTGATGGAGCATCCTGGGCATACTGATGGAGCATCCTGGGCATACTGATGGAGCATCCTGGGCATACTGATCGAAGTGTCGAGTTGTCACCAACCAGTTCTTTTCAGAAGTATTGTAATACTGGATTTTGACGTACTGCTTGAGCTGGCCGTTGATTTGTAGAAGAGACGAATACATATAAGGAGACGGGCTAAGACGATGTAACTTTGGGCTTATATCAGATTATTTTTATTGTAGATCTGTGGCTTTAACAAAGATACGTCTTATGCTCAAAACTGACTGTAGGGTCACAAAGTTATTGGACTAGCAGTACAGTAGAGAGGAAATAAGGAGAGCAAGAGAGCGCGAGAGAGAGCGCGTGAGAGAGAGCGCAAGAGAGAGCGGGCGAGAGAGAGCGCGCGAGAGAGAGCGCGAGAGAGAGCGCGCAAGGGAGAGAGAGAGGCAGACAGAGGACATCAGTATATATATGTCACTGACATTAGATAAAGCTATAATAGTGATTGACATATAATGGGGGAATTGTTTATTACAAAGTAAAGGTTTGTTGGGTGTACAGTATGTGATAATTGAACCTAGTGTGAGTGATAATTGGGCTAGGCCATTGTTTACAAATTAACAGGATGTCTAGTTTACACTATTTACTATTCAATAGAGAATTTCTGCATGGTGTTACTACAAAATGGATTTACTTAAAACGATGTACTCTAGGAAATAATAATAATATAATAATAAAGATTTACAATGTATAGCGCACACATATCCACCCTGCTTGGCGCTCAAGGCGCGGAAACAAAGAAAAAACATGAATACAAACAATATACAATGATAGCATAGGAGAAAAAAAAATTATGTACTGAGATACATGTACCTACAATGCAATTACAAATATACATCATCTTTGAAGAATTGTGACATGCATGTAAGATGAGTTTTAAGCATTGTACTATCTAGGAAATACCAATGTTGTACATGAACCTTCCCTATAATTTTAGCCATTTCGGTGACATACATGTACATGTACCACGTAAGAAGGGACCATGTGTAAATCTCCTTGCTCCTTTGATATTTGAATATTCAAATCCAAAAAGATTTCCTCTAATAAAGGCAACAACACATCAGAAACAGACACATAGACAAAAAGCAACCAACAGGGGCCGATTTCACAGAGCTGCTTAGCAGAAAAAAATTGCTCACCAGAAAAAACAATTGCTCAGCAAATGTCTTTGGTTACCAGCCAAACTGTCACTAAAAATGTATGCATTTTGGCTGGTAGTCTGTTTTATATTGCTTAGCAAAAAATGTTTGCTTAGAAAAACAATATTTGCTTAGCAAAAAATATTTGCTTAGAAAAAAAAAAAAAAATTTGCTTAGCAACATTCTCTGCTTAGCCGCTCTATGAAATCCCCCCCCCCCCCCCGAATCATCAGGTGTGAGCCCTACATATGAAGATGAGTAACACATGTACCTGTAGAAATGTAGAATTTAATACAGTGAAACATTTGTAATTCATATCTGAAGGCCAATGGTTTCATAATAACCTACCTTTGATGGCAATGACTCCAGCATCATTGAATTTCATGACATCAAAAACTGTTTTACATACAATGTATACTGTATCAACACTCCATATGCCAATATCTACATGTACATATAACTGTGTATTACAATGTAGCCACCAAGCACAGACAGCGGACCACAATCCAACCAAAATAATAACCACTTTGTTTAGACTGCCAACCGGACACAACTCAAAACAAGAAGAACCATGAAATAGCAAATTTCTCTCTGCAAACGAGTTTCCAACTGGGGGGTTTCCACGCACCACATCAAATCATGAACATCCAAAGCATAAACCTCATGAGAATTCGGCCAAGTGCCAACACAAAGGAATATCACCCAAGACAGAGGTGCCCTTTGCTTGAATACAGAGCTCACAGCAGGAAGCCTCCTTCGGCCGAATCGAGACAAGAAAACAGCTGAAGACACGTACGGTGCACTGCAAGGCCATTCTAGACCAGTTTTATAAAAATCATTTTTTTTAAATCATTTCTCACAAAAAAAAGAGTCTCGGTCTTGTATTATATTTTTGAAGAATAAGATTTCAATATTACAATCAAAGCTTTCCTACAAGCCTGATGTAGACATGCAACTTTGTAAAATTTGCACAAAAAAAGAAGTGGAAATGGCCGAGCACAAAACTTTGTACAGTGTTTTTCGGTTTTCTATAGCACTATTATTAAAGAAAAAAAGAGGAAATCAGCTGATCGGCTGAAAAGTTGAAAGCCTGCTGATGAAACCCTTCTTCCATAGGGTTTTGAGGGATCAAACTATGAATATTATCAGTATAAAAATGTGTACAACAGTTACTTTTGTAGGATTTTTTAAAAAAAATTGGGGGGGGGGGGGCTTAAAGGATTTGATTTCTGTTTGTGTCTAACTTCACAAGACCAATTTAAATTCCTGAATTAAACTATTTTCCACGCACCTGTAGAAATTACAGGATTAAATGACAACTCTACCAAACGTGATTTGGAAATACCATGTAAGCAACCATCCAAAATCATCAACATTTTCAAGACCCACTCCCTCCCACTAAATAAGTATTTATCAACAAATTTGCCTGCATTTTCAATACATTTTTAACTGAAAGGCAACCTTTTTTTTAAAAAGATGTACACGACTTGCGGCTTAAAATCCAGATTTTAATAAATCCTTCTATGACTGCAAGGGTAAAAAAATCAGCCAAAATGTTGATATACTTGCCAGGGTATATCTAGTGCACTTAAAAGTCAAACACTGTCAAACCTTACGTGCACTATTGAAGTACATTTACAGGTTAACCCTTAGACTGCCAGCCACTTGTAAATAATTCCGCGTCCTCCAGCCGGCCATTTTTCACAAAATTTCACAAAATTACACCATGTATAAATCAAGCTAATTTTATTCAATAAAACATGTCCAAATATTCACAGTATGTCTTTTTTCTTGTTTATTTATAGTCTCTAGGCCTTATAATTCTCAAAAGCAACAGGATAGTGACATTTTTCTGAACAAAATGTCATTTTCCATCATCCAGACCTGAAAATTCATGTTTTTCCGTGTTTCGCTATCTGTTGCCCTGTCATGACACTTGTCCTAAAAATACAAAATTGAACATTTCTTTCAGTTTATGTTTCAATAACCTAAGTTCTGCAATCACTGGCGTTTACCCCTCTCCTCTTTGGTGAATATTATTCATAATTTGGCATTATTTTCATCACTTTTATATTATAATTCCATATCCTCTAGCCGGCCATTTTTCACTAAATTTCACAATATTACACGATGTCTAATTCAAGCAGCTTTGGAATTGTCATTGAGATGGAAGAAGCGAAGCAAGAGTTGATACCTATTCCTTGGCATTATCTTACCAAAGAATGGTGTGAACAACACCTCGTCAACCGTCCAGAATGATTCAATGTTTGGTTTCGGCATAATGCCCATGGCGAAAGTGATAGCGAAGAAACGTTTCAGTTCATCCGCATTGGTGTCGACCCAATCACGGACACGCGCATTTCTCGAAATTCGATCCTGGGGGGTAGCTTCCAAATATTGCCTACAATACAGATTTGTCTCGCGGGCAATAAGTTCAAGATCTTGTTCTTTGAAGAAGAGCTCGAACCATTCTATCGGTATATTGGCCTGTGAAATCTGGTGCATGTACATCAGTAACAGAATTGTCGATTATCCAGCCATCATCAGCATGAACCTGGGCTCGATTGGCAGCAGCAGCAGCCCTCCCACGGCCCCTGGCTCCAGTCCTGGGTCTCCCTCGAGCCCTACCTGGACGCCCAGGGCCACGGCCCCGCAGTAGGCCTACGTTAGGAGCAGCATGGTTATTCACAGGGGACCTGGATCTATCGCTATCATCAGTATCCAGGGCATCTCCATCATTACTGTCATTTTGGCCGTGAAAACCAGGATCATACTCACTAAAATCGCTCTCAAGTTCATCCCCACTGTCCACTTCACTTTCCGATTCGCTATGAACAAGATCAGAGTCAGAATCATGCTCTATTTCGTCCAAAACTTCACGTAATGTCATCCGATTTCGCTCATGTCGCTTGTTTTTCATGAGCGCCGCCATTTTTAAAATCCACGTTACGCAGTTTTGTTTACAAGATTGTGATTCGCTGAATAGAGTAAAGAATTCACAAACTAGCCAATCACAGCCGGTTTTACAGAATGACCTTGGTCATCATCTACACTAAAACCCATCTGCCAGAAGGATATAGTTCTAATTATTACCGTAGGGGCAGTACAAATTGGGTGATATACAAAACGTACTAGTACGTTGGTGGCGTGTGGATTCGGAAATTTTTCCACGTACTAGTACGTTGGCGGCAGTCTAAGGGTTAAAATGAGATGACCGCTTTTGACTGGTACAAGCACTGTTTGTATTGCTGAGGTCAAAATGACAGTCAAAACCAGTCATCAATGCCCCTGTGTGCACAGTTGGTTCAACAGTCAGAAGCAGCCAATTGACTGATTTTAACCAGTGCTATAAAAGCTACTTGCCACAAAAGTTCAGCTATAGTAGGAGAGATTTACATAGATGTACATGACTTGCTGCGTAAGCCATCTTTGGAGTTTGAACTTTGTTTTCCCCTTACCATCAAATACGCCGCTTTCAAGCAGATGTCCACTCTTCTCTAATGCCATAAATTCATCCACAGATAGGAACTTGTAGTCCACGCCGTCCGTCTCACCATCACGGGGGGATCTCGTCGTACCTGAAATGAAAGAGAGCACATTCAATCATTGCAATTATTTTTTTGCGATCTGTATTGACGTATATAAACACCAAGCACTCTTTTACGCTTAACCCTCCTACTACTACAAGGGTCAAAATCGGTCAAAATCAGTCAAAATGTTGATATACTTGCCAAGGCATATACATGTAGTGCACTTAAAAAGTCAAACGCTGTCAAACCATACGTGTAGTAAGTACATTTACAGGTCAAAATGAGTCGACCGTTTTTGACTGGTAAAAAGCATTGTCTGGTATTGTTCAGGGTGGTCAAAATGACAGGTAAAAACCAGTCAAAAGTGCCCCTGTGTGCACAATTGGGTCAACAGTCAAAACAGGCTGTTGACTGGTTTTGACCTCTGGAGCAACTTCCCACTAAAGTGCAACAATAGTAGGAGGGTTAAGGTAAGAAATTAAGTTTAAAAATTAAGTTTAAAACAAAAATGACACCCTAAAAATGTTAGATAAATGTAGATGTAGCAATTTTTAATTATTATTATATCAGCCCTGCGAAGCAGGCTGATATATTGTGATCTAAAAATTCTTTCTTCGGTCAAACGGTCACGTGACTAAAATCACGGTCACGTGACTAAAATAAAAATGGCCATAACTCTAAAACTATTCGGCCGATTTCAAAGAAACTTTGTCAAATCATGGAGGAATAAATGCGCCATCGAGGCATGTTCAGAAATTTCGGCCAACGGTCACCTAGTGGTCAGTAGTGGTCATTTACTGAATATTTACAAAATGCTTCTTCTCCCACATTTTGTGGCCTATTGCGGCCAAACTTGGACAGATGCACCATTACCCTGTGCTACATATGAGGTGTACACAGATTTCGGCCAGTGGTCACCTATCGGTCAGCAGTGGTCATTTCATGAATATTTACAAAATGCTTCTTCTCCCACATTCTTTAGCCGATTGCAGCCTAACTTGGTCCAATGCTTCATTGACCCGAGTCCCATTTGGGGTGCACACAGATTTCGGCCAGTGGTCACTTATCGGTCAGCATTGGTCATTTTATGAAAAAATACAAAAATGTCTTATTCACATTTTAAATGTATTTCATCTATCTGGGGATTTTCATAAAGTTTGGCCGATGGTCATCTAGTGGTCAGTTGTGGTCATTTAATTATAATCAATATTTACAAATAGCTTCTTCTACCACATTCTTCAGCCGATTGCAGCCTAACTTGGTCCAATGCTTCATTGGCTCGAATACACAGATTTTGGCCAGTGGTCACCTATCGGTCAGCAGTGGTCATTTTATGAAAAACAATTCAAATGTCGTTTTCACATTTTCAATGTATTTCATATATCTGGGGATTTTCATAAAGTTTGGCCGATGGTCATCTAGTGGTCAGTAGTAGTCATTTAATCAATATTTACAAAATGCTTATTCTCCCACATTCTTTAGCCGATTGCAGCCTGACTTGGTCCAATGCTTCATTGGCTTGAATACACATATTTTGGCCAGTGGTCACCTATTGGTCAGCAGTGGTCATTTTGTAAAAAAATATAAAAATGTCGTTTTTACATTTTAAATTTAGTTTATAGGGCTGATATTCGTGCTTCGTGAAGCACATTAGCTCTAGTTATATCAGCCCTGCGAAGCAGCAGGCTGATATATTGTAATCTAAACATTCTTTCTTCGGGCAAACGGTCACGTGACCAAAATAAAAATGGCCATAACTCCTAAACTATTCGGCCGATTTTAAACAAACTTGGTCAAATTAAACCTTTTCATCTGCCCTATCTACGGATGGTCATAAAATTTGGCCAATGGTCATCTGGTGGTCAGTAGTGGTCATTTCATGAATATTTACAAAATGCTTCTTCTCCCACATTCTTTAGCCGATTGCAGCCTAACTTGGTCCAATGCTTCATTGACTCGAGCCCAATTTGGGGTGTACACAGATTTCGGCCAGTGGTCACCTATCGGTCAGCAGTGGTCATTTTATGAAAAAAAATGTCGTTTTCACATTTTAAATGTATTTCATCTATCTGGGGGATTTTCATAAAGTTTGGCCGATGGTCATCTCGTGGTCAGTAGTGGTCATGTAATCAATATTTACAAAATGCTTCTTCTCCCACAATTTCCGATCGCCCTGTCCCTCTGATTGTATTGTGCCCGCTGCATGTGCAACCTGTCATGTGTCGCGAGGTGGGTATGCATACCAGCGGTGTAATACACGAACGTCGTCGAACTGTATAATTACTAGTCTGCTCGTTTCAGCTCCATGGTAAGATGCTGATTGTTGTATTGTTTGTTTTAACAATATACAATATAAACTGTTTAGTTCATTAACTATACATTGAAATGATATTTAACGTTTTCAGTAACCATAATTTCTAGGTACAGAATTTCTTGTGCACAAACAAAACAGAAGATTTCGGCTTAATTTTGCTCTTCAAAAATGATTTTAAGTTCTAACGTCAGGCCATCTACATGTACGTACAATTACGGTAACGTCAACGTGATCATGATCTTCATGGCCCACAGTTGTTTTCCCCTATCGTTCTAGAGAGAAAATCACCGAATGGATCCACTTAAAAATTATTCGGGTAAATGCTGGTATCATGTACTAAATAGTAATTTTAAAAATGTATTTATAATCTACAAGGATTTCAGTATCACAACATTCTGTGTGAAATCATAATGTCATGTCCGGAAACTGGGCAAACGTTAACGTCTGTGTAGGCCTAACGTTATCATTATTTAAACATGTTCAATACTCTGGTTATGCTGAGGCTATCATTAAACTTTAGTCTTCGAGTTGTTTACAGAATTCAAAATGTTCATGGCTTGAAAGGCTACTCCAATGTTATTTTTGATGCTCATGGACTCTGGAGCCTCTAACGTTAACTTAGCCCCATACTGTGGCCAGGTGTCTGCAATACTCCGCGCCCGAGGCCACAGAACTTGGTTAGCAAAAAATAGGATGTTATCTGCAAAATTAAAACAAATGTCGTATTCACATTTTAAATTTAGTTTATAGGGCTGATATTCGTGCTTCGTGAAGCACATTAGCTCTAGTTGATATTATAATGCATGATAGACAACTTAAGCAAGTAGTGCGATACAAATTTTAACTGATTATTCTGAAATAAAGGAAGTGATTATACGAAACCAATACCGAGTGCGTGGAGGATGAACATTTATAAAAGAACAATATTTGGGGAGGAAGACGAGTGGAAGACGGTGTTCTTATTATGACAAATCAATAGCACTGACCATGACAAGCCAAATGTGCTAAAAAAATAAGCTCACTGTTTGAATATTCATTGCAAAAAAAATGTAGCTGGTACGACGTACGAGGTACGACGTACGAGGCAGACGTACGAGGCAGACGTACAAGGCAGACGCACTAGTTGTGACATCATTGGCGATCTGTGCTATACAAGTCAATGTAAATGAAATTCTAAAGGCATTTGCATTCTGCCGCTCATGCCACCGTATGTGATTGAAAGAGTTTCACAGCCCGAAACCTAAACTACATGAACAGGCATACTTTTACTTGAATAATTACATATAGTTAAAGGGGGACTGACATCCTTTATTGTGTGTACTTAAGGCGTTTTGTAATAAAATATTGTTTTTGAGACCCACCTGTGTCTATTTAATCATTGATTTATGAGTACAAGTATTTTAAAACAATGTTTGAAGTGTTTGGTGGAAGCTTCATTTGCATAAGATATGTGACGTCAGGTCGGGAAGATCCGATGTGTACATGATGTACATATACATGTACATACAAACGTTTCACACACGTAGCGTCGATTTCATTTCTTCCGTGATTTTTGTTTCCGGAACTAATAAAATGCCGGGAAGATGTGTTTCTGCAGGATGCAGCAACACCACCAAAGACGGTGTTAGCCTTCATCTGTTCCCAAGTGACCCAAAAATCGCCGTATTTGGACGAGCAAAGTTCGACTGACAAGAGTAAAGTGGTCAGGTCCATCGGCTCACATAGTTTTGTGCAGCGATCATTTTGAGCCGAGTTTTGAGCCGAATTTCTCTTCCCGACATGACATCACGAACAGCTCCTCCGTGCAGGGCGTAAAAGTGGGGGGCATTTTTACAATGGAAAATAACACTCTCAAAAAAAATAAAAACACAAAACAAAAATTGTATTGATCTTTTACTGATATAAAAGAATAAAACGATCACATATTCAACTGTTTGATTTAAATCCATGTCAGTCCCCCTTTAAGCTTTACAAATTTAATCTATCTCTCTATGTCCCATAGCTTGGAGCTACGTCCCATAGTTGTTGCTGTGGGTGATACTACTACACTTGGTGGCACCCATCTCCTCTCCAAGTGTTGCTTAATTAGCTACCAGAGACACCGGGGTAAACCCCTACTCTTGCACGATAAGTGTCATTATGGGTTCTTTGAGGTACACTGATGTTTGTAGTACACAGGGCCTACGGCTTAACGTCCCATCCGAAGGACGACACAATTATGGTCAAATGTCTTGCTCAAGCGCCACGACCGGCCAGGCCGGGCCGGGATTCAAACCCACATTCTGACGCCACCAGAACTCAGAACTTGAATCCGATGCACTAGACTTCTCGGCCACGACACTCCAATTTAACCCTAACTCCCTAGGCCCATTTGCTTACACATAACCTGAATCCTCCAAAATCCTTCAGTAGTAAAGCAATCACATGACATGTACATGTATGCACACATGTGTTTCTAATCTGTGATACATGTACTGTACATGTACATGGCCAGGGACCCTCCCTGCATGCATGGAGCAATAAACAGTGTCCACTGACCCAAGCACTGACCTTGCAATCACTACAACAAACATGGATATACATGTACCATGGAAAGGCAAGTATGCCTAATAACCTCAATCCTCCAAAATCCTTTACTTTAGCAAAGAGCAAATGTAGCATGTAACCTCAATCCTTCAAAATCCTTCACTTTGGCAGAGAGGATTTTGGAAGGTTAGGGTTAATAACCAAATGTTAATAGTAAAAATCATGCAGGACTGAGGGGGGAAAAAATCTGAAAGCCTGCGTGTGTGGGAATGTAAAACATACACAAATAATGTTTTTAAGCTTGTACATCTACTTTGAAGGGGATATTGGTGTTGTACTAATTAATGTATGTATTATGTATTATACACACAGCATAAAAACGGCCACTTGAATAACTTTGATTGACAACTGTTGATGGCCAAATAGAAACAATAAATCATTGGGTTTTTTTTAATGCAATTCCGTAAATTAAGTCTTTTCAGAATAATTATTCAAGAATGCATTGAATTTTATGAAACACTTTTAAAAACGGGATTGAAAAATGGGAAATTTAAATGGTTCTGTCATAGTTTTGCTACAAATAAGCAACCTTTTCCCGCAGCCGGTCATGTACATGGAGCATAAGCCTCCATATCTTATTACGGCACATCTAACAAATTATTCAAGAATACATTGAATTTTACGAAACACTTAACGGCTTGACAAATGGAAAATTTAAAATGGTTCTGTCACCGGTTTGTTACAAATAAGCAACCTTTACACGCGGCTGGTCACGTACATGTACAGGAGGATGTAGGCCTTCATATCTTATAATGGTATGCCCTTATTGCTAGTCATGTCTCACTCTAGGAAGAGAAAGTTAATTGTGATGTGGTTGGTCTATCCTCACACCAGCTTTAGTTGATCCATCTTCACTTACTGATAGAGTCACAGTCAGTGGTTAAAGCCAGCATATAATTTTGGTAAAAATGTCTAAAAAATACCCTGTAATAAGGCTGTGCCGGGTACCCGGATACCCGACCAAAACTGTCATTACCCGTTTAGATTTTTCGGTTCCAATTACCCGAAAATGACTGTTTTTTAAATTCTGACTGAACATTTTGATGCCACACAAATGGAAACTATATTTTGGCTAACAGATTTCCAATTTTGGGTATCCGGTACCTGAAATAATCGAAAACGCATAGCTCTACCTTGTAATAATCAAGATACGTACACGTGTACACGTGTAGTGTATACATGTTCTGTACAGTGCATAATGTACATGTATCTGTGGATGTTTCACCTTGTATACAATGTACATTCTACAACTTCCTCGTTACATTCACTCGTTCACTTAACGTGTTTAATTATCATTATGTCGCATCTTTCTTTGTATTCAATTATTTTTTTCTTGTATTGATTGTTATGCAGTACATGTACATGTATTATGGAATTTTTGGAAATTATACAAATTTGAATTTGAATATTTCATTGTGACGTTAACGAGAAAATAGGGAAAATGCATTTAGAATTTCGTATTCATTCTAGCGTGGAATGTTTGGAAATAAAAAGTTTAATTTGAATTTGCATATTTTATTGTGTGGTTAAACAAAAAACAATTCAGAAAATGCATGTACATCTACATTGTATATATTTGTATTCATTCTCGCATGGAATTTTCATCTCATAAATTTTTTTTAAATTCAGTTGAGAAATAATTTTAATAATTTTACTATAATGACAACACTATAAACAGAAACGCTTCAAGGGATGTTTTATAAACCATCCTACACCAATTAAGTTTGTAAAACTCAATGATATTTATTTATTTTATTTTTTTACCAATAGTGTATAGTGGCTTCAAAGGGGCAGTATCGTCACAATCACAGCATACTTTCAACAGGGCATGGAAGCGATGTTCTAGTTCAAGAAGAACACAGTGACAGAAAATTACTGGCTCATTTATACAGTCGCAATGGTAACATGACCTTATGCGGTATATTTTGTCAGTCACTGAATTAATCTAACACTAGCACTCCGATTCCATGCCGTGTTGATCACGACGATATTGTCCCTTTAATCTGTATTTTTCGTCAGGGTCTTGTCCAAAAAAATAATAATAAGTAAGGGGTAATTTTGTGGTCAGTTACATTGTCTGTCAGCCAGAGATTCCACCCTGTACTCTCACCAGTCCATGACTGATCCAGGTACCTTCCACTCACAAACAGTCAGTGGTAAATTTTCAATGTCTCACCAGGATATATGTAATGGGGTTTCCGAATATGTAATGGGGGTCAGTGATAATGTTTGTATGCCACAGATAATTCTAGAAATAAATGCCTGTTCTGTGAATAATCCCATCAGGGCGTAATGTACAACAGATGTGTACACTCTGAAGACAAATAGAGTCCTTATGACTCCACTCTGAAATGCTATCCACCAAATCCATCATGACTGTAAAGGTGTGATCATGATCCAATGAATGTATCATAGAAAGAGTACAACATTGGTACAGTATTTACATGTACAGTGTACGTACATGTACAGTACATGCACATACATGCATATTTATTACAACCCTTTTGTTTTATAGAAATATACATGTATCATAAAACTAAACCTATGAACAGTTTTACCTATGTAGGTACTCAAGTAGGACAAAACTCCCTCCCCCCCTCGACACAACAATTCCTGGTTTCTCCACGACAAAAGCACTTCAGAAGGAATACTTTCTCAGGATTACTGATACATAATGTACTCTTCATGTACAATGCACATGTACTCGTACCAACTTTACACCAAGTACAGTAAGTTTTGAAATATTAATTTGATAATCTGGTAATTACCAATATTATAATTTCCCTTTGAGAGCAGCTTGATCTTTTTAGAAAAAATATGTCAAAATGTATCACTATAAACATGTATACTGCCAGTCCACAGACATGTACATGTACAATACAACTTACATTGTAAGTCCCTTTCACACTAGACGTAAGTCCCTTTTACACTAGACGTATTTCCCGGGAAATTCTGGTCAGTCTGTTGACACTTCAAAAGCTACTCCCGGGAAATTCCTGGGAAGTAGCTTATTCCCGGGAAATAATGTTCCCGGGAGTGACCAGATACATGTACATGTAGGTATAGTGTGAACGGTCGCTGGGGTGTTGGTGGGGTTAAAAACTCCCCGAGAATTTCCCAGGAATTTTTTTCCCTGGGAATTGGCTCTGTAGTGTGAAAGGGCTCAATAGATGCATGTATACATGTAGGGGCCTACACATGTACTTACTACACACATGTACATGTACATGTACATGTATACTGTACTGTATGAAAATGTACAAGTACTGTACACATGTATTCAAAGCCATAATATGCATATGGAGAGCCATGGTCGAGTGGTTTAGTGCATCAGATTTGTGTTCTGATGGCTGAGTTGTCAGAATGTGGGTTCGAATCCCAACCGCGACCATGGCGCTTGTGTCCTTGAGCAAGACACTTTACCATAATTGCTTCTCTCCACCCAGGGGTAAATGGGTACCTGTGAGGGCAGAGTTGGTTATTGTGTTTGATTAGCCCTATATGCGCTGTAATGGCAGCAATTGAGCTGTATACTCCCCAGGGAGCTGAGATGGTTTGAGGAATGATTTATGAGCCTGATGAGCAGGGGTAATAACATAATGCGCCTTGAGCACCAGTTTGGTGGATACGTGCGCTATATAAGTCCACATTATTATTATTACTATTATTATTATACATGTACAGTAGCCCATGGAGGAAGGCATAGCCCAAGTACACAAGGTGCACAATTTGAAGGTCCTCCCATTTTCACAACCTTTTTCTTCTTCAAAAGATGGTGGAAAAATCTGTATTTTTCTCAGTTTAAAGCTTTTTTTTTCCTTTTAATTTATGTAATTCAAATATTTATTGAAATTTTTTTTTTTGGTATTTTTTTTGGGGGGGTATTTATAATTATTTTGGAAATTGAACGTGGTTCTATATATACTGTATGTGCACACTATCCTTTAACATCCTTTGTCTATCAATTCCCTTTTCCTCAAGCATTAATCTCATTGCTTTTCCTGTGATATCGCATTACAAGGTACATGTATTTAGTCTCCTCAGGGAATTAATCAATTATAAATTAAATGCAAAATCTTGTTGGGATGAAGCCGATTTAAGCTATCGTTCCAGGCATTTTAGTTTTTTCTTTATCAATTTTAACTGTACTATGCGTCTTGTACCATGATCACCGGGTCCTCATGGCCAAGAGCATGGGGGCATTGAAGACAACTTCCTCCATTAAGTTCAAGGCGTGTTTTTGCTGTGTGCCCCCTCTCGTCTTACCCTAGATCCAATTTCATAGAACAGCTTTGCCTGAAGATCTGATGTCTTGCTTTGATGCTTGTGAATTATGCCAGTCTCCACGCATGTCGCCTCAGACCTGTGCGTCCGCATTTTTCGTTTTCTTCTTTTTTTTGTTGCTATGAAACAATGTCCAATTGCAGCCCAAATTGCTGGATCAATTGGAATTCTGCTGTGCTTTAAAAAACTTTTTCACAGACACTGTTGGGGTATGAACATTTGCCAGATTTGTGAGGCCTCTCTTAGCCGCCATACTTTGTATATATGGGAAATATGGTCCCCACGTATACAGTGTATCACATATTTCTCTGTTGGCCAAAAAAAACGATGGCCAAAAATAAGATGGCCGAAAAAAAAAGATGGCCGAAAAAAAGAAGAAAAAAGAACGACCAATGACCAGAAACCAGTGACTTTTTTTTTGGTCTTACACAGCTAGCACAAAAATTCTGCACTGTAAGCAAAACAAAAGTTTAACAGCACCACCAAATTTTGACCATATGCACATTGTAACACTTGCAAGTTTTTTTTTTTATCAGTTGGCAATGATCCATATAGAAGCTTAAATTTCAGTACATTTGAGAAATGGAAATGAATTCCATAAACTCAGTTTCTTTTCAAAGGGGCACCGGTGCATTCAGCTGGGAGTTCATATCAATGACTGCACAGGGCTGGTTGGTTGCTATCACACAATAACTTGAGAAAAATTACTGACCCGAGGTTAAACAGGATTGAGCTCAGACAAAAAACCCAGTTTCTGAAATGCACTGCTTTGAAATTGAAGGTAAAATTTGTTTCTAAAATGAATTGAAAAGGCAGGTAAGTTGAACTCTATCAGTAGGTGACACCAAAATGGATAAGGGCAAGTTATTTGTAGGTTATTGTACTGTACACGTATACTACTGTGTAAGTCAAGATACAAAATATAAAAAAAATACTAAAAATATTCATACTTGAATAGCTTTTTAAAATAAATTTCAGCATGTGTCTATTTCAATAATTTTTCTTAAAATTACCGAAAGCGTAGTGGGCTTGTACATGTATTCAGAGACACATGTTGAAAAAAAATGAAAGACAACACCACATTTCTTCTGAATGTCAGTGTCCTTTCATGATCCCATAAATTTTACAATTTCGTCGAGAGTGCTCGCTAAGCGCAAGTCATGTACACTGACCCCCAACTGAGAGCAAGAAGCTGACTGGAGAGACACGTCTGCATTTTCACGTGTCATGGCAAAAATTAGCTCCCTGTTGAAAACATCGTGGCAATAAATTACTAAATAATGTGGGGATACCAACTGTTCATCATCAAAACAACATTTCCTCTATATAAAACGCCTGTCTGCCTAGAGAGCTCGTATACCATAATGGTGGTTGGAGGCAGTGTGACCTTTGGTGTTCCCAAAAAGCGTGTCAAAAGAACATATTTTCATGAAACTTACTTGGTGTAATGTTGATGATAGTTCAAACATCCTTTTAAATCTTTCTGTCTAAGGTGCTCTCATTTATAAAAAAATAAATTTAAAAAAAAAATTAAAAACAGTTCAATTTTATTCCAACTGTTTCAAAATTCTCCATTAGAATGACTATGAAATTCACGTTTGCCAATCATCAAAACAACATTTCTTCTATATAATGCCCGTCTGCCTTGAGAGCTCATATACCATGTAATGGTGGTTGATTTTCCCAAAATGCATATCAAATTAACACATATTTACATGAAACTTACTTGGTGTAGTGTTGATGATAGTTCAAACATCCTTTGAAATCTCTCTGACCGAGGTGCTTTCATGTTTTTTAAAAAGGTAATTTTTGCCGAACATTAAAGGTAATGTTTGCGGATCAAAATGTTTGAATGCATGACGACACAATGCAATTGAGCTAAAACCTTCCAAGGTTTGTCATTTTATACTGTTATTCATATAATGTGACCTTTTCCAATAATGTGAGCTTAAAGTTTTTACTTGCCGGTATGGGACTTACAAAGTCAAACGTATGAGGTTTTTTTAAAAAGAATTTTACTGATTTTAATGATAAGTGCACCCAAAGTGTATGGTATCGTTAGAAATCTTTTTTTCTACCGAATCTGGAAAAACAAAAAATCTTGATTTAAAAAACAATTAAATGCAGACTTTACTCTCATTTTATGGGAGCAAGTCACATTTAAATGTATGAAATTAGCCAAAGGTGAATAGAAATTTACCAGATGTACAGTGTACATGTATGTCCCTTGTGTTGAACTGTTCTCTGTGTACAGCATCATATCCCACATGCACCACATACAAATGTAACACAAATATGTGCAGCATGTGTGTATGTACCACATGTAGGCCAGGTCATCTCCCTTGTGCATGACCCCCAAACTCATTTACAGGTCACTGCCGGTTCCCATGCCAACATCATGAATTAAGACGCTGACAAATAAACAAGTGGTGTGGAGACCCTCCCCTGGGCCAGCGGACAGATGCCCACCCTGTGTTCTACTGAGGGCAGGAACCTGGTCACATGCCTTGGAAACAGCCCAGCGGAAAGGGCTGAAAAAACATTGGTTTATTTATGAATTAACGGTGCTGTTAAATGTACATGCACACATTGGTAGCTTGTTCAGAAGACAATCTAAAATACTCAGATTGAGTGTTATCTAGCAGACATTACAGTACATATATTTCATTTCATTTCATTTATTGATTTCACAGGTAGAAAAACAAAACAAAAAAACCCCACAAATTTACATTACATTAACAGAAACAAAGGTAGCACCCCTGTAGGATTACAAAAAAGTAAACTAAATTACTGTCTATATGTATGTGTACACAATTTAAATATGTGACTGGCTTTGGCAAAACCCTAAACTTGGACCCAACTTTTCGGAGTGACCTCCCAAATTTATCGTGAAAATTAACAATGTTCCCAACAACGTTTCAGGATTTTTCTTTTTCCATCAAAATCTGTATGGTGCCATGAAAATCTCAAACGGGTCCCTGGGGTAAGTTTTTGACCTTTTCATGGCTGTTAGCATTATTGTAAATTATGCTAAGAAGTTAACGGGTTTTGCCAGAGTTGGTCACGTATAATAGTAATCTCTGACCACTGTACTGCCTGCCTAGTGGTACCATACTGTGCGCGCATTGCATGCTTACGCAATACACTGACATTTCATCAAATTACGGACACAGCATTGGGTTATGAAGGAAATTAAAAAATCTTGGAAAGTACATTGGTTCCTCAACCAAAATGGCGGCATACAGTAATTATAGTCTGCAGATTAGTCTGTAGACCAACGCATGTCAATTTTGCCAAAGGCATTTCTCCAATCTACAAATGTAGTTACTTGTGTTAGCCCCATTTAAAAAAAATAATAATGTAGACTTCAAAATAATGTAGACTATTTTAAATATTCATTCCAATGATGACCTTTAGGATTTGCTTTAATAGTATGTATCCTAGTTGTTGACAACTGACAGACAATGGATTGATAACCGCACAAAAGCCTTTCAAATGCGCTTGTGTTTAACTTTCTTAAAGGAAATTATCAAAGGAAAAAAAAGAAAAAAATCCGGAAATTGCTGGTAAAATATTGAAGAAACTCGGGCTATACATGACTTTAGTTGCTTAATATATCAATGGTATAGTTATTGATTTCCACAGCTAATATGTTTGTAAGAAACAATGTGATGGATCTGTACAATAACCTCGAGTTGAAAACAAAAAAGGTGTGCGGGTGGGTTTGTTCAGTCTCATGGAGCAGGTGACTCCCAACAATTAACAGGACATTAAATTGCCTGGATTGAACAAAATAGTGTTGAGACTTTCAGGAGTTACTATTCAAGGCCCCTAAATAACGTTTATTCATTCAACTATACTCCCAGATGGCTTAATCCTCCGCAGGAAAGACAGACAGACATAACCACGATATTGACAAAGAAATGTCACTCTTTCACTGTTGACGTCATGAAAAATCATTGCGCTTTCACATTTGCTTGAAGTACGAACAAGCCTTAACTGAGATCTTTTTTTTAATTTTTTTTAATTAATATTATTAACAAACATGTCCAGCTGAAGTCTTGTTTGTATGGACTTGATGGAGGAAACTACATGTATTAATCTTTGTAGGGCATCAAATAAAGATCAGAGACGCCACCTGGGTATTTAAGAAGATACCAATTAAAGTAAATTATTGCCAACTATTCAACACCAAAGGCATGTGTTTGTTCAAATCATTTGGATTTGTTTGGTCCACAACTGAAGCCCTCCTACTTCAGCTGAACTTTAGCGGCAAGTAGCTAATGTACATGTACATGTACAGTGGTAAAAAATCAGTCAAACTGACTGTGTTGACTGTTGACCCAAATGTGCACACAGGGGCCATTTCCGACTGGTTTTTACTGTGATTTTGACCACCCTGAACATTACAAGACAATGGCATTTACCAGTCAAAAACGGTGGAATCATTTTTTTTTACCTGTAAATGTACACAGTAAACGGTAGTCCGCTAGCCTGGCCAAATGCCAGTTAAAATGGCAGTCAGCGTGTAAGCCAGGATTTGAAAACAGGGCGTCCAAATTTGTTATATCTTTGATAAATACACATGTAGGGTGTCCGTTATGTTTAACTTACAATACATTTGCATGTGTTTTACAAACAAAACAGGGTGTTCATATTTAGCAAACAGGGCGTCCAAAACTAAAAGACACCCAAAAGTATTGCTGGCTAATACTATGATGGCAGTGGTATTTCGCAGAAAAAATTTCTCGATTCGGTATTGGTTTAAAAACTGTGACTACTCAATTTATGTTATGTAAAAACTGCCTACATGTAAGCTCAGCTTTAACAAAAACCGCAGTCTTTTACATATCATTATTCATCTTTTGGCCTTGGTGAACAATCCCCACCTTTTTTCCCCCATTAAATGTGAATTAAAAAAAAAAAAAAACTTATTTTGAACAAATGCATTCAGTGGCCCGTGGCTACGCGACTTAAATGTTTGAAGTTTGTGCAATGGGCAGAAATGATTGAAAATGTCTTCCACACCATTTCTCTGAACTGTTTTGTGTTCAACGGCACTTTCATTTTCAATAGATGGGGGGGGGTTTGTCTATATGCAATGTAACAGTAAACCCCCTGTGTAATCGCAACGACAGGTTTCCAAAAAACACTTTCATTTCTTTTCAGTTGCTTGTACCATGGAGGAAGAAAGAGAAGGAGTTCGAACGGCCCGCTAAATCCCCACAGGGTAATTACCAGCCAATTAGCGAGTTGACTGACCAGTGGAAAAGGCATGGGGACCTCCTGCCGCGCGACAGATTTACGACCGCGATAAGGACCCTTTTTACCAGTGTCTCTTGCCGCTTGCGATCGCACATTGAGCTGTCTGAGCCTCAAAATCACTTGAGTTCACAAAAACAAACGGACCGGCTGATCACTATTTCGCATGCGCAGAAGCATACTACAGGGGGATAGCATGCGCAGTGTATTTCATGTGATCCGACGAAAAATTCTGAATCGATCGATGTTTTGATCATCCAAATCCAACTTTCCACAGGTAAGTTTCATTAATATTTCATTGTTGGGATGAGCGGGATATTATGAAAAATATGATTCCATATTTACGAAATTAAATAGTCTTTCCCAGGTGTTTAAACAGTTGAAATTTGGGGAACGTGTCCGTAGTGGTTTTCTTTGTCTACTTATGTGGGTCATTTTTTGGAGCGGTGTGGAGCATTACAAATAATGGGAGAATAAAATCGGCCTTTTATGGTCAATTTCTCAAAAACGTGGTGGTGTGATGAAACAATTCTAAACAGTATGTTTTCGAATGGGCCATTGAGAACATGATTTTGAGACAAAAATGAAAGGAGAAGCATATTTATTGAGCTAAATGGTGATGCCTTTTCGTGAAGAAATTAACATTTATTTTGGATTGAAAGAATATTGATGGAAAGTGCCTCAAGACTAGACCTTATTTATTTTATTAAAAAGGCATTTTTATTTACATTGTGCATAAACTTTCCTCCATGGTTCAGCTAAAATAGGATTGTTTGAAGGAACATTTTTATATATATATATATTTTTTATATTGTAAAGGATGGACATTTTATTTAAAGGAACATTTAAAGGAACATTTAAAGGAACATTAAAGGAACATTTCTTCTACACCTTTTCAAAACGGTAATTTATTAGAAGCTGTTTATTTTCTGTAAAATAAAATCACCAGTTGAGTCATTAACTTTTCCTGATAACTGATTTCAGAATACAACATTATTCATGCCATTTTTCCATTTCAATTGAAATAAAGCAGAATTTGCAGGACTGTTTAAACCATTGAGTGGATTATTTTTTATAAATATAAAATTATTTACAGTAAATCCGTCTTATGATTTTAAATCTAATCTGTCAACTTCTCTGTGGAAATTGTTAAGAAATGATGATTCGCTCTTAATTTTTATTTCTTTTTTGTGTTGTTATACAGGATTGTTTCGTCTTTGCATCATAAGCAACGTTCAACCATGACCCAACCATGCCATAGGGATTGTCTTCGTGAAATTTGCAGATTGTGTGGGTTTGAAAGAGCAATCCAAAACGACCGTCAACCATCATCATTCTCTTGTCAAATCTTTGCGAAGTGCCTTCTCTGCTTTCTTGGAAACATTTCCACTTGTTGCTTTTTTGAGATTGAGGTATACATTTATAAAGGCCTTAGTTCTTATTTTAATCCACTTAAAAACAATGGTCTCCAACAGTTTTACTGAAATTTCTCCATTTATTTTACCTTGAGTTAAACTACACCAATAATTCTGCACTTTTTTATTTGACAATATATTTGTGCTTAAAATACTCTGGATATCGACTCCACTGAAATTACGAATTTCATCAGTGTTAAAAAAATTCCTACTTTCAAGTTCCATACTTCGAATTAAAAGATAAATTCCATCAGAGACATGGAACAAACCACCTCGACTTTGAGTGACAATCCACTCATTGGTATACTGCAAAAATGTTTGTGCAGTATTTGTGCAACAAACTTGCCAAGTTTTTAAAAATTTACAATATATCTTTGCAGTTTCATTCTGCTGTTTTTTAATTTTTTGATTTAGACTATATGGTATTAATCCAGCAACATATCTTAAAACTTGTTCTTCTTCTGGGGTCATTTGGTTTTCTGGAAGGTCAGCTTGGTTCCTGTCTTTGATTATACGGAATAGAATGGTTTGCAATAAATACTGATAGCAAATTTCAACAAATTGCCCACTGTGACTTATGTTTAGTGACTTTAACAAATCAGTCCATTTGCTGATGCTTTTTAAACGGTATTGATGGAATGCTTTCCACATGGCGTCGTATACCTCTGGTTTCAGCAGTTTCGAATCTCCAGCAGTGACAACCAACCACAGTGAAGTTACTGTGGCTGAACTAAAGTCTGTAAACTCTTGTGAGTCCATCACTTCAGTAAGGCTTACTAGCAAACTCATGATGCACAGTGCAATTGGGTAGGTGGTAGACCTAAACAGTTCATGCTGTTTCATCTCATGTAGAGCAGCATTGACATAGGTGGTGGCTTTCTTCTGGGCGTCTTCAGCAGAAAACTTCGACTGTGGTCGTTTGATAGCTGAGAATTAATAAAAAATGAAAAGAACTTTATGTTAACACTAGATATGTCATTATAAAAAACAACTATTCTGTTTGAAACATTGTGGTAATAGCTGAGAATATAATAAAATGAAAAGTACATTTGTTTGTGTACTTGAACATGTTAACACCAGATATGTTCTTAGAAAATATAATTTCTGTTTGAAACATAGCTGCGTTAATCATAGCTCTTGGTCCTGTTCCTTTGACCTAAAAGCTATGACGAATTTGTACAACTTTTTTCTTTGATGATGGTGCAAATGGATTCATTTAAAATGTGGAAAAATGTTTCAAACAAATTTAAACACATGGTCCATCGTAGCTCTTACGCCTGGTCTAAGGGACGTGACCAAGAGTTACGATTATCGCAGTGTCTACTAGTACTTGAAACATTGTGCAGTTTTTATTGAGTCCCTTTAACTGTCATCCAATATCTTAAAGTCTGAAATTATGAACAACAGAGTAAACGTTTTCATTTTGGCTTTAATTAGAATTATGAAATCACTTTGGCGCTTTACCTGTTTTTCTAACTTTCTTTGCTTTCTCTTTGCTTGTCGTGGTTGTCTTCGCTTTCTCTTTGCTTGTCGTGGTTGTCTTCTTTCCGCCTGAGCCTGATGCTACCTCGGTCGTAACATCTGCAAAATTATAGAGTGAAAAATTTAAAATTATACACGAAATATTACTTTGGTAGGTACTTCCTTCCTCCATGATGGGTGGGTCAATTTTAAAAGTTATAACCCATGTTATAACTTACCAAGGATGGGGGCCTAACAAAGTTCAAAATTTTCAGGGAAATCATAAAGGTAGAATTACACCTCCATAGATATACCTGTATCTAAGAACAGTTAATGCATGCATAAATACATTTTTACTATTGCTATTTATTAAAATTTTAATGTTGCTTGCATGTTCATTTATTTTTCAAGTTGAGGTCAAGTTACAAATTTAGGGTAAGGCCCCAAAAAATAATAGTTCTTCTTCCGGTTACCCGACTGACCCAAACTTTTTTACGGCGCGACCCTAAAGGTTTTTTTTTTTTCAGGGAAAACAAAGAACTAAAACAAAATGTAATTTTTTAATAATATTTGTTATCGAAAAAAAATCTGGAAAAAAAAAACACCACTAGGCATTTTCGCCTCTGTCAAGCTATAAAAAAGTAATTATAAAATTAAAAAAACCTACTTGGATTGGAAGGCATGTAATTGGAAGCGCAGACAAATTTGGTTGGCCTATTGATGTGGTTTGTAAATTCATGAAAGTGGTGGATTTCTTAGAAATGGAAACTTTACCTGTTGTAATGGTTGTTTCAGCAGAACATACAGGTCGACAACAAACACAAATCCACGAATCCGGGATTGTTTCTTCGTTCAGGCCGACGCAATCGTAATGCCACCAAACAACGGTGCACTGGTCGTCGTCGCAAGCGATCATTTCTGATGTTGATGCTTGATTACAAACACAGTACTGACGACCTTCGTCTTCAGAATCGTTGCTTATGTCTGACAACTCACTAACATTCAAATCATCTTCAGACAAATCGCTCAAATCGCTCAAATCTGAACCATAAATGAAATCGTCTTTTCCGTACGCCGCCATTTTGACACGGGGACGCATTTGTTATGGTTTAACTGCGCATGCGCATCTCTACCCATAAAGCAATGCGGCGAGTGTCTGGGTACGGTTGCGGTCCCTCGATATCGCGGTAATTGGATTAAGATAAGGACTTCGGTTGTTTACCCACTGTTGTTTTTACGACCGCGGCAAGACGGTCTATCCCTTTGATAACCAGTGCGTTCGAACTCCTTCTCTTTCTTCCTCCATGCTTGTACCTACACGTATATTCTGTTGATGTAGGAATGATTCGGGAGTTTGTACTCATTACTCTCTCCAGTGTTGGCAATTTCTTGTTACGATTAGGGGAGGGGGGGACACTGTAGGAATTACGACCCATGGCCTCCATGTAACCCCTCTCCCAACTGACAGCCCCCCCATGACAATCCCCTCCCCCACCCCAAAATTTTAAAGCTCTGTCACTACTTGCTGTGACCATAAAATCTACAAAAAGTACGTTTCTAACTGACTGCCCAAGAATTATACTGATCAAATACAAGAACACAAGCACTGTGTGGTATACATACACACATGTACATGTACGAGTATACATGTGTACACTGTATAGTACTGTGGCATGTTTATTGCTCTCAAAAACTGCTCTCAAGCCTTTTTTTTAAAACTTTTACAAGTAGACTTTTGGTCATTAATTTGTAATCCCCTTATTCATTCAGTACAGGTGAATTTGCTAGAAATATTTTTGTGACACGTATACATTTATGAAAATTGCAAAATTTGTGTACCATTTTGCAGTGCGCTACAAGCAAAAATTGTAAGACAAAGGGTTTTGAGAATAACATGAGTAAGACTAATTGCGGTGACACCATGTGGAATCTCAATTGAGTAGTAATTAGTTCTGAAAAGAACTGGAGGTACAACTCGACGTTTCGATCAGTATGCTCTGATCGTCCTCAGGAGAAATTACTCTACTCAATTGAGATTCCACATGGTGTCACCGCAATTAGTCTTACTTATCATCCTCACCATGCAAAGCTACAAGTTTTACCTGAGAATAACATGGTTTTTAACCCTGCTATAACATGGAGACCACTCCCAACCACTAACCCTTTTAAGTAATCTTTTATGTAAAACTCCGAGGACACTGGAGACCACTGTAAAAAAAAAAAATCTCCAATTACGTACATACATGCGTACGGAAACACTTGTATACCACTGTAGACCACCTTGTTCAGTGGTGTCCTATATGTCTGTGTACAGAGTACTTCTGTTTGATGATGAGTGATGCTAGGTTTTCAGCAGTTATTTTGTAAACACAGACTCTCATATTTAGTATGCCCTGCAATACATGTACACATCAATCACAAACCACTAAAACCAACAGACATTATGAAGTATAGCCATTAGGAGCCACTGCCTTGCATAGCAATGGCTTGGAGTGGCCTCAATGGTTTGTTTATAAAATTGCACTGATAGTAGGAGGCCTATACAACAGTTGGCAGTAACGTAGGGGTACTTACATGGCACTGTACGAACGTAAAGATTTTCACGGATGGTTTGCTGCAAGTCATGGTCCACTGAGCCCTTTTGGAATCGCATGTTGAGATACCTGCGTAGGTCTTTATTCAGCATTTGACCTGTTGGAACATAGAGAGATGACAACAACAAAATAATCCTATGAGTTTATATATCAATTGAATGACAGAACAATGACGACCGACTAGACACAGGGAAACAGTTCAGATTCCAATTCAGTGGTATGTGTGTGTGGGGGGGGGGGGGGATGGGGGATTGATGAATGAGATCATCTGTATTTAATTAATAGTCTGTGGCATCTGTAAAAAAAAAAAAAAAATTAAATAAAAAAAGCATTGATCATACAATACCAGATGCTTTGAAAATTATTCATTTGGAATACTATGTTCGAGCGGTTTAGTGAGGGCAGAGTTGGTCGTTGTGTTTGATTAGCCCTATATGCACTGAAATGGCAGAGGATGTGCCACTCACTGTCCTTTGGTTATTGATGGGCAAGAGTTGGTTATTGTGTTTGATTAGCCCTATATGCGCTGTAATGGCAGCAATTGAGCTGTATACTCCCCAGGGAGCTGAGATGGTTTCAGGAATGATTTATGGGTTGATATGATATGATATGATATGATTCTGAGCGCGCGTACGTCGTGGGGGTCGAGGGGGTTTAAGAACAACCCATGATTTATGCTCCTGATGAACAGGGATAATAATGTAATGCACCTTGAGCACCAGTTTGGTGGATACGTGTGCCATATACATGTAACTCCACATTATTATTATTTGTTATTTTAAAAAAACTTCATTTATTGTATTGTCTAGATTCATATTGTACATGTATGTACAATAAGCACGTCATTTATATGTATAGTAGCTTAACTGTTTATGTACAGTACATTGTAATTCAGTAACTGGTATACATGGTCTATAATACATACTTGTACATGCACTATGAAATATGTACAATGAAATATGTATACAAATCAACAATTTATATATGGTACATACACTGTACATAATAATAATAATAATAATAATGTGGACTTATATAGCACACGTATCCACCAAACTGGTGCTCAAGGCACATTATATTATTACCCCTGCTCATCAGGCTCATAAATCATTCCTGAAACCATCTCAGCTCCCTGGGGGGTATACAGCTCAATTGCTGCCATTACAGCACATAATTATAGGGCTAATCAAACACAACAACCAACTCTTGCCCACCAAAGGGCAGTGAGCGGCACATCCTCCCACAGTTTGAGTTGACTAGCCTGGAGCTATTGTCAAGTGCAGTCATTGTATGTACATGCATGCACCAAGCCTGCTAGACACAATAAATGAGATCAGTGTAGACTGCTGACATTTATTGTCAAGCTAACACGTATTACATAACATTTACACACCCTAGGGCCACACCACTCTGAAGCATGTCTGTAAATAAATGTATATGTATGTACACTTTCTGTAGAGTGTACTGGATAGTATATTTTCCCTTTGTATTGCCACTAACGTTATACAGGTACTGTACCATATGCTCAGTGATAACACAATGTCCCATAATTAGTACTAAAGCCATTTCACTATTGGTAGTCTAAAAAAAATAATAATAACAACAATGATTACGGTTGTACAAAAAACATCCAAAATGAATTTCTGTCATCCGAATAATAATAATAAAGATTTGTAGCGCGCACATATCCACCCTGCTGGGCGCTCAAGGCGCAGAAACAAAGAAAAAACATGAATACAAACAATATACAATGATAGCATAGAGAGAAAAAATTATGTACTGAGATACATGTACCTACAATGCAATTACAAATATACATCATCTTTGAAGAATTGTGACATAAGATGAGTTTTAAGCATCGACTTAAATCTAGTTACAGTATACTATGACAAGATTTGAGTTTAGTTGGAAGATGATTGCAGAGTCTCGGAGCCGCGACAGAAAAAGACGTATCACCCCAGTTCCGTTTTGAAGTTGGTTCCTTTAGGAGTGACGTTCAACATTGGAATGAATACAAACAGCCTGCATGCATTTTTCACTTATGTTCTCACTCACAACTCGATTTAAGTTCACAGGCTGGTTTTTCAAAATAACTGAATTGATTCTTATAGATATTTTACCAAAAAGTGTATGGCTTTAACCCTAACCCCCTAGGTATTCTGGCTAGGAACCTTCATGAATGCTTCAAAATGCACCATGCATTTTCGTTGATCTTTCATATTCAGCACTTACAACCTGTACTTCTTGCCAGGTAGTAATTTTGCCCCATTTGAAGAGGTGAAAGTACCAGTTTCTGACAGTGCTGAAATTTAACCCAAGAAGTGCCCCTTGGAGGATTTTGGAGGATTTTGGAGGATTTGGGGTGGTTAGGATTAAAGCAACCTGTGCCATATTGTTGGTATATAATTGTATATAGACATACAAAGCTATACGTATTGACTAGAGTGGAAAATACACACTGTAGCTCTACCTTCTGGCGTGCAGACGTTTAAAATCCATTACGGGTTAAAAAATGTTTGACTCGTGTGCGGAACTGAGAAACAGTCTGAATTTTACGAGAACGACAGGCGACTTTTCTGCATACATGCCTTACATAATACACTAGTATGCATACTGGAAAGTTGTATACATGTATATCGCAGTCCTGAACTTGACATCCAGCAAAAAAAACAACCTCCTCCTTCTAAACCTATATATATGATGTATGACACATTTGCTCAAACTAGAGACACACCCAAACTGCACTGCTCTTGCAGCATCCGTTAGTAATACAAACACTGACAGGGGGGAAAAAAAGTGGTCATACACGTGCAGGTATGAAATGCGTAATAAAGACCGATGTGGACAGAAACGAACTATGATACAATCATTTACGGTACATCTCACTCCATGTGGAATTGTCTGTACACACAATGCATCATCCCTCCTCTGTGCCAACATAATACTCCCATGCCATACAACAACAAAAAATCAATACACCTGTCAAATATACCGTCAATTAGTACATGTATACGTGTACATGTATGCATGTGGGTACAAAACCGAGTCACTCACATGTACATAATTATGTATGTGTGAATGTGCGCGTATACAGTGTATTATGTACTATTTTTGCCATAAACTCAATCACCAACCACACTGGGTGAAGGCCTTTATGTTTAAAATTTTTCATATTTTGTTTAAAAGGTTTTCTGATATACAACCCCCCCCCCCCCCCAAAAAAAAATGTTTCTTACAAATAATGTGGGCAGGCATGTCAGTATAACAAATCAATTATACCGTGAAATTAAATTTGCCAGCTGAACGGATCAAAAAAGTGGTACTGGTAAGAACAGCCTGTAGAAAAAACCTCAGCGAAACAGACCCTCGATACACTGTATTTTTTACGTCATCTACAGAATTAAATAATGACCGTTTACGGTAACACCATGTAAAAATTTTCTTTCATCATCTTCAGGAGCATTCTCATGAAGAATGGGAGGGGGGGATAAAAATAAGAAAAAAATAACTAGTTACCCCTGGACAATCACCAACTAAATCTCAGGTTGACCAGTCACACCCCCCCCCCCCCCCAGTCACCACAAACATTGCTACATGTACATGTAGCTCAGACTGAATTCATCCATGAAAGATACATGTATGGTCCATCTTTACTTAGATTTGCATGTGTTTTAAATCCTCAAAAACCAAAGAGGAACGTCTTTGTACCTCATGTTTGTATTTAAAACTGGTACACATGTATTGGATTTCATGAAAATATAGAGAGTTTACCTGATGGACAACCATCAGTTTTTAAGGTTCATCTGGGGGCAATCGGGCAACCTTTAATTTCGGACCATGCTTACCTCTGTGGTTTGCCAAACAAAATGTCCACGTACGTATAGGGAGGTACTAAGTTTAAAATATATATCCTGTCTGAATTCATTAAAAGACTGTACTAAACAAAAAATTTACGACCCAAACTGACGAAGGAGCATCTGTTTGTACGTATTTATTATAAAAGCTTCGTCAGTTCTGAACAGCTGTTAATGCGGGGAGGATTAAAAGTGGCACATCTGTAACGCTGTCATCACCTCTTCATCCTCCTTGATTAGCAATCTGAGTCATCTGTACACAGAGTTTAGATGGTGTTTTGGTGGTACTCCACCCTAAAGTCATGCCACTCAAATATTTCACCTACAATACTGCATTATACACAGTATGTATTTTACAGATGAAAATGGTTGTTCATTTAGCCAACGGGATATTGCTGGCTTATCCCTCCTACTTCTGGTACCTTTTTCATACAAGTTGATCCACCATTTGAAACCATTCGCTTTTGTGGTTTTGAATGGTGAAATAACTGTGTACAGTATTGATTCCACCAAATGGTTTTGAATGGTAGGTCAGCTAATACAAAACCTTGTTTGGATCTTTCCAAATGGTAGTACAGCTAATACAAAACCTTGTTTGGATACTTCTATTGGTGAATCAATGGACCCTCTATGCATTTGAATGGATTTGAATGGTAGTAAAGCTTGCTACCAACACTGTTCAAATGGTATCACCATGTGTGTACAAAACCAATGGGCATTTTGGTAAGTGGAAATTTTGAATGGTTTCAAATGGTCAAACAGTAGGAGGGTTATAGTATTTATAACACCTAACACTATGCTCATAACAGCTGATGACGACAGTTTGGCTGTATTCTCCATGCGAGACGGATTTTTAAACTACTTAGTGTATAAAATTTGTAGATGCATTGAAATGCATACGGTGCATAGGCTCCATCATTAACTGTTAACCTACCTGTATGTTTGTTAAAAAGAAAAAAAACACTCTTTTTGCACTGACCTAAATAATAATAACAATAATGTGGACTTATATAGCGCACGTATCCACCAAACTGGTGCTCAAGGTGCATTATATCATTACCCCTGCTCATCAGGCTCATAAATCATTCCTGAAACCATCTCAGCTCCCTGGGGAGTATACAGCTCAATTGCTGCCATTACAGCGCATATAGGGCTAATCAAACACAATAACCAACTCTGCCCTCACAGGTACCCATTTTACCCCTGGGTGGAGAGAAGTAATTATGGTAAAGTGTCTTGCTCAAGGACACAAGCACCATGGTCGCGGTTGGGATTCGAACCCACATTCTGATGACTCAGCCATCAGAACACAAATCTGATGCACTAAACCGCTCGACCATGGCACTCCAAATGTACCCGACCTGGTAATTTATTTTAGTCAAGGTAAACTTGAAAATACACATTATTTTGCGATTGTATTGTCATGATGTACATTTTTTGTATGATCCTGTTTTGCACAACTGTTCCCGACTTCTAGAAACACAGTGTGAGCTGCTTGGAGGTCTAGGAGGTGGCCTTGTTAACTCTGCATCCAGCTTGAAATATGAAACGCCATGTGGTATAAAAAAAAAAAAAAAATTAAATAAAACAAAAAAACTCCCATGAAAATGGCAGTTTCCACCCTAGAAACTGCACCTTTCAAAACCCTGCTCACTGTAGCGTTAAGAAAGGTATATAATTGCTTCAATATGCAGCTATGCATAATAAACTACACTGACAGGTTTTGAAAGGTGGTTCAGTTACAATGGTAAATAAGCTATAGCATTACAATGACAGGTCTTGGTATATGTAGGTGTATGCATGTTACGTGTATGCTCAGCACATACACTGTAGTCAACATTAGGTTTTGGTAGGCCCAGCAGCAAAAGGGTTATTATGAACCAAACATTTATGTATTGTATTGTATACATGTGTAAAAGACAACTGAGCAAAATTTACAACAGGTATACATGTGTATACTGTACATGTACTTATGATTGTAGGTCTTCAGTTGGTTTTTATACACAAAACCAACAGGTATACATGTGTATGTATGTATGATTGTAGGTCCTCAGTTGGTTTTTGTACACAAAACCAGTGAGACGTCACTTAAAAGTTGAAGTCCAACAACAATGGGAGAACAACAGGATGAAATGAGACAACAATGGCAGGACAATAGGATGAAATGAGACAACCATGGCAGGACAACAGGATGAAATGAGACAACAATGGGAGGACAACAGGATGAAATGAGACAACAATGGCGGGAGAACAGGATGAAATGAGACAACCATGGCAGGACAACAGGATGAAATGAGACAACCATGGCAGGACAACAGGATGAAATGAGACAACCATGGCAGGACAACAGGATGAAATGAGACAACCATGGCAGGACAACAGGATGAAATGAGACAACAATGGGAGGACAACAGGATGAAATGAGACAACAATGGGAGGACAACAGGATGAAATAAGACAACAATGGGAGGACAACAGGATGAAATGAGAAAACCATGGTAGGACAACAGGATGAAATGAGACAACCATGGCAGGACAACAGGATGAAATGAGACAACAATTAGAGAACAGGATGAAATGAGACAACCATGGCAGGACAACAGGATGAAATGAGACAACCATGGCAGGACAACAGGATGAAATGAGACAACCATGGCAGGACAACAGGATGAAATGAGACAACCATGGCAGGACAACAGGATGAAATGAGACAACAATGGGAGGACAACAGGATGAAATGAGACAACCATGGCAGGACAACAGGATGAAATGAGACAACAATGGGAGGACAACAGGATGAAATGAGAAAACCATGGTAGGACAACAGGATGAAACTAGAGCTTAAGTGTTTGTTAGAACAAACACACGGTGTTCGAGTCTACTTCCGGTTCAATCAAATTATCATTGATGATGTCAATATCATATTTTCCAAGGGTTTGGCATCTTTTATAATAACAATATCAATTTCATATTCAAAAGACATATCAATTTTGCGTTAGAATGTGTTGAATTTGAACTTCCTGTTTGGACAGGAAGTAAAGGTCACATTAGGTGGTTTGAAAGTTATATATGACCTCCTCATGATTATGAAAAAATAACATATAAGTCAACTTATACATTAAATTGAAGCTATGAGAAATGACCTTTTAAAATTAATAAAAATCGTTACTTTGTGTGCCACTAATTAGACCATTGGCAAGCATTTATGGTAACTCAAGAATCACAAGAATTACAAGCTATTAATGTAAGGAATTCAATTGTGTTTTTGTTTTCTAATAGGTCATTTAGTTCTTGAGATATTGGCTGTTGAACTTGGAAATGTTGTGAGATTTAAGCAGTAAATTAGAAATTAACAAGTGTGACTTGGAACACAATGTTTTTATTTTAAATATTGACACTCAGCCCAACACATGCTTTTCCAAACCATGCTAGATGATAAATCAACATTAAAAATCACTCATATGAAAATAGTTTGCCAGGGTTGTAGGTAGCCAGATCAACCTATTCAACGTTATTATAGGCATAAAGTCACAAAGTTGATTTAGGATAGAAGGGGACTACATGTATAGTAACTGGATTAAACTTGGCTGCAAATTCAAAGAGCAGGAAGTGTGGGTTAAATTGTTTGGGGCAGTCAGGGGTTACTGAAGACACTGAAGCAGGGAAGACCATATAAATATTTCCCCTTTACTTTCCTTCAGCTAATTAGGCTTTCATTAGAAAACAAGCTTATCACTACTACATGATAAAGTTGGAAGAAAGCTTGCATCCGTGCTTTCTATCTTCCATTGCCCCCCCGCAGAAGAGTTTTTGTCAAAAAGTAAATAATTCCCAATTTAAACAAAAATTTAATGTAAAATATCCACTGGATCAAATCTGATAATTGGTTGCCCTTTTCACTTTGTTTATGGAAAAACTTTTCAATTTTAGATTTAAATAAAGCCAACATTGGTATTTATCTCTTGGTACTATTAAGTCTTGTATAAAAATAAATTTATACTTTATTTACTTTCAGGTAAAGTTTATAACAAAAATATAATGATCAATTGACACGATAGTGACACTGTAATCAAGCATCTCCTTATTGTGACATGCTTATAAACTGTCTTTGTTTACACCTGTACTGCAAATAATTTAAAAATAATGTATAAAATTTAAAAACAAATTCTACATTGATTTTTACATTTTCAAGGTTCTACACATGATTGGCAAAATGTCTGTAGCTGCATCAATACTACAGAATTACAACCTAAGATCAGATGCCATTTTGTACATAAATTGTTAGACATTGAAATAATCAAATAGTTGTATGAGTGCTTGTAAATTGCTAATACAGCAATGAAATACATATTTATTTTAACTCTCTGTTGGATTTCATGACTTGACTTTTGTGGTTACACACTTCCCTCCCCACAATCAATTGCAACCACTTTGTTGACCTGTTTAACCTACTTGTAACCAATCTAGAAATGAGTGTACATGGTCTTACACATGTAACAAGTAAAATGACTTCAGTGTAAATGAACCCAACCATGATCCTTTGTTGACAAGAAAACGGAATATATATCCACCAGATCAAATCTGATAATTGGTTGCCCTTTTCACTTTGTTTATGGAAAAAACTTTCAATTTTAGATTTAAATGAAGCCAACATTGGTATTTATCTCTTGGTATTAATTCTTGTACAAAAATAAATTTAGTCTTTATTTATAATATACTTCACTTTCAGGTTAAGTTTATAACAAAAATATAATGATAAATTGACAATGATAGTCACACTGTAATCAAGCATCTCCTTATTGTGAACCTATTGTGAACAATCTCCTTATTGTTAACCTGTCTTTGTTTCCACCTATACTGCAAATAACAACAACAAAAATTAATAAAATTTGAAAACAAATTCTACATTGATTTTTACATTTTCAAGGTTGTACACATGATTGGCAAAATGTCTGTAGCTGCATCCATACTACAGAATTACAACCTAAAGATCAGATGCCATTTTGTACATAAATTGTTAGACATTGAAATAACCAAAGAGTTGTATGGGTGCTTGTAATTGCTAATAAAACAATGAAATACATATTTATTTTAACTGTCTGTTGGGTTTTATGATTTGACTTTTGTGGTTACACATTTCCTTCCCCCACTTTGTTGACCTGTTTAACCTACTTGTAACCAATCTAGAAATGAGTGTACATGGTCTGACACATGTAACAAGTAAATTTACTTCAGTGTAAATGAACCCATCCTTTGTTGACAAGAAAACAGAATCAATCTGCATTTATAATAAATGTACTCTCTGTATGTCATTGGAATTGGTAATTTTGGAATAAAATGTCTGCCCCCTTCCCCAAGTTCTTGGTGATGGCATGTCCTGCCACTGGTGATGAACCAACACATTTGTGTTTTTATTCTTTTTTTTTACATTCTTTGGTCTATCATTGCAGAGAAATTTCAGAGAAGTTCTAATTTATGTGAATGACGAAAATAATATGTCACAGTGAACATGCTGTAAACAAAATAATAGGAAGGTGTTATAAGTACATGGACCAAGAATAAAGTATTTGAAAATTCAGATAAGTTCTAATTTATGTGGATGGGGAAAATAGTGTATCATTTTGGAGTAGCTGGACCATTAAAATTGAAAATGGCATTGGTTTGTTTTCAAAATTGCACACAATTATTCTTGACAATGTGTAATAAATTAAAGAAATGTTCTCGCATGAAAATAGTCTGCCCCTTCCCCAAGTTCTTGGTGATGGCATGTCCTGCCACTGGTGATGAACCAACACATTTGTGTTTTTTTAATTTTTTTTTTTACATTCTTTGGTCTATCATTGTAGAGAAATTTCAGAGAAGTTCTAATTTATGTGAATGAGGAAAATAATATGTCACAGTGAACATGCTGTAAACAAAATAATAGGAAGGTGTTATAAGTACATGGACCAAGAATAAAGTATTTGAAAATTCAGATAAGTTCTAATTTATGTGAATGGGGAAAATAGTGTATAATTTTGGAGTAGCTGGACCATTAAAATTTAAAATGGCATTGATTTGTTTTCAAAATTGCACAATTATTCTTGACAATGTGTAATAAATTAAAGAAATGTTCTCGCATGAAACTCACATCAAAAGAGAAAGGTATTTAAGGAAATTGCCGAGTCACATATACTCACTATACTTATAATTCCATGTGATAGTGAGAGATGTCTAGTGAGAGAGGCCTCAGGGAGCAATACCTACAAGTACATGTATTGTGTCATGAATATTGTGCATTTTTCCTGAGAAATAATTGTCTATGTAAGTTTTGTATCTGAGAAGGGTACAAAATTAAGGAAAAGTGCACTAAACAATCACTAGGCTACCTATTTAATTTGTGCACAAACTGAAGATTTTTGGAGAAAACAAAAATTACAAAATATATGGCATAAAATTTCTACTAAAAATTACCATAACCTTAACTGAATTTTCCTATCCTTATTTATATTCTAAATACATTTTGGTGACATCTGTTCATATTTTGTTAGTTGTTTACTGTCCAAAGTATGTTCATGTAGGCCTAACTAACGTTAGCCATGTTATTGTTAGTTAAACAGGCACAATGCAACGACGAATGGACAGCTTAAAAATGTTTTTCTTGTATAAAACACGAAGATAAATACAGGAAATCTATCAAAAAGTAACTTAAAGTAACCTATCAAAAAGTAACCTATCAAAAGATACTTACTCTTTATGACCGTATTGGCGATCCACGGGCAAACATATATGAACAGTCGATCTCGATTGTACATAAGCTTGATTGTAACCAAATATCGCGTAGTACCATATTTGGTTACAATGGATTTACTGTACACCGAGATCGACGCTGTTAGCGGTGTAATAAACTAGCGCCTTTAGACAGCTTCGCGGCGCAAAACGATCTTTTTAATTTATTCATGCAACGCTTAATTTATTCATGCAACGATATGAAACGCTTTTAAATATTTTACTTTTTAGCGCATTAGACACCTGATGACGTAATCATGACGTCACAGAAAACGGTTTCGTCAGCTTGTTATGTTCTGTTCATGTGTTAAGTTTGAAGGCTGTAAATGCTTTGCAAGGATGCCTTTGTTGCCGGACAGTCGCCACTGAGATTAAGAAGTAAAAAAAAAAAAAAAAAAAAAACAGTACAAAAACAATAGGTGTTCGCGCTGCGCTTTCGAACACCTAATGAGACAACCATAGCAGGACAACAGGATGAAATGAGACAACAATTAGAGAACAGGATGAAATGAGACAACCATGGCAGAACAACAGGATGAAATGAGACAACCATGGCAAGACAACAGGATGAAATGAGACAACCATGGCAGGACAATAGGATGAAATGAGACAACCATGGCAGGACAATAGGATGAAATGAGACAACAATGGGAGGACAACAGGATGAAATGAGACAACTTTTCAATTATGATGACAGTCATTAATTAATAACCCTCCGACTGTTTGACCATTTGAAACCATTCAAAATTGCCACTTACCAAAATGCCCATTGGTTTTGTACACACATGGTGATACCATTTGAACAGTGTTGGTAGCAAGCTTTACTACCATTCAAATCCATTCAAATGCATCTAGAGGGTCCATTGATTCACCACTTAGAAGTATCCAAACAAGGTTTTGTATTAGCTGACCTACCATTCAAAACCATTTGGGGGAAATCAATACTGTACACAGTTATTTCACCATTCAAAACCACAAAAGCGAATGGTTTCAAATGGTGGATCAACTTGTATGAAAAAGGTACCAGAAGTAGGAGGGTTAAATTAATGATACATGTAATGAGTATTTTACTCTTTAACTCAACAGAAAATGGGCTAAAAGCACAATATCCCTGAAATAAAAACTAGACTTGACATGCAGACAAAGTGGACACACTTGTCATAACTGTGTACGTAGTGTGTGTGTATATCGAGGTTGTATTTATTTTTCTGTCGGTGCAAATCATCTGAACCCTCTTCATCATAACGATGCCAAAGTAATTCACAAAATGACAAATATGTGGCCGTTTATTTTTCTGGAGGCCCCAGCGAAACACCAGTGAGAATTAATGGTTCAATTTAACATTTTCTTATTTGTCATATTTTTTTGGGCCAGACATTAACGAGCTCCTTCGGGAAAACATGTCATGCACATGAAACTCTGCATCTAACGGTGCAATCTACATACTGTAGATGGTTTTCACATGAAATTACACCATGAAAAATTGGTCATATGTACATGTACAATTGTACATGTATTTACAGGCAATGACTAAATACAGACATACAACTTTGTAATTGCAAAAAAGAGGAAATGGCCGAGCACACAAAACTTTGTACAGTGTTTTTCAGTTTTCTATAGCACTATTATTAATTAACCCTCCTACAATCTGTGCAATTTTTGAAACAACCCATTCAGGCCACTCCAAGCCATTAGCTGTTGCCAGTGGCCTCCTACGGTTACCCTTCTGTGCACTGTCACACCACTGAGATTGCAGGGTAAGGTGGTCTCCCACTGATACATTGCAGGCCATACTAATATGTTCAAACATTTACAGTGGCCTTGGGTGGCACACAGTTGATTTTGTAAGATTACTTGGAAAGGACAGCAGGCTTGTAAGTACTAAAGGTTGGTGAAGAACACATTGAAAATTTCGTGGATCGGAGTGGCCTCCATGTGTAGTAGGGTTTTAAAGAAAAAAAGAGGAAATCAGCTGATAAGTTGCATGCCTGTAAATAGTACTGGGAAGGTTAACCGACTGAAACTGCACTACCCATTTAGAAATTTGCTAACCGGCTTTGAACCGAAACCAATATTAAAAAATATATATATTTTTAAATTAAAAAAAAACATTTTGGAAGAACTTGCCACCCATTTTGTTGTTCTAGACTTTCTTTTTTGGCCGCATTGGTTTATAAACAATCATTGCGGGAAGTTTACTGATGCTTTTTGATAGAACATTTATACACATTATACCATCTGCCGATGATTACCATCTTTTCTGTTGGATCTACACGTACAATACATTCAAATTATACCTTGCTTAACCCTCCTATAGGTTTAACACTCAAAGACACTCAAAATTTGTATGTCTCTCTTAACCCATTGACTTTGTGCAGTGCACTCAAATACATGCAAACATATGTGGCTGTGATAGGAGGTCAAACCCAAAGACACTCAAAATTTGTATGTAACTCCCAACCCATTGACTTTGTGCAGTGCACTCAAGGAGGTCAAACCATGGAGGAAGAAAACAGAAGGAGTCACATCGCCCAGCCTCTTATCTCATAACCAATTAGCACTTCGGAGTGGCCCATTGGAAATACGTTACGGCCACCCGCTGCGCTTACAAGTTTAACGACCGCGATAATCCCCTTGTGTACAATGTCTTTTGCCGCTCGGCCCGCTCACGACCAGCATACATAATTGGAGGGTAGAAATCTGTAGCAAACGAATAAACACAACGTGTCGCACTACTTTTCAAGGGCTTTTTATATTGCAGTTCATTGTCTTCAATAGCGATTTTTCCACCGGTATTTTGGTGTTTTGATCACGAATTTGGCGAATCCGAAGCTGACTTACGGTAAATATAACATTCAGATGTTACAATAAAGTGTCTTTAGCAACTTATTTTAAGGATATTTCCGGTGATCTCCGGAAGCCAACAAATTGTCAAATTCAAAGACGTGTTGTTTAGCTTGTTATCATTTCAATCCTCATATTTATGCGATGCTGTACACTGAAGATATTGCAGTGTTGGATTCGTAGGTCGAGTTGGATCGGGAGCCAGCCTTCCGTGTAGTGCAATAGGACAACGCGTCAGCAATGCGCGCAATGCGCATGTGCAAAGAAAGCCTGGCTGTAGTTCTCCTCGATAATCGGATTAAACGATTAGAGCTGGCTTAGAAATTTTACGACCGCGGTAAAAGACATTGAACCTTTGATATGCCTTCGTTGTGACTCCTTCTGTTTTCTTCCTCCATGGTCAAACCAAAACCAAGTACAGCTCTGTGTGACTCTGTGGTTTGACCTATTGGCAATGCAATCAAAAATACTCAAGTGAGTGTCTGTGGGTGCCGTGCTGACTGGGCCAAATTTCAGCCTGGGCATAGGAGGGTTAAAAGGACTAAAAAGTAACAACAACAAAAATAATAATAATAAAATGTGGGCAACCTTATTTGCCATGGAATCAAATGTGGACACAGTGACAAATTGTTAATGGAATCACCCATCAATATTAATTTAAATGCAAACAAACTGATTCCCCCAGAATGCAAACACGTAATGGCTTCAGCCGCTGGTGACTTTTTAGCGTAGCGACAGAAAAATGTGTGTCAACACCATTTGCCATGTACAAGCTGGACATCAGTATGTGTCCATAAATAACAAGAACATGCAGCCTTGTGTGCGATGAATTTCACATAGCCTTGTTTCTGTATATCAGGTTATGCAGGACTCTTAATTTATGTGTATTTGGTGGGAGTACTAAACTCAATGTGGTGAAGCTCTCCAGTAATTAAAAACCTGATTAACCCTAACTCCCTAGGCCCCATTTGCTTACACATTTAACCTGAATCCTCCAAAATCCTTCAGTAGTAATGCAAGCACATGACATGTACATGTACATGTACACACTTGTATGTGTTTCTAATCTATGATACATGTACATGGCCAGGGACCCCTCCCTGCATGCATGGAGCAATAAACAGTGTCCACTGACCCCAAGCACTGACCTTGCAATCACTACAACAAACATGGATGTACATGTACCATGGAAAGGCAAGTATGCCTAATAACCTCAATCCTTCAAAATCCTTCACTTTGGCAAAGAGGATTTTGGAGGATTTGGGAGGGTTAGGGTTAAGTGCACGCTTACGTCATTTTACCGGGCACACGACGATGTACAGTAATAAACATGTACCGTGTGATCTTTTAGACTTAAGTTTAAATACTGTATTAAGTTGTGCTATGTACAAAGTCCACATTGTTTTTCATCCTCAATAATTTAGAAAACAAACCTTGAACCAAAACAAAAGCAGCGTGCACTACATGTACCTTGGTGGTTAGATTAGAAAGAACAAACTGTTCTTTGTACTGCAACCTACATGTAGTGTACACAGGATTATCTAGAAGGAAAAACCACAAACATAGGCCATACAGTATGCACAGCTGTACATGTAGTATACAGCATGCTATACAGATACAAATTAAAGTCAACACTTTTGGTAAAATTATGTCTGTAATTTATAACAAACAAGAGAATCTATTTTAGTATTAATTAACCCTTGTATACATGCAGTCTCCAAAATGCCACAAAAAACTTGTGTCTGCTAAATACACAATGCTTTTTCTATGCATGCCTCAAAATATTGCATACTGTACACAAGAGTGGTACATGGATACCCCAAAATGCCCCTGGGACAAAAACAAAGTGTTCTGACCTTCACACAAACCGAGTGTGACCCAGTGTTACACATGGTATTTTGTGGATAACTCCTGCTACAGTACAGCCCACAAGTTGCTTCAAAAACACGCAGGCAACGTGCGAGGCGTTACGAGTAACGTGCGAGGGCCCTCGTTAAAAACACGCGAGTATGCGAGTAACGTGCGAGGGTTTTGCGGGCACATTGCGTGTCGTGGGGTTCAACTCGTTTCAACTCGTTAGCACACGTTCCAACTCGTTCGAACACGTTCCGACTCGTTTCAACTCGTTAGACAAACGGGAAGTGAACACGCGAGCCACGCAAGGACCATGTGCGGGCAGCATTTTGGATTTGGTTATTGGAGGTCGGAAAGAACATCGATGTCATTGCAGTAATAATGTTACCGGTACATCACTTTGACAATTGTTTTTTTTAAAGGAACATATACCTTTATCATTTTGTAGATGACGACGAAAAAACGATCCGGAAGTGAAGCAGGTTGAGGATTTCGTGGGTAAACATCAACAGGGGATGATTAAATGTTTTTGTTGTTGCGGGATCACGTCTTTTCCTTTGTTTTTACGAACATCGTAATTGTTTTAAATGACCAAGAAGCCGTGACCAGACGCAGATAAACTGCAGTCTTTGTCTTAGGGACAATACATTGAAGTGGAAGGGGGGCAGTGGAGGGTATGTTTATTGTGACGCGTCCCAACTATTTTGGCCGGGATTGTAGCCCAGATAAACAATTGTAATGTATTGGTTTATTTAAACTACACAATTCCAGAGCCTTTATTTATAACAGTACTTTCTGGATGTGGACGATGAAGTTTTTTTGTAAATTTGTATAATTATTTGTTTTTCTTTCTTACAGGTGAGGACAATGGAGAAGTCTACGTCAAAAGATAAATGCTTGAATAATAATATATTTTTTATTATAATTTATTTATTATTTAGAATGTGGAGTTCTAGTGATTCTGGGCATTATTTCCAAGCTACGATGTATTCCCATTGAAAAGCAAAATTTGGGTGCCCAAGTAGCGGCAACATCAGAGAGCTTATGATTTCTTTGTTAAATCATTGGTCAACTGACTAGCAATTTCAGGGACGGCAACATTTCAGTTTTATTATTTTTTTAATTTAAGCGAATTATTTATTTGGATAAATGAAGAGTAATATTTAATAATACACGTTTCCAGAATAAAACATATCCTTTCCGATGTTCATGGGCGTCATATTAAATATGGTCCACGGGCAAACATACCTTTATTTCACTTGTCGGTCAGTCTTGAAGATAATTGCTGGTGGGGTCATATTTAAGTAGCTGTTCTTTCCCCGCCTTTCTGCTTTGTGAACCTGGGTTAGGATCCCATCCTTATCCGACCCAGGTTGATACTTGGGTTGTGTTTGCAGTCCCTTCCCCGTTAAATTATTTTCCCCTTAGAACATGTAGTTTTCCTTCCACAACTTAACGTTGGTTTTATTATGTAGAATATTCATGTTGATATAGGCTACTTATAATTACAATTTTTATTCTAATTGTTTTATTTACAGACAATACTTATTAATATTTTGTTCAATTTTGTTCGGGGGAGGGGGATTGGACATAATTATTTCGGGGGAAAATGAATGCTCCCCCCCCCCCCCCCACCCCAAACGACAAAATTAATGTGTTTTTTTGCTGGGTTGGGAATACCATACAACATGTGACAACACCCGCTTTCTGTTTAAGTACCTGGATATGTTGTAGCCAATTGTTGTACTGAAAGGGGTGGTCATACAAGGACATAATGAGAAAGATATTCTACATGTATTTTATAAATGTGTATGCATAATTAATTTAATTTAATACTGAATGACGGAGCGGATCCAGGATCTCGAAAATGGGGAACACGGCAAAAAAAGTATGGTAAATTTTCTTTACTTTTTAAAATATTTTACTTTATTTTTAAAAATACATGTTCAGATGATACTCCGGGCAGTGGGGCCATTTATTCTGGGGGAAATTAAATGGAATCACAGTCAAAGAAATGTGTTCAGACTTCATTATTATTATTTTGTGGGGGTGGTATTCCCTTGTAGTTATGTCGCTGTTCCGATGATGCAGCGACAATATATCTACTTGATTGGGTTACTGGGATCCTCAATTGAAGTTGCGTCCTCTGGAGAAAATTAAAATTAAAATTAAAATTAATTAAGTAATTGAAATTGAGCTCGTTAAAATGTATACATGTTTCTTCTCTTATATTTAAAATGTTGAACGAACATTTTCAAAAATTCAGTAATACATTAAATCTAATTTGAGATGGGCTTCGGCAACCTGGTAATGTTGCCATGACAGTTCTGCTAGAAGCTGCTTCATGTAGTCCCTCGGAATTCCTGAACACGTGGCCAGCAACTACAGCTCGCCTATCAACATGAGTATCATCTTATTTAGTCATATTCGTTGTCATCCTTTGACCGTCGCCAATCACTTTGTCATCGATCACACGGTTTGTTTCCCGGCGCATTGTTCAGTTAGATGGATATTATTACCCAATTACAATTCCAAATATTAGTGCAGCCTCTACACACACGAAATTATTGGACATATTGGATGATAAAATTAGTATGGACTAATTACAGGCAGGATCAGACGGCTTTGTAACAGACTAAAGTATATGTACAAATGTATTGCGATTTTTAGCGCATAAAACAGCGCCCTAGAGGCGTTTTGTACAGACAAAAATTATGCTCATTGACAAATGCGCCTGTGTCGGCGTGAACAAGCGCCACAACTTGCCAGGTCCCTCACATCTACATGCGAGCAGCATTTCACACGCACGCCTATGTTAACGTTAACATTGTGTGAGTGACATGATCCAAATCGCAACGAATATTTGTATGACAATGTATGTGTTCTCGTTCGACCAATAAGAACAGTTTTTACGCGCTATAGGCATTGCATATACCGCGTAACGAATATTTCTATTGGTTGTATGATGACGTACAGTTGGTCGTTCGACCAATAGAAAAACAATTTACGCGCTATGCATAGGGCATTGCACGCACGTGTTAACTAGACTGCAGTGAGCTTGTCTGAGTGCCTTCCAATGACTGCATCAAATATATATATAACAGCAAAAGAAACGTCACCCCTAAAAATATTTATTTTCATTTTATAATTAATATAATTTGTTTAATGAAGAATATTATGAGTATGGAGTGTAACACGAACACAATGTGGCAAATCTGGTTGACCTGGCAGCCAACCATCCCACAACATTGTATATTTATTATGTTTAATAATATAATTACTTAACAAAATTTAGGGGGTGACGTTTCTTTTGCTGTTATGTATATATATACATATATAATTAATCCAAGTAAATTATTTTATTTGTCATATATAAAGACAAATCTACAACTTTCTTGTTATGGAATTAAAATTAATAATAATAATGGTTACGAAAAAACATTAAAACTACATTATAATGTCAGTCACCGAACCAACATGTAGCATAAAATGCACATTTTATTCCTCGAATGTGTGGACTAATGTGAACGCATTTAAACAATCGGATACATATATACGTTTTTTAGCAACTCACGACTACATGTACCATTTCTTGAGACAGGACGGTCGCCAACTCGAATAAAATCCAACCCCGTGTTCTGCGTGGTGTACTTTGTGGCAATTCAAACGGGTACACGTAAGCCCTCGTTCGAACACGCTCGTACTCGTTCGAACTCGCAAGCCCCGCAGCCCCGTCACGCAAAATTGTTGTTGCGAGTGCACGTTTTCCACCGCACTTCGTGGGCCCCCGTTGAAAGCGCTCGCAATACACGGCACGTTCCCCGTTCCCCCCGCGTGTTTTTGAAGCAACTTGTGGGCTGTACTGTATATGTACAGTGTATTTTGTTATTATCCTTGCAATGAAACAAAGAAGGTGGATGCTTCAGTTTACCTCATCTCTCTGAAGTGCCTTGGGGAATGCCATTAATCTTCAGATAATAAAGTGTGTGCCTCAAAATGTCACGGTTGTGACATTTTGAAGTATGGGTCGACTTTGTTAAGAACAACACTGATAATAGGAGGGTTAACCCTCCTACTGTAGCTGAACTTTAGTGGCAAGTAGATATAGTGGCCAAATTCAATCAACTGCCTGTTTTGACTGTCGACCCAAATGTGCACACAGGGGCATTTCTGACTGGTTTTTACTGTCATTTTGACCACCCTCAACAATACAAGAGAATGCTTTTACCAGTCAAAACCAGTCGACTCATTTTGACCTGTAAATGTACTTACTACACGTAAGGTTTGACAGCGTTTGACTTTTCAGTGCTCTAGATATATATACTACTCAAAACAATTTAGGGAACACCGGAATAATCTCAGTTAAAGCAAGATCATTTATTTCAGATAAACACAATGTTTCACAGAATTGATGAGAAACAACTGCACAATGAAACAGATGATAAAGGATGCATGTAGTGATTACACATTTCATGACATGACTACTGAAAGAGAGAGGGGGTTGCAAATGAAAATCCCGGTTCATGGAACATTTCAAACCTTTTTGATGTTAAAAATCCAGTGTTCCCTAAATTGTTCTGAGTAGTATATCAACATTTTGACTGATTTTGACCCTTGCAGTCATAGGAGGGTTAATGGTTCGTAGGGCATATCCTTTGTCTGCCTCTCGAATAGCCTGGTAGAAGATACATGTACATATGCCCATACATACATGTGTATGTGCAAAAGAAGACCGGACGCCAGTGCCAGTGTCACATTTGACATACGTTCAACATTTGCTGGGGGATGGGGTAGGGCTGTGCCGGGTATCCGACCGAAACGGTCATTACCCGGTTACCCGTAAACAACTTTTTAAAATTCGGACTTATGTAACATTTGAGCGGTGCGAACAGAAATCTGTGACTCTTGAACAATGTAATGTTTACACTTTTACAGACAATTATCTTTAAATTTAAGAGATTGCACTCCAATAAGGAAAAGATCGATTTAAGTATGTATCCTCTGTATTATAAAGGTCAATTTTGTTACCATTTACACTACATGTATTTGTACACCACCGGAGGCATGTTTTCAACAAAAAATGAAAATGGGTATCCGGGTATCCGAAGTTTCCTGATTTCGGGTATCCGGTTCCAAAAATATCCGAAAACGCACAGCCCTAGGATGGGGAGGGCATGCTGCAGGAGGACCAGATTGCTGCACTTGCCAGCAATCGTAGTGCATGGAGGAAGATTGTGGTCACCCGCTCTCCGCTCTCCCCCCACCCCACACCCCACCCCCCACCCCACACCCCACCCCACCCCCACCCCACCCCCACCCCACCCCACCCCCATAGAGTGTGTGCCTTATGAGAGCAAATGTCCAAAGTACAAGACGAACAAACAATCCAGCTTTCTTCTTTATGTATGTATTTGAGTTTTGGTTTCTTAGAGAGGGCCAGATATAAATAACACAGGAAACAAATACTATGAAACTGCAATCTCCTTGGACAATTCGTCATTGCCCGTAAAACTCAGTTCAATGGTTGCATGCGGACCACCGGGCAACTAGACTTCCGCCCATGAGGCAATTTGAGTTAAGATATATACAGTTATCGATCAGTGATTTTGACTAATACATGTATTACTTGAATTTACGTACAGCATGTTGCATGGCAACTGTAATTTAGCAATGATGAGCATGGCAACATGTATTACACTGGGCTTGAACATGTAAATCTATGTAAATACATGTACACTGTACAATACTCATGCAGTGTGTAATACTCAGCATGCTGCCTAATTAAAAAAAAAATAGTACACATTTCAGGTCTGGAATTACACTGAGGCAACAGAGGATATTGGTCTCTGTTGCCCTGGTCTTGGCCTTGAATTTGTCCCATCATACATTCTGATTTTCTAATTGGAAGCACCCTTCTCTCATGGAAATGGGGTAACTGTCATTACCCGGTTCCGTTTTTCGGTTCCGAGTACCCGTAAACGAAATTTTTTACTATTGAACAATGTACTGTTTACACTTTTAGGAGCAATTTTATTCAAGATAACGCCTTTGTAGTATTTTACGACATTTTCCATACACTTTTGTCCAACTGATACATTGTATCCAATCATTAAAGGCGTGTTCGCACTGGACTTTTTTGGGGGAAGGTTTTACCGAGACAATGGTAAAATGAAAAATGGTTAAATTTAACCTCTGTCCGCACTTGGACTTTCGACACGGGAAAATTTTACCGAGACCGTGGGAGAAGTAACCGAGCTGTCAGTATAATGACTCATGAGGGCGCTTTGCGTGACCTTTCCACAGCTATTTTTAGCCGACACATCCGTTGTCGTGCTTTCTTTCGTCGTAAGACACGACGTTGACGTCCTTCATTATCATCTGGAAATGATGTACTGGTAGCACCAATCAAACTTCCAATAATATTTGCCATGATTGCGCCAAAAAGAGGAACAACAACAATGCACAGAAAACTTGCTACACCGCGTACGCGGTGAAACAAGGCAAAGCGCATGCGTGGTGTCCCTGTGTAGCACGACGTTGCTCTCAGGCCGGATGTTCGTTTTCCTAAGCCGCTTTTACCGACTCGCACTGTCCGCACTGGACTTATCGTCTCGGGAAAAGTTACCTGGGAAGTTTTCCTGGGCAGCAGTTGGCCAGTAAAAGTAACCGCTGGACTCAGGAAAAGTAACTGAGAGGAAAATGTCCTAGGCTGTCCGCACTGGACTTAAAATGGGAAAAGTACCCATCGTCTCGGTAAGTTTTACCAAAAAAAGTCCAGTGCGAACACGGCTTAGGCCAAATAAATTTTAAAAACATGTTTAGCGTCCCCGCCCGCTTCCTTTTTAGAGGCCGCCTCCTTTTTTTTTTTTTTTTTTTTTTTTTTTACGAAAAAAAAGGATACATTTTAACGATCTCAGACGAATTTTTTTTTTTTTTAAATAAATAAGATCGTATTTTTTTAAACTTTAGCACACCGTGTATAAAGTTGTCGATTATCATACGCGTGTCAGTTCGCCCCGTGTGAAATATTAACTGGTTGTCTTTAAAAATGTGTCGGGCGGCCATTTAAAAAAAAAAAAAAAAAGGCCCTCCTCCTTCCTTTTTTCAAAAAGGCAGGACGCTAAACATGTTTTTTTTTTATTTGGCCTTAAGACTCAAATAGGCTGGCTGTGGCATGCTATAAACAAGTATCAAACTAGCTGCTCAGGATGGAATGTTTGCATATTGTTCACAGTAATTGGATTAGTGGGACAATAACTGCTGGTTTATGTCTGACCTGGAGTGTGCACCATGATGTGTTAATAGAGGGGATTTAATTATCGGGACGTCCACATTAATTGTTGTCGTAATAAAAAAGTAGTGTTGAAATTGGTTTTGTTGTGTAATTATTTTGATGTGCCACAGACCATCCCTCAGCATATCACCAACATTTACATTTATTTACCCGCCGATACCGAGCTCTCTTGTGTATTACATTTGCCGACAAGGTGACAGTTTGTTTCAAAAGAAACATAAAAACTGGAGGTGTTAAGTCGGTCATTGTCTTTGAAACCAACAGTAGGATCCGTAATCAGTCGGATTTGAAAGGTATTATTGGTTGCGGGTTTGATCCTTTCAATTGGCCAGCATATGTTTACAATCACCTAATCTCCTATCAGTTGAAAAGACGTTTATGAGGGACGAAATGCGGTTGCTTATGATGAGCTGCGAATTATGGATCGTCAAACATTGATGGAGGGGACAAATTGGCTGAATACTAATTCAAAAGTAGACAAAACGCGTAACCGATACGTTTTGTTAAGTTATTTTTGATGAGTGCGCATCCTAAATTTTAGACTCATTTCTGACCTATCAACACGATGCCACGTTCAACAGGGAATAGTCAAGTTTGGTCCCATTTTGAGAAAAAGGGGCCCAAATTGGTAAAAATTCATTCTTTCAAGAAACAATGTTTATTGACAGGTTTATTGACATTTAACTAAAGTTCATTGTGATAGAAACATATTAATATTCAAGTTCTGATTTTAGATTCGTTAATTTTTTGCAGTTTGTTAGTTTAATAATATCAAATATTATTTTAGTACGCAAAATCATGTCCTTATCCAAAGCCAACATGGCGTACGGGATATCCTTATTTAGAAGGCAGGGGCGCAGCAAGGCGCAAGCACTTGAATGTTTTCTCACAACGGGTTAGTTCCACCCACATCGCCTTTGACCAATGACATTATTCAACAAGTGTTTTGTGACATGAACATTAAAGTCAACTTGCTATATGCATGCGCTCTGATCACGCACGCACCAGTGATTATTGTCTTCTGTATGGTAGTCACTCCCTGACACAGTCACGTGCGAGGCCGCTGTAGCTGCGTGATGCACCGGCCATGCGTGCGCGCGTGTGATCAATTTTTACGGTTTTATTTCAGAAATAACTTTCCGTAAATTAATACAATATTTTGTCAACAAGATGTTATACTTTAATAAAGATCGAATTAAATATATGGTATCCTCTGTATTATAAAGGTCAATTTTGTTAACGTTTACATGTATTTGTACACCAAAGGAGGCATGTTTTCAACAAGAATGAAAACGGGTATACGGGTATCCGGGTATCCGAACTTTCCTGATTTCGGGTATCCGGTTCCAAAAATATCCGAAAACGCACAGCCCTAAAATAGGGCCTTGCCCCTACAAGAATGAAATTCCGGGCCTGATGTTATGAACATCATACATTTCCAATGATTAAGTCTGGGAAAACACAACACAAAAGTGCATCTGAGAATTACACAATTTTATAACTTAACCAATGCACATGTGTACATATAATGAAGGGCTGCAGACACTCTACACTCACTGAAGACACTACCCTCCCATCTTAGGCTTTATGAGAAATGGTTTGTTTGTTTGTTTGTTTATTCTATCTTTATTCTGGATATCTCTTTCAATACAAAGTACTGGTCTCCCAAGAGGTCCAGATTAAAACATTATTGTATTCAACACTACATGTATTTAAATTTTTTACCGTGTATGGTGGTGTACATGAGGTAAACTACACAGGGATGGTTCCAACCTACATGTACACGTGTACATTATGTAGTTAACTGTATTGTTCATCCCTTCAGTAATACATAACACATTACACAATTCATGAGTGGGTTTGTTTCTCCACCGAGGAAGGAAAAGCCAGACGGCCACTTTCCTGCAACGCATTCTCTAAGGACCACATTTGCAATCTCCAGAAGATACTCACGAATGCTGAATGTAATTGCCCACTGGTCATGTCTGGACACCCAGTGTACATACAATACTAGGTGAAGAAAGTGTGACACACATGGTAAAAAATGAATAACTGTCAGGAATAATGCAGACACTTTTATTTCAATGTTTATCCCTCAAGCAAGCTACATGTACTTTAAAGGGGTAAAGATAGTTCGTCGTGAGGAAGTCCACTTTTTTAGCATTCAAACTTGTGTACACTGTAGTTGCATCTCTAACGTATGTAACATAATGTCTTTTAGGTGTACGGAATCACACAAAGGGTAAGTTCCCTTTGACTTTGTATCATGTAGGTACATGTTTCACTATGAGCAGACAAGGTACAAGCAAGAAAAATATTCTGATGTTTTTTCAGTTTGAGTTACATGAGTGAGTAAAAAGGACACTGTTACAGTATACGTTTACACCACATATTATAAATAACAAAAGTTTTTATCCAGATAGTTTTACAAGAGCAATCTTCTATATTTTAAAGGGAAAGTTTGTTTATGACAATCACAATGTTTAATGACTGTTATCCAAATCCAATTTTCATCCAAAAAATGTTGTTAATCCTTTTATTTAATGTTTGTAACAAGGACACCGAACCTGAAAACAACAATGAAATTACCTAATCCAAGGCATTTTTTTCATCGTCATTTTACTATTCAATCTTATTCAGTTCAACTCCATTCAATTCTAATTTAATTAAGCCAATTCAATTCTGCCAAGAGCTGCGCTCAAATTTTCAAAGTTTATGTTTGAGAATTAACGTTTGTAACATTAAGACACGGTACAATCCAGCATTAGCAGTCATCATAGAGGACAAAGTTTATGATTAAATATATTAAATAATATCTTGGCTTTATGTATCAACAAACACCAAAGCCCGATGGCTAAACATCACGATGTAATTTAGCGTCGTTAACGTTAAGGTTAAGCCTTGTTAACGTACGTAACACAGCTTACCCAAACGGACGACAATAATGTCACAACCTTTATCTTCATCCCCAGGACGCGCAATCTGATTATTATACGGCCTATATACAGGAACATTGGTAGTCGTTATCTGTGTGTACGTACATTCCGCCGGAAACCATCGAAACAAATCCAGACGAGCCATGCGCTGCACGTGTCTGACGATCGTAACAAAATGGACGCGGAACACTCCAGCATTGGCAGCCTTTCGTACAATAAAAAAAATCGACTTCAAACAAATTTTACGACATCATAGAGGACAAATTTTATGACAAATATATTAAATAGTATCTTGGCTTTATGTATCAACAAACACAAAAGCCCGATGGCCAAACATCACGATGTAATTTAGACGATTTTCATTTGGGTTTAAGTGTCATCAACGGACGTAACACAGCTTGCCCGAACGGACGACAACAATGTCACGACCTTTATCCTCGTCCCCAGGACATGCAATCTGATTATTATACGGACTACATACAGGAACATTGGTTGTCGTTATCTGTGTGTACGTTCCGCCGGAAACCATCAAAACAAATCCAGACGAGCGGCATGTCTTACGATCGTAACAAAATGGACACGGAACTAGGATTCGCAAGTGATTTTGCATTTTTTCGTAATTAATTAAAACATTAAAAACTCAAGCGTTAAAAAAGTGTTCTCTTGAAACATAATCTTTTTAATGAAAAATATTACTGTTGATTATTATTTCGTTTCCAGTATTAGTCGATCACGCAAACGTACGTAACATACATGTAGAAAGACACCAAGAGTTACGATCGTTAGTAAGATCTTATTGATATGGTTTGGGAACATAGTTACAAATAATTTTCACTTTGGGGGTCAGTTGAAGAGGGTCATAGCAGGTCATAATATTAAAACAAGGACAAGTAAATTTCAGGTAGTACATGTAGTGCTCTCAGTTAATGGAATTGATTTAGATCATTTAAAAATGTCACATTTTTGTGTCTTTTTTTCGTGAGGATGATACAGATAAAACATGAATAAAAATACTTTGAAACATCACATCCTAAATATATTATTTTATTTATCAGACTGATATGTAAGATACAACACAACACAAGAAAACTGAGCCATAATAGTCTCCATAATTTTGTTTATTTGTACACAATTTTTTTCTTCAAAAATCTCTCCACTATCAAAAACTAACACATATGTACAAATGATACATGTAATTAAATGTATTATGTAGGAACTTTGCATTTCATGCAACACCGATTTAGGAAAATTTCAAATGAATAAATAAATGCATTAACCCTTCTGTGACTGCAAGGGTCAAAATCGGTCAAAATGTTGATATACTTGCCAAGTTATCTAGTGCACTTCAAAAGTCGAACACTGTCAAACCTTACGTGTAGTAAGTACGTACATTTACAGGTAAAAATGAGTCAACCATTTTTGACTGGTAAAAGCATTGTCTGGTATTGTTCAGGGTGGTCAAAATGACAGTAAAAACTAGTCAAAAATGGCCCCTGTATGCACATTTGGGTCAACAGTCAACACAGTCAGTTGACTGGTTTTGACCACTACATGTATATCTACTTGCCACTAAAGTTTAGCTACAGTAGGAGGGTTAATGCGATTCAAATGTTTGCTTCCACTTGGGTAGTTTTGGGGTTTTTTTGCAAAAGAAGACAAATATATGTACATGTATGTTATAACCCTCCTAAAATCAGTGCAATTTTTTCAACAGCCCATTCAGGCCACTCCAAGCCATTAGCTGTTGCCCTTCTGTGTACTATCACACCACTGAGATTGCAGGGTAAGGTGGTCTCCCATTGTTACATTGCAGGCCATACTATTATGTTCAAACATTTACAGTGGCCTTGAGTGGCACTGGGTTGATTCTGTAAGATTACTTGGAAAGGACAGCAGGCTTGTATGTACTAAAGGTTGGTGAAAAACATATTGGAAATGTAGTGGATCGGAGTGGCCTCCATGTGTAAGAGAGTTAATAACTAATTTTATTTTACTTGTAATATGGCACATACATTACACACATGTCCCACTAGGAGTTAAAGATACAAAAGATTCAATCTGTTTCATTGTGAAAACTAATTGGCAATTTATTTCTTAGCATTAAATCTATTAGTTTGTCAATTGAAGTAAACCATAGCCCAGGTTGGACTTTCACCTTCGTGTGTACTACGGTGACATCCAGGATTTAACCCCAAAAAATGCTAATACGGAAAAGAAATATTTTGTGTAAAATCATAAATTGCTGAATTTTTTACCTGTGTGAAGCTGCTGAAACTCGGCAGTAGAATCCCATGACCAAATACAATGCATTTCAGCAAGGTTTGAATTTCAAAATAGTTTTGATGGCTGTTCGTCACTTGAGCTTTACGACGAAAATATGCCAGAGTCGGCATGGGTGCGTCGGCATACGTACGAGATTGACGAGCACACATAAAACCTGCTGCGTGGAATATTTTACACGTTCCGCATATACGAAGCCGTTTCATCACTACACGTGTGTACGCTAAATGGACTTTGAAATGACGAACAACCATCGAAACTCAAGGATTTCTTCAACGTTAAATCTGGATTTGCTTTCAATAAAATGACTCAGTAAAAATGATATTTTGAAATTCGTACCTTAGCGCTTGTCATTTTCGTTGTTCATGGAAGTTTAGTACCGAGTTTCAGCCTCCTCACACAGGTAAGATTTAAACAATGTCACGAAAGAAATTTTCTGTGCGGCGACTGACCCCCCCCCCCCCTTCCCCCTGTGGATAGGACTCTGTTTCGGTGCATACAGAGACGGAGTCCTTATTTGGGCTAAGTAAACCACTGCTTTAATTACATGTATGCCCGGGGACTGTCTCTTTATAATCCTTGTTAGTACTGCAGACATCTTGTCTGATAAGCTTGTACAGTCTTCATACATTGTAGTACAGTAAAATCAGGATTAGCATTGCTGCTACATGTAATCCGCCCTTTATTTGTTTAGCCCACTTCTGATTGTATTCAATTGACAGAATCACTCAGCGTTTCCGCTCCTTCATGTATTTTCAACTAATTCAAGCAACCGCAGACCTCACGATAGTTGCCACAGATCTTCGGCCGAAAGGCGCCCTTCACTTCTCTTTCCTGTTTCAAGGGAAATCATTGGCTTGCTGAATATCCCCAATGGTTCCTGTTCTATCTGTGATTGATCAATCCATTAAGTTTGCATTCCGTTTTGTTCAAGTTTTTTTTTTTTTTTTTTGCACAAGATTCATATACTGTAGGTACAAGACTTTTGGTTCAAAGTGTCCATCCAGGTAAAACGCTCTTTCACAAAATCCAAATAGATTCAGTGTTCAATGCTGAGAAGACCTAATGTACTGTGTACATTAAAAACTACAAGTAGTGCATACATGACATAAAAACAAGGCCATAAAAACAAGGCCAGAAAAAAAAAGTCTCCGGTTTCTGGTTTCTGGTCTCCGCATGTGTCACTTCAGACCCGTGGGCCTACTTGTTTAGTTTTCTTTTTTGGGCTATAAAAACGATGTCCAACTGCAGCCAAAATTGCTGAATTGATTGAAATTCCGCTGTGCTGTGTTTTAACCCTAACCTCACGGAAGACTACAAAATACTACTTGAGTAAACTGCAGTATGGAGTACTTTTACTACACTGGTCTATGAGAATTGAGTAGTATTTTGTAGTACAGTGTACTTTTACTACACTGGTCTATGAGAATTGAGTAGTATTTTGTAGTACAGTGTACTTTTACTACACTGGTCTATGAGAATTGAGTAGTATTTTGTAGTACAGTGTACTTTTACTACACTGGTCTATGAGAATTGAGTAGTATTTTGTAGTACAGTGTACTTTTACTACACTGGTCTATGAGAATTGAGTAGTATTTTGTAGTACAGTGTACTTTTACTACACTGGTCTATGAGAATTGAGTAGTATTTTTAGTACAGTGTACTTTTACTACACTGGTCTATGAGAATTGAGTAGTATTTTGTAGTACAGTGTACTTTTACTACACTGGTCTATGAGAATTGAGTAGTATTTTGTAGTACAGTGTACTTTTACTACACTGGTCTATGAGAATTGAGTAGTATTTTGTAGTACAGTGTACTTTTACTACACTGGTCTATGAGAATTGAGTAGTATTTTGTAGTACAGTGTACTTTTACTACACTGGTCTATGAGAATTGAGTAGTATTTTGTAGTACAGTGTACTGGACCCCAAATGAATGCCTAGGACGTTGGGGTTAAACAACTTTTTCACATAGATTTGTCCAATTTGTGCGGCCTCTCTTCCAATAAACGCTTAAATACATGTATCACGTTGGCAAAAAACAAAGATTATCAAAAAATAAAGAAAAAAACAAAACAAAACAAAACAAACAAACAAACAAAAAAAACATCACCGCACCGATTTTGAAGCCAACCTACATGTTTGACCAGAAACCGGTCTTTTTTGCCTTTTAAAGAGAGCGCTGGTACAGTACATGAATTGAAAAGAAAAAAAAATGTGATTGTGACCGCATTATTGTATGTAACACAAGAACAGTCAGGTCTACAATTTCATCAGCCACTCACGGTTCTGCATGTACAACGTTGACATGTACCCATTGTTGGGCCGTGACTTCAGAAGGTTCTTGTATAGATGGCATTCACAGTTTGCCTGCTAAATTTAGCCGACCCGTGTTGGAGTTCATGTGAGGCTATACACTGAACAATGAGTGCATTCACATTGTCAAGTTCTGTTAAATTACTTCAGTTTAGAAATAGAAGTTCAAACCAGGGCGAATAAGAATTATAATTGAATAACAGCCCAGACACACAATAAACATAAAATGTTCATGTCCACATTATACTGTATACCGTGTGTAAAATACAAATATTGTACACTTCTGTAAAAATTACGTAGTGTACATGTAGTTGGGGGGGGTGTCCTACATGTTGCTGAATTGAGACAAAATTTACTTAAATCAATGGTTTGGAATTTGATTTACATACACGTAACATACCTGTATACAAGAAAATTATAAATAAAAAATTTATGAAATAAAACACCTTTACTAATCTAACCACCTCTTTGCGCAGGTCCATTGCAGAAAATGGGATCCTTTAGCCATTCTTAAATGATTTTTAATTAGATTTCTGATTTTGCAGAAAATGCAAACCAGGCACTTTTTCAGCAAATATCCGTTTAAAGAAGATAAAATATAACTGATCCGCTGGTTAAAACGAATGTCAACGAACATGAAAGACGAATCATTAAAAAGAAAAAGAAATAAATGTTGCCAAAAAGAACAAACAAAATTACACGTGTAATTTGTTATTTTAAATGCAAAATGCAGTTTGCGTACAGTATAAAAAATATGTGTACAACAAGTTTGTTAATCATGTCCAATATTCATATCGCTACGCCGGTATGTCAGTGATATGGACATGAACTATAAACCTGCTGGAATCTCCATACCAAACCCAGCATGTAACGGGACAGCATGCTGGACATTGTGCTATTCCCTAGTCCCTGAGTAAAAATGGGTGTGGATTTTCTGCTATTTGTTTTTTTTCTTTTCTTTGATGAATAATGAGATCATTACTTGAGCATAACTGAAAACAAGATTCTTCATAAGATATCAATGCAGATCATGCAAACCATGTCTACGTTTATGTCTATCTTTTACATAAGAAAGATCTTCTAATTACTACGTTTGAAATGTTTCATTCAGAAAAACATGTTCTTTTTATGACTAATCAAAGTTTTAAGATGAAACAGATTGAATTCAGATTAATTTTTTTTTTTCCACGCCCACTTCGCACGTGCTGGCTCCAACGATCATCAGAAGTCCATTGGAAATGCATTGGCCACCTTTTCTTTAAGGATTTACACTTGTGACTTGCATTTAACGTATGTGTTGTAAATACTCAAAATCTGATTAACAAAGTCAATTTCTGCCTCAAGAATCGCTTTTGATCGTTAAAATCAAGGATTTTTTGTTAAATTACACACAACGGTATGCCAGCTTTGGAACCGGAAGAAACGAAAAGAATGCGCGTATATACAATTAAATAAACTAAACTTGGGCGATAAGACGATAATATCGAATATCGCGATATCTTTCTTTATTTGATTGTGATATCGAGAACCTTTTGAAGTTATTGAGATATCGGCAAATCGCAATTAAAATATATATATATCGCAATTTAAAAAATAAATAAATAAATTAAAACAAATAATAAAAAAATCACCATTGTGAGTCAAGTCAGAAATTCCATGGAATCAAAATTTAGACTTTGGTCTTTTTAGCTTTCAGAAGTCAGTGAGAAACAAAATCGAACTACTTCAGAAGTACATAGACACAACGCAAACAAATTTGTGATTCATTGTGACGCTTGTAGAGGGGTATATTATACCTGTGGTTATCGGCTCTAAAGCAATCATGCGTGAATGGAAAAAAGTAATTGTGATATTGAAAATATACCGCCCAAGCTTAAGTCAAACATACAAGCAATTGTTATTCTGCATTCAGTGAACCCATTTTTTAAAGATGAGGACAAAAATCAAGACTTCGACACTTCAATTATGGAGTGCTTCTCCATCATAAGAAATTGTTATCTGCAAGTATATGAAAAACACTGTATGCAATGTACAGGCTGCACATGCACTCTGACGTGGCTTAATTGGCTGAAAATACGCTAAAAAATAAAAATGCATCACAGCTGTATTCAGAATTGAATGACAATCCCTGACTTACCTGGTGTGCGTTCCGCTTGTGCGAACGTTGCAAACGTTCACCAACGTTTGCAAACAATTTCGAGTGGACCCAATTGTGCGCTGCCAAAGTAGTTTTGAGGTGTTTGCGGTTGTGCAAACCTTTTGCGCTCACAATCGGTTCCACTTTGACCCATCCGTCCCCAAACGTTCGTGCAAACGTTTGCAATACATTCGCGCAAGCAGAACGCAGCCCTGGTGTCTGTCATATTTCTGCAACTATCACGTGACAATGTTTGTCATTTGATCATGTCATGGTGATTTTCAGTGAAAATGTTTAACCCTTAACCATGCTGAATGCAACAGAATGTGAAAAAAAAAAACTGTTGGATCTTGTTGAAGTCAGCAGAGAACAAAATATCTGTTGTTCTTGCTGATGGATCTTGTTGCACTCGGCAGGCTTCACACTTGGATGCAACTGATGGATGTTGTCGCACAGAGAAGGGTGTCTCTGAGCCAGTTATAGTCTGTGAGTACATGCCACAGGTCTACATTGCAAAGTACACACTAGGTTTTATTGATTACTCGGAATCTTTAAGCTCTGAAAGATCGAGATCTCCACTGCAAATTTGATCTCTGAACATCAGGCAAAGTCAGCATTCCCCCAAATTATGATTGTAAATATGATACATGTACATTGTTCACCTGTCAAAACATGTGATAAATTTAGCCCAAATTGGACTAGCCTCTTGACCGAGAAATCCACCCAGGGTTATTATACATGATGGTGGGTGACAGTCATGACAAATGACCGACCTTAAAGATAACATATATAGAAATAGTAATTCAAAAAAGAACCAATTACTAAAGTTTTTGTGTAAAACTTGCTTGGTGTGAAACTGATATCAATTAAGCTGATATCAACCAGTCATAATTTGTTTTTGTTTTTTAACTATGGTGCTGTTATTTTTAACCCTACTACACATGGAGGCCACTCCGATCCACTAAATTTTCAATATGTTCTTCACCAACCTTTAGTACATACAAGCCTGCTGTCCTTTCCAAATAATCTTACAAAATCAACTGTGTGCCACCCAAGGCGACTGTAAATATTTAAACATATTAGTATGGCCTGCAATGTATCGATGGGAGACCACCTTTAGGACCAATGATTTTCCGTTTCAGAAAAGTGCAAATTCCGTTTTCAAAAATCTTAAATTCCGTTTCAGGCTGAAAAATTCCGTTTCACATTTTTTCAATACATAAAAGTGCATTTAAACATACACCCTGTATACAGACAGTACATAAAATTGTAAATGTGAAAGGATAATGCATTGTTTAACCCTAACCACCCTGAATCCATCAAAATCCATCCCCCTGTTTTGGAGGATTTCGGCGGATTCAGGATATCTCCACATTGAGCATATGGCGGACTTTGATGGATTCAGGATTTCAATAGTTTTTAACTGCTTGGTCATGTTGGTTGATGTACAAGTATGTATTTTGATGGATTATAGTATGTACTGTACATGTACAGCCAACACTTGTATGTGTTAGTTTTTGATGGATTCTATGCAGCAACATACTATACAAATTTTCATGTGAGCATGGTATCCTGAATCCGCCAAAATCCGCCAGAAATTTAGTGGTGGATTTTGGCGGATTCAGGATATGTCCAATATCTACACTGGCGGATTCTGATGGATTCAGGACACCAGCATTTTGTGTGTGACAAAAATGGTGGATTTTGGTGGATTCAGGATACTTTCTAGTAAAAATACCCAAGGGGTTAGGGTTAATAATTAACTAGCAAAGGGTCACAGTTGTTTTATGCTAGAAATGTTGTCTTTTTGCCAGTTGTTTATCAACGGCCGATCTATTTACAGACGTAGTATTTAACTTCCTCAGTCATTAATACTGCACCGCCACCGCCACCACACACACATAAGAAACATGCAACAGCTGTATACGCCACGACGTCACACACACATCACATGATTGTTGTAGCCGAAGCGAAATTTATGTCCGCCATTTTTTCACGTTAACTAGTGTCAAAATAGGATAGTTTACGGTAGGTTTTTGGACCTGTATAAGTGAATAAGCACAACATACATTTCACTCGAGCCAAGAATGGTTGATGATTGAATGGAGAAAAATAAACCTGCCGATGTTGCAAAAGACACCTGCGAGAGCGTAGCGTAAGTGTGATGATTTTCACCCGTGCGCTGACCAAAAGCTACGGCGTACATGTCGGGTCTCCCCCATGTCTGTCACGCTCGCTAACGGTGATTCATAACATGATTTGTTGCTCTAATCTTGCCAACGCGCATTTGTTATGTAGGGCCAATGATTTTCAGTTTCAGAAAGTGCAAATTCCATTTTCAAATATCTTAAATTCCGTTTCAGGCTGAAAAATTCCGTTTCACATTTTTTCAATACATAAAAGTGCATTTAAACATACACCCTGTATACAGACAGTACATAAAATTGTAAATGTAAATGTGAAAGGATAATGCATTGTTTAATAATTAACTACATGTAGCAAAGGGTAACGGTTGTTTTATGCTAGAAATGCGTCTTGTTGCCAGTTGTTTATCAACGGCCGATCTATTTACAGACGTAGTATTTAACTTCCTCAGTCATTAATACTGCACCGCCACCGCCACCACACACACACATAAGAAACATGCAACTGCCATATACGCCACGACGTCACACACTCATCACATGATTGCTGTAGCCGAAGCGAAATTTATGTCCACCATTTTTTTCACGTTAACTAGTGTCAAAATAGGATAGTTTACGGTAGGTTTTTGGACCTGTATAAGTGAATAAGCACAACATACATTTCACTAACTAGAGCCAAAGTTAGATATATAAAAGAATGGTTGATGATTGAACAGAGAAAAATAAACCTGCCGATGTTGCAAAAGACACCTGCGAGAGCGTACCGTAAGTGTGATGATTTTCACCTGTGCGCTGACCGAAAGCTACGACGTACATGTCGGGTCTCTCCCATGTCTGTCAGTGTCACGCTCGCTAACGATGATTCGTAACATGATTTGTTGCTCTAATCTTGCCTACGCGCATTTGTTATGTGGCTCATCTGTTGAATCTGGTTGAATTAATCATCAACAATTCGTTTTGGACCAATACATTTTACAAAATTATGTTTTTTATCAATAAAATTGCAGAAGTTATTTCCTTCAGATTCAAATCCCGTTTTCCGTTTCGAGGAGCAAATTCCGTGAATTCCGTCCGTTTTCCGCGATCGCGGAAAATCATTGGCCCTAGTTACATGTATGTGGCTCATCTGTTGAATCTGGTTGAATTAATCATCAACAATTCATTTTGGACCAGTAAATTTTACAAAATTATGTTTTTTATCAATAAAATTGCACAAGTTATTTCCTTCAGATTCAAATCCCGTTTTCCGTTTCGAGGAGCAAATTCTGCGAATTCCGTCCGTTTTCCGCGATCGCGGAAAATCATTGGCCCTACACCTTACCCTGCCATCTCAGTGGTGTGACAGTGCACAGAAGGGTAACCAAAATTCAGGGTGAAATCTTAGCATTTAGTGTACTGGCCATGCGCAACACTTGCGAAACTTTTTGATGTTTTATTGAAATTATATTTTAACCCTAACCCTGCCAGACGCAGCACAGTGTATCAGGTGGAAAAGTCTGGTGCACTTTGATGCATTCAGCTGTCAACACCAGTGCATAAGCAGCCAAGTCTGAGGCTATTGAGAGCTGGTCCCATTGAACAATGCCAGAGTTGTATCCTGCTGCGTTGGGTGACCACAGACTCTGAGGCAGTTCGGCCTTGAGATTTGTGACCAGATGGATCTTGCTGCACTGGGCAGCCAAGTCACTTTGACAAACAATGCAATCTGAAGCGTCTGGCAGGGTTTCTAGCCAAAATACCCTGGAGGGTTAGGGTTAATTGATATACATTTTTTTATTTTTTTTTATTTGTTAAGGGGTGTACATGCACTTTTTTCTGTTTAACCCTCCTATAGGTTTAACACTCAAAGACACTCAAAATTTGTATGTCTCTCTTAACCCATTGACTTTGTGCAGTGCACTCAAATACATGTAAACACATGTGGCTGTGTGATAGGAGGTCAAACCCAAAGACACTCAATTTGTATGTAACTCCCAACCCATTGACTTTGTGCAGTGCACTCATACACAGCTCTGTGTGACTCTGTGGTTTGGCCTACTGTACCAACTGGCAATGCACACAAAAATACTCAAGTGACTGTCTGTGAGTGCCGTGCTGACTGGGCCAAATTTCAGCCTGGGCATAGGAGGGTTAATAAGAACACAATCTCAGAAACTGTGTACAGTTTGTTCTTTCAGGCTTCCTAATTGTAAATTCTTAATTATACTCCAATTTAAATTATTTGTTTTAACAAAGAAAGGAAATGTTTCAGTTTAGGTTTCTGTACTGAATGATACATGTACTACAACATTTGGCAGCAATGCATGTCAACAGAAACCATGAATTGTCCTGTGGTCACTCCTTCTGACTGGCCATAAGTACCGAGGAATACACGTCATTCATTACATTGCAAAATATTGTATTTGGATTATGTGACTGTCTCAATGATACCAGCAATTCTTCAAAATTCAGGGGTGCGAGTGGACAGTTTTGAAAAAAATCCATGTAAATTTTGCTAGGGGTATTGGGGCCGCTGTTGTGAACAGTGCTGGGGTGAAATCTATAGTTCTGAGCATTTGCTTTGCTTTCCTTTGTTCAGTGAATGGATTGACGATTGAGACATAAATGTCTCAAAAGTCACAGAATTTTTGGCACCTTTTGCACAGAATGTCACATCAGTTTTGCCTTTGTCGCATTTGATTGGCATAGATTAAAACATCATGACCAGTTGACCAGTGATACTCATGTCTGTTTCATGGAAAATGGAACCACCACTAAAATGCAACATCAGATTACACTCTGTGTAAATCTACACTGAAGTCTCAAAAGTACAAAAGAAAAATCAGGAAAAAGTGAAAGATTGCCCAAAGTGCCTCTGAAGTATAATCGAACTAAAGCATGTCACAAAATGTCAGACAATTTTTAATACTTCTGTTTATGTTCCTTTTGTCACATTTTGTCACAAAATTGTCAAAATGTCACAGAATGTCACAGATTTTTGGTCAATGAAATTTTGTCACAAAATGTCACCATGTCACAGATGATCCATTCTCTGCTTTATTGCTTTAATCTTTAAAATCTGGAGGATCACAACATTGCGATTTGTAAAAATCCAGAAATCTGGACAAATAACACGCCTGAAAATTACCTCGTAGAGAGAAAAAAAATGAATATATAGTTCATCAAGAAAAATCAATTAATCTCTGCAACCTACCAGGTTTCACCGTCCTTATATGAAGCGGATTTTGACCGATGTGTACGAGTAGAGCCTCGATATCCCACAGTGTAAAACCAGGCAGCTTGTGACCGTTCACCTCCACGACGATGTCGTCCGTGTGCAGCTTGCCGGATCGCAGCAGGATCCTGTCGCTGCGAATGTCGGCGACGTAGGGGAACAGCCCATTCTCGGCCCCGCCCCTGATGGTGAAATTGGGGCTGCCATCGTCCGTGGGGGACACCACGATTTCGTGGACATATTGGCTCCAGTGTTTGGGCGGTTTGCCGCCCTTCTTGTTGTCCTTGGTCATGGTGTGTCCGTGTAATAATCAAGATTATAATGACTCTACAAGCTGTACATATCTCCCGTCTGATGAATTGTACATTGGCTTCAGTTGTATTTCCTCAATTTGTCGGCGGCATATTTATCTCAAAATCAATCAACTGTGATTTACTGCTCTGCGATGATCCAATGCATGGCTAACCTGAAACAAAAGAAAAGGAAATATCAGATGAAGTGAGTCCATGTATAAAATGAACCGAGACTGCACTTAGGTTAATGGATTCCCATATCCACCAATCATATTGTACACGTGTTCCTTCCGCTGTGGCTGTACATTAATTTTCACTTAAAGGGAATATATACAACATGAGTAATTATTACCAGATTATCACAGTTATGTCGAATTTGCATTCAGAAATTTATGTAAAACATTTAAAAAAAACAGTTTTGCGTCATTTTCTAAAAAATGTAGGCACTTATTGTGAAAGTTTCAAAGGTTAGTTTTATGACATATTTCTTGAAAACCAAAGGATTTAAAATGAATGTACCAAATACCAATGTTATATACATGTACCTTCCTTTTAATGAACGGTCTACATCTTATGAGTTTTGGTATAAAGAACACCATATCATATCCTAAACAAAATGACATCAGCAATCCATGTCTTGTGAAGTGGGAGTGTGCATTAGGCTGTGACGTTCATCTGGATATCGGGATCCGACCAAAAATACAATATCCGCATTCAAAATTACAAACATGATATATATATATCCAAAATCGTTTAAAACTAGAGATTGGTGTTTGTATTGACAAACACTAGGTGTTCGGGACACGTAAAGGTCAAATTGGGGTCAACTTTGTTTAAATATTTTTTGACAATTAACGATCTGTACCTTGGTGCAAAGATTGTGAATTTACCTCTTGTGGATGATTTTTGTTCATATTAAACTTTGACTTTTGGTTTGGACAGAAAGTAAAGGTCAAATTGGGGTCATTGTTTTTGTAAATATTTTTGACAATTAACAATCTGTACAATGGTGCAAAAACTGTGAATTTACCTCTTGTGGTTGTGTTGAGATATGATTTTATAAAATATTAAACTTTGACTTCCGGTTTGGACAGGAAGTAAGGTCAAATTGGGGTCACCTTTATGTAAATATTTTTTGACAATTAACAATCTATACAATGGCGCAAAAAATGTCAATTTACCTCTTGTGGTTGTTGAGATATGATTTTTTTTAAATATTAAACTTTGACTTCCGGTTTGGACAGGAAGTAAGGTCAAATTGGGGTCATCTTTTTGTAAATATTTTTTGACAATTAACGATCTGTACAATGGTACAAAAATTGTGAATTTACCCCTTGTGGTTGTTGAGATGATTTTTTTTTTAAATATTAAACTTTGACTTCCGGTTGGACAGGAAGTAAAGGTCAAATTGGGGTCATGTTTTTAAAAATATTTTTGACAAATAACAATCTGTACAATGGTGCAAAAAACTCTGAATTTACCTCTTGTGGTTGTTGAGATATGATTTTTTTAAATGTTAAACGTTGACTTCCGGTTTGGACAGGAAGTAAGGTCAAATTGGGGTCATGTTTTTGTAAATATTTTTCGACAATTAACAATCTATACAATGGTGCAAAAAATGTCAATTTACCTGTTGTGGTTGTTTTTATATGATTTTTTTAAATATTAAACTTTGACTTCCGGTTTGGACAGGAAGTAAGGTCAAATTGGGGTCACTCACAACTCGTGTTTCATCTACTTGTTAAGTTCTAAGTACATGCCAAGTTTCAAGTTCATGTGAAGTTTGCAAGTATGTGTTTTTTTGTAGACAATCGATCCGGAGAAGGAGAAGAAGAAGAAGAAGGAGAAGTAGAAAAAAAAACCCAAAAAACAACAACAACAAAAACCGAACAAAAACAATAGGTGTTTCGGGCACATACCCGAACACCTAAAAATATTGAAAACAAAAACAGATCCACCATTTACCAGTGACTCTTGCTGATTTTCATGTCATTGTGATCTGCCCACACCATTTCATAGTCAGCAGAACTGCATCAATTTTGTCATTAAAAACATCATGTATATGAACAAGTGTAGCAACAGAGACATTTCAAAGACAGACAAACAAACATTTTATTGTAATTTGACAGAAAAACAATGATAATTTGATCATTGGTGGAGGAATCTTTCTACATGTTGGCTGGGCGTTAGTGGGCGTCCAGCCCACAGACTTAGACACAAGCAGCAAGAAGATTTAAAAGCTACAGAACTTATTTAAAAAAACACGTAAACCAACCAAGAATTTTTATTTGAAAATGTGCAGAGCTACACTTCGGTACACAGCTAACCATGCAAAAGTTAACAATAAGCTGTAGTTGGTCTTGGCAATTAACTACTATATAAATATTTGTTGTCATCAAATTAAAATGGATGTAGCCTAATTTACACTGTTTAACAATAATATTAACCCTCCTACACATGGAGGCCACTCCGATCCACTAAATTTTCAGTATGTTTTTCACCAACCTTTAGTACATACAAGCCTGCTGTCCTTTACAAGTAATCTTACAAAATCAACTGTGTGCCACCCAAGGCCACTGTAAATGTTTGAACATATTAGTATGGCCTGCAATGTATCAATGGGAGACCACTTTACCCTGCAATCTCAGTGGTGTGACAGTGCACAGAAGGGTAACTATAGGAGGCCACTAGCAACAGCTAATGGTTTGGAGTGACCTGAATGAGTTGTTTCAAAAATTGCACTGATTGTAGGAGGGTTTTAATATCCAAAGCCCCCCCAAAAAAAATAATAATAATAAACAAACAAAAAACAAAACCATAACACAAAAACGCAAGGCAATTTCCTAATCCTATATATGCTAGAAATTTGTACACGAAAAGAATGTCAAACACAACTGCCACTAGTGCAATGTCTAAGCATGTGTATTTAGCAGATGACAAAATGGCCAACGTCTCACTGGATGTACAATACAGTACAGTACAGTTTAGGTCCTCATTTTGAAGCTTTAGGCTTCATATGAGTCAGGACTCCTAGGAGCCTGGTGAAACCAGTCTTTGACTGTGTTTCTCTTTTAATCTGCTCAATAGAAATATCACCCAGAAGTCTTGAGATACCTATCCAGGGATCTCGATAGTATGGGACTCTAGGAATAAAAAATAAACTAAGCTTGGTCAAATTTGTATTTTCCCTACGACAAGTATGAGCTATGTATTTCAGATACTGGGAGTTAATATAATTCCGAAGTGGTTGACTTTTTGTTATGCGCCTAGATCTATATTAGCAAAGTAAAGAGCATGATTAACTTCACCTTCTACAAGTGAAGGTTTCTACGGAAACCATCTTTAATCATTCGCCTTAGGAAACCATACCAACTACTTTCAATCCTTTTTATTTCTTTCTCACTAGGCCTCCAGCATTGGGTAGCATATGTCAGTCTAGGACGAACACATGCTTCCAGGATTTTAGTCCGAATGGACATACGTACTTCCCTGTCACAAAGAATCCCCTTAAGTTCATAAAATTTAGCTGTAGCCTTTGCAATTCTTAGGTCAGTGGAATTTCTACCATCATTGAAGATGGTGTGGCCAAGATAGCAAAATTCAGACACATTTCCAAGTTCAGTACCATCAATGACAATATTTATGTCACTCGTAGATGTATTAAATTGCATCACTTTAGTTTTTTTGAAAGAAATTGTTAATCCAAAACGTTTACAAGTTGTGTTCATTATATTCATAATTCCTTGTGCTTCAGCAATGCTTATACAAAATAAAACCAAATCATCGGCATACAAGAGCCACCTTATTATTTCAATACCATTCATTTTCTTGGTTTTTCTTTGTTCCCGGTTAGTGCATTCGCTAGAAATACGGTAATCGAACGAGACACCCCATCCACCTGGATACTTTCTGTCAATAGCCTCTGCACACACTTTCAAGACAAAATCAAAATAGAAGTTAAACAGTGTTGGACTTTCTAGGCCTCCTTGTCGACAACCAGATAAAATATCAAATTTTACTTTAGTCCCAGAAATACATGCAGTTGTACCATCATATAATTTTCTGAGAATGTAGATAAGGAGTTTGGCACCAGTGCGTAGTTCTAAAACCCGAAACAAAAAATCTCTAGGGATATAATCATATGCACATACATTCATTGCTCAAAATTTCCCAAAATATCGTTTCCAATCCTCACTTGACTACACTTTCCTCTCCTTAAGTGTGTCCTCTATCATCCATCTTTTAAAGGAAAATCTGTGATATTTGTCATATTTTGATAGAATTAGAAAAGTACATGTAACGTTAACTGTTGTTTTCTACATTCTTTCCTTTTAGTTTTATGCTATCCCAACCCAAGTGCATGTTGTAAAAAAAAAAAACATAACAGTAACTACTTTGAAAAGACATTATCAATATGCACGATCAAGGATGATGGATGATGTAGAGTGCAATGTTACTTACTGACTCTACTGGTGGCATAGCCTGGTCCCTGGAGCAGAGAGGACCAGAAAACACATTGGCATTGCATGATTAAATCTCAAACTGATAGGACCCTATCTACAGTGCCAAGTACATTTCCGACAGGGTCCTGACCAAGAATTCTTCCCGTAAAGTTTAAACTGGATTTTCTCCTTTTTTTACCTGTCTTCGTTGGCTGGACTGAGGAAATGCAGGCACTGTAACTTCTAAACTGCCTCTTGGATAAACGATTTTTGCTGAAAGATGTCTCAAAAAGATTATTCCCCTACAATTCTCAGAGCATCGGCCAATCTGTGTACAAACTTTTCACACCGTTCATGCTGAATAATGCACATGAGCGATGACCTTGGGGTCAGAACATCGATTGTGCGGCAGAACACGTCTCTTTAAATCGCCTGCACTGTGAGTAAAGTCCTGTCTCACTTGTGCAATTGATGTTCTGCCGCGCAATCAATGTTCTGACCCCAAGGTGACAAGGGTTACAAGGTCATCGCTCGATGAACGGCATGAAAAGTTTGTACACAGATTGGCTGATGCTCTGAGAATTGTCGGGGAAATCCTCTTTTTTTTTTTAGACATCTTTCAGCAAAAATCATTTGTCCAAGAGGCAGTTCAGCCAACGATGACAGGTAAAAAAAGAAGAAAATCCAGTGCAAACTTTACAGGTATACGAACGGGAAGAACTCTTGGTCAGGACCCTATCGGAAGTGTACTTTGCACTGTAACATTAACTTATAATAGATAGGGCTATAGTATCAGATCTACACTAATGTTATAAATTATATAGGCCCTATAATTTATAGGCTATATAAAGTACTAGTATAGGCCTAGTTACATTTTATATTTACAGAAATTGTTGTGTAGTTACTACTAGTTGAGCGCTAATTATCCTTCCAAAGCCTCAGAATCCGAAGCTCGAAACGTTATCAAAACACGCGAGTACAAACCATAGTTGTCAGGTTGTTTTGCTTGGAAGAATGATTTGGTGGGTTCAGTCATGGTCAGACGGTTGTATTTGTGCACATGACAGACGCGTACGCGTTACCGTTGGTTTACTCATTCAGTCCTAGTCCTACCTCAGACCATGGAGGAAGTGCTCAGACCACGCAGAAATGCACCATTGTTCCAAATTGCCAGACCCCATATTTGTAACATGACTAGCTCTTTGCATTACTAAATATCTACACTTACCTGTCATATCACAAACATTTCATTTTAGTTGTTTTCCAATGAGTCATTCGCAGTCAGAATAGGGTGCTCCTCTTTTCAAATATAAATTCCGTTTAGAGGCTTCCCAAGTGATTGATTAATTATCGCTGGTTCCAATAATTGATTCTAATTCGCTTTCAATGCCATGTTGGAAATTCCGGGTACCATGGATCATGGCAGTGGTTGTTACTGGTACTCGGTTGTATCATGGAGTATGTACGAAAAATCTAACGTAATGAGACAAGAAACCAGTCCTCATCATGTATGGGAGTATTGTGAAGCTAGGAGACTTTGGCCAGTCTATCGTCAGATGTAATCACTAACTTGATAAGTTAATCTTAGTTTGGAGGACACGACCGGATCGGGAGCGCGATCGGGAGGGGCATCCACAGCCTCAGGGTGATGGCCATGATCGTGTTTTCGTCAACAGCACCCTTCACTGAACAGTGACACTGAAAACAGGAACTCGTTTTGACGACATGCCAGAAGCTTGTTGAAAACTTGAGGCACATGGGCCTAAGCCTCAGTATACTAGCCTACTGCATGCATATCGTACATTTTTATGTGAAAACTTAGATGTCGAATTAATAACAACATGTAACGAATTAATAACATGTAAAACACCGTATTATGCCTACATTGTCACGTACGTTTTGGTGTTTCACAACACAACAACTGAAAAGTGTATTAGTTCGTTTTTGAGCCGTAATTCCCTTTTTTTTTTTTTTCCCCAGTATCATGGGGGGGGGGGGGGCACTAAAACTAATTCTTCAACCAGCCGTGACCCCTGGTACCACCCCTGTGAGGAGATAACGCAGTATCAGAACCAGAATCAGAACAATTAAGTGTCACTTATCACCAAACACGTATTTTTGAATAAGAAAAACTAACTAAAATTTTTGCATTGAGTCTAGTGAGTACGTGGACAAAAAGTAAACGGCAATAATCAACTGTCAAATGTCAAAACCTTATGGCTATAAATGAACATGGTCTTATTTTTATATAAGATGATATTGATATATTCCATGCCCTGTTCATCGTAGCTATATTGTCCCTTTAATTATAATTATTTAAATGATATCGACAGAGGGCGCCCCGAGTGAAAACAAGTCAGAACCGTATATTGGGCAGTTTGATTCAAGTCAAAAGAAAGGTTTTGATGCGCAAACCGAGGGCTGGCCCCCTTGGGGTAGAGCACCCGGGTTAATCAAACCAGAGATCGCAGATTCAAGTCCCGCTATACAGTATGTGTTTTTGTTCACAACAATTATTTTCAAGCCCCTAAACACTATTGGTTATTTTGAAAAACAAAATATAAATCAAACTTGGTGTAAAATAATTCAAACATCCCTTTGAAAAATATATATATTTCTTGATAAACGCCCAGGCCAAGTAAGGGTTGATTTTAATGATTTTGCTAAGTGCGTTTGGGTTGTGGATGCTTGCGACCTCTACGGGTCTCTAAATAGGCAGAATAATACACAATATCTGTTGGTAACATGTCTGCAAATACATCCATAAGAATCAAAGTATGTGTACATCAGAATCAAACATGTGAATCCAGCGGGAGGGGGGGGGGGGGGGGGAGGAATCAGGATGTATCATATCATGTCAACACCATTCAAATAAGTTGTCAGGTAATAACTTACCCACAGTTTCTGTTTGGGTTGTTACGAGTGGTGTATACACCCCCACTCGTTTATAAGAACACAAAATAAATCTTTGACCAACATTTCAGGGAATATAGGCTAATTTATGGAGTGTCGTGGCCGAGCGGTCTAGCTTGCCGGACTCGGGTTCTGGTGTTGGCAGCAGAGTGTGGGTTCGGGTCCCGGCCGTGACACTTGTGTCCTTGAGCAAGACACTTAACCATAATTGCTTCTCTCCACCCTGGGGTTAAATGGGTACCTGTGAGGGCAGAGTTGGTTGATTAGCCCTATATGCGCTGTAATGGCAGTAATTGAGCTGTATACTCCCCAGGGAGCTGAGATGGTTTCAGGAATGATTTATGAGCCTTATGAGCAGGGGTAATAATATGCGCCTTGAGCACCACTCAGTTGGTGGATACGTGCGCTATGTAAGTCCACACATTATTATTATTATTAATTGACAATTTGCGAGCCCAAAAGAGCATACATCGCTTTTGAATAAAAATATACCCCAGTGTAACCAGCCAAACACCTTTTTTGTTAGGAATAATGGGCTTTATGTGAATACTGGGTATTTGGGACAAAACAAACAAGGAGATATTCATCTTGTGATGTGTTCGGGGCTCCATCTCTTAATTCTTTCCGTACTCAGGTTTTCTGTGCCTTCCAGTAACTGGTGTGTATTTGAGTGTCTTAAATTGTTGCATTCTATTGTTATGTAATTTTTAATTTATTGTTTTTATATTTATATTTATATTTTTATTTATCATTTTCTGTAATTGGCGGCTCGTCCGCTGGTGAAATTGGACAATAAATAAATAAATAAATAAATAAATCTTTACTTTACCTCCAACTTTGTATATCATTCTAGACCAGCAAAACTTTTCTACTACGCGCGCACATTATGGCTGACTGCTCGAAAGAGGGGGTTATTACACTACAAAAAGGAGTAGCACATAATGTTACAATCAGCGGCGGCACCAGACCTGTTAAACTGGGGGTGGGGGGGAGGGGGGGGGGCAAGAGGGGGCATGCTTAAATTTAAGGGGGGAAAACATTAATCTTTAATATAATTTTGTACTGCTGAAAAAGCATTGACTTACCATCGGGGGAAAAAATTGGGGGGTAATTGGGGGCATTTCCCCCCCCCCCTTCCCCCAAAAGAACAAACAAACAACAAAAACAATTGCCAAAATCAGTGTAGCATATATGTTACAACGGTGCATACTGGGATAACCATGGACCGGATGCGCCAACTACTAACCAAGGACTGGCCCTGCTAAAGCTCACTGACGGTGGGTAAGAGTGCAGATACGGTCATCCATATGTTGCAGGTTCATGTCCCACAGATAGTGTCTGTAATTCGTCGGACGTCGGTGCGGTCCCTTTGTTCTTTTATTTGTTTTGTCGTTCATCAGTGGTCAGATGGGTCAGCTTATATATTTAGGGAAAAAAGTAATAACGTTCAGCTCTAAAAATCATGAAAGGCTAGTGTTTTTCACGGGGAGGGGGCGGGGGGTGCTTAAATTAGATCACCTCTGTAAACTTGTGGTTTAAACTCGAAAGCAACATTTTGATTGACGTCATATCTTTTCTTCTGAAATTTAACAAGGCTAGCGCGAGGCTGTCGATACATTGCCTTTATCATGAAAGTAAACCACCCTCAAATGAATTAATTTAAAGTTAAATTCTGAAATAAATTTTCCCTCCGTCCGGCGCTCAAATAGTCCAGATATTATATTTGCTCGTTTGTTCAAAACATTCAAAAGACATGAAAAACCTTTCCGTTTTTGTTTTGTTTTGTTTTATTATTTAAAAAAAAAAAAAAAAAATACAGTATGGTATTTAAAAAAAATATATATTAATTTTTTTTTACCCCATGTTTGTCCCGCTGCGCGCTGCAACAAAACGCTGAATGGAATCGACCGCAATTGATCAAGGTAAATGAAACTTCAATAGAGGGCGGTGGAACTGAATTGCAGAGAAATCGATCATACTAGAGTTAAATGATATAACTCTATGAGAGAAATCGATAACGTGGTGTGTTGTCTAAAAATGGCTTCTCTGAAGGAGGTTTGTGAAGGACTCTCACTCGATCCGCTTCCCCCAGCAAAACCAAGGGATGCCAGTGTTGCACACGCACCAATCAGGGTGCCCAACCTCACCCCAGAGGAGGAAAGGGTGAGTGTAATTGTTGACAACCATGACGGCTGGATCTGGGTGTCTGAACTGGGACATCAACTGACTGTGAACTTGTGGTTACATAATAAGACAAGAGCAACGTTGTGATTGGTGGATAGTGGGGGTGTGTTGTAGGTGTTTCTTCATTTAGGAAAGAATGTCTTATCCAACCGCCACTTTTTCTCCTTCATTATAACCAATAATGTAATCTTACCTGCTCAGTAAGGTGGAGAACATAATAATAATAATAATATAATAATGTATAGATTTATATAGCGCACGTATCCACCAACTAAGTGGCGCTCAAGGCGCATTATATTATTATCCCTGCTCATAACATAAGGCTCATAAGGCTCATAAATCATTCCTGAAACCATCTCAGCTCCCTGGGGAGTATACAGCTCAATTGCTGCCATTTCTAGCGCATAGAGAGCAAACCATCTCTGCCTTCACAGGTACCCATTTAACCCCTGGGTGGAGAGAAGCAATTATGGTTAAGTGTCTTGCTCAAGGACACAGGTGTCACGGCTGGGGCTCGAACCCACACTCTGCTGCTGGCAACACCAGAACTTGAGTTCAGTGCGCTAGACCGCTCGGCCACGACAATCCACTTTACGTGCATTATACAACACACGTGCATTATACAACATATACTAGATGATGATGGATGTATACTTCAAATTATTTTTTTAAATGAAAAAATCAGGCATTTTTGGTATACGCGCGACTTCCTCAGTCATGTCATTCTGATCTTGTCAACTCCCCCATTAGTGACCAACATGGTCATCGTACATGCACAGTGGCAACTATAATAGGATTTTTCTATTTTCTGAAGGGGGGATTTTTTTTAGAAGGGAAGTAAAATAAAAAAACCATCATAAAAGTGGATTTTAAAGATTGTTTTTGCTTTCTGTACCCCCCAAAAACCGATAGAATAATTTTTTAACTAGTTAGTGGTTGCAAAAAAATTCCCAAAAAACCCTGATTTGTGAGGCCTCTCTTAGCCACCATACTTTGTGTATGGGAAATTTATTCTGGTTCCAATACATCACATATTTCACTGGTTGGCCGGCCAAAAAAAAAAAAGATGACCAAAACCCTCCCCCCCCCCCAAAAAAAAGCGTGTCACCGCACCGAATTTTAAGCCAACCTATGACCAGAAACTGGAGACTTTTTTTTGCCTAATCTGTGTGATGTTTGATTGACATTCTGGATGTGTCTACGGGGAGCGGGTCCAGTCTGACTGTCACCCCTTCCCCCAGAGGTGCCTCCCCCTGTACCCCCTCTCAGAATTTGTATCCTCATAAAGGCCTATATAAAAAAAAGCATCAAGTAACCTCCCCCCTGAAAATCTTGGTGCCCCCACCCCCACATCACCCTTCCTGGAGTCTGTGCCCAAGTCCCCCACACTTATAAATCATATTCCTTGTTTGTGTACAGCTTGCTTTGCAGAATGCATTGCGCTACTTCCCAACAGAGCTGCATGACGTATTGGCCCCTGAGTTTGCCCAAGAGCTACGAGAGTATGGTCACATTTACATGTATCGCTTCCGACCAGACATTGAAATGAGGTATAATGACAGGCCTGTGCTTCTTTCGGAGGCTATTTTATGTACTTAAGTCTCGATAATCATACACACTCTTTTCACAATCTTGAACTCATCTATTTATTTACATTCTCACAAAAGTGATTGCTCCTTGATTTTTCATCCCATCTTCAATTTCCTTTAACATTGCCCACCTCCGTCCTCTCTTCTTCAGCTATCAACATCTTCTTTTTTATTCATGATCAAAATCTTATTCATCATCTTAATTCTTTTTCCACATCTCAATCCTTTTCCTCATCATAATTTGTCATCTTCATGACTTCATTCATCATCATAGTTCATTCTCTTTGTCATTCATCTTTTCCTCATATAATCCTCATATAATCCTCATATAATCTTCATATAATCTTCATATATTCCTCATATAATCCTCATATAATCCTCATATAATCCTCATATATTCCTCATATAATCCTCATATAATCCTCATATAATCCTCATATAATCCTCATATAATCCTCATATAATCCTCATATAATCCTCATATAATCCTCATATAATCCTCATATAATCCTCATATAATCCTCATATAATCCTCATATATTCCTCATATAATCCTCATATAATCCTCATATATTCCTCATATAATCCTCATCAAAGAATCTTATCATTTATGAAATGGTAATGCGTATGGTATTATTTTTACCGAGTGAAGGTGGTTGCGGCCAACCAAGAAACATCTGTGGGGCCGGGGAGCGCCGGGTCGAACCCGGCCGTGAACATGTGCACAACTCCACTGTTCAGCCAAGCGTATAGACCGAACAATAAGAGGGCAAGCTAAGCCAGGCATACCCTATTCATCGCACATGAAGTCCCCACATAGCGTAATTGAAAGGGCTGTGTTCAGAAAGCTCATGAAAAGGTTGTATTCAGAATGCTCTCGAAAGCCCAATCTTTTATATAACACTCCCATTCAAGAACAATATGGTTCACCAAACTGTCAGCCTTTTTGAAGATTTTTATTTAAGGCGAATTCTCAGCAAATGCAGCTGGAAAATTAATTAATTCACCGGCCGCGGCTATAGCAAGGGGTTTAAAGATATGGTTTTCCTGCCATTTTTCATGGAAACATTGTTATTATATTTGAGGAAGTGAATACGAATGCTATGAAATGACACATTTCTCAAAATGATCTTAAGAAACATGGTTTTACAGTGAATATGTACCAAAATGAATTCATGGAGGGTGTTGTCATAAATTCATTTTGGCGCTGTTTTACTGTAAAACCAAGCTTCTGAAAGCTATTTTGTGAAATATCTCATTTCAAAGTATTTGTTTTCCTCTCTAAAAGGAAACTATCAATGTTCCGATGAAAACAAAACAGACATTATGTGGAGTGCCATGGTCAAGCGGTTTAGTGCATCGGATTTGTGTTCTGATGGCCGAGTCGTCAGATCTGTGGGTTCGAATCCCAACCGTGACCATGGTGCTTGTGTCCTTGAGCAAGACACTTTACCATAATTGCTTCTCTCCACCCAGGGGTAAATGGGTACCTGTGAGGGCAGAGTTGGTTGTTGTGTTTGATTAGCCCTATATAATAATAATAATAATAATGTATAGATTTATATAGCGCACGTATCCACCAACTAAGTGGCGCTCAAGGCGCATTATATTATTATCCCTGCTCATAAGGCTCATAAGGCTCATAAATCATTCCTGAAACCATCTCAGCTCCCTGGGGAGTATACAGCTCAATTGCTGCCATTTCTAGCGCATAGAGAGCAAACCATCTCTGCCTTCACAGGTACCCATTTAACCCCTGGGTGGAGAGAAGCAATTATGGTTAAGTGTCTTGCTCAAGGACACAGGTGTCACGGCTGGGGCTCGAACCCACACTCTGCTGCTGGCAACACCAGAACTTGAGTTCAGTCGCTGAACCGCTCAGCCACGACAATCCACTTTACGTGCATTATACAACACACGGGACCTACGGCTTTACGTCCCATCCGAAGGACGAAGCAATTATGGTTAAGTACCTTGCTCAAGGATACAAGTGTCACGACCGGGGCTCGAACCCACACCCTGCTGCTGGCAACACCAGAACTTGAGTTCGGTGCGCTAGACCGCTCGGCCGCTCGGCCATTGCTGTAATGGCAGCAATTGAGCTGTATACTCCCCCAGGGAGCTGAGATGGTTTCAGGAATGATTTATGAGCCTGATGAGCAGGGGTAATAATATAATGCGCCTTGAGCACCAGTTTGGTAGATACGTGCGCTATATAAGTCCACATTATTATTATTATTATTATTATTATTATTATTATTATTATTATTATTATCATCATTATTATTATTATTATTATTATTATTATTATTATTATTATTATTATTATTATTATTATTATTATTATTATTATTATTATTATTATTATTATTATTATTATTATTATTATTATTATTATTATTATTATTATTATTATTATTATTATTATTATTATTATTATTATTATTATTATTATTATTATTATTATTATTATTATTATTATTATTATTATTATTATTATTATTATTATTATTATCAGGAAATTGCTGATAAAGCACAGGTGATACATGTACTGAAGGTCTTGGAAACAATTTGGTCCTCTCAGTGCTCAAGAAGGTTCTTAATAATCTTAGCTTGGCCATAGCATTATTAGAAACCTATGACCGAGCCAACCTAGTCATGTATGGACCTTTCAGTAACTGAGTCGATGTTGTGAGGTTTTGTGATGCACACATTTTCCAATTGATAGAGTCCTTATGAAAGTGGGGAAAAAATATCACAAGTCTCTTACCTCACATTAAAACGGTGTAAAATGCCATTGTATTTGTGATGCGATCTGGGAAAACCCGTCGGATGTTGGCAAACTTGTTTTGAAGATAACAAAATAGTCCCCCAATTTTTTTTTGACAATTTGAGTTTTTGGTACCATTTTAATTGTTAATATCTAAATGATCATTCTTGAAAATATTAAATAAAAATTCCATCGTTTTATATGTAAAAACATAGTTTTATGATGACAGATAATTAAAAAGCCGTCTTTGTTTTTCGTTTCCGCCATTGTTTTTTCAGGACAGTGGCAGCTATAACTTCCCGAGAGCATAACTCAAGTTATAGACAACCTAGAATCATGAATAAAACAATTTTGAAAACAGCACAGTGTCCTCGTTAATTTGATGTATATAACACAAAAATGACAAATTTCACCATGTGAAGGGTTTTCCCAGATCACATCACATCACATTTGATACCCTTCCAGTGCGAAATTTGCTAACAACCAAAAACATCTAATGACGTCACATTTAAAATATATGGGTCTGTACATTTTTGTACGGGAAATTTTTAGTTCATTCCTGAATCTCCATGATATTCAAATCAAAACGGCGTTGAATTTGACTTTTTTGACGAACGAAAAAAATCCTGTATGGAATGTACAGACCCATTTATTGTTGACATTTAATGACGTCATGTTTTGAATTTCGCACTGAAAGAGTATCAAATAAAATGGAATTTTACACCATTTTAATGTGAGGTTAGAGACTCAATAAGGACTCTATCTATTGAGTGCAGCACAAACATGAATTTGACCTTAGAGCCCCTCTTTAAAGATGTATGGCCTGTTTTTCCAATTTCTAGAAATTTATAATTTCACTTTTTTTTTTCTTTAGAAAGGAATGCAAATACTTTGAAATGAGATATTTCCCAAAATATTTGTGAGAAGCAGAAAAAATTGAAAACATTTATTTCTGACCTGACGCACCATAAATTCATTTTTGTACAGGTAAAACCATGCTTATTACAACTATTTTGAGAAATGACATTTTAAAGAATTTGTTTTCCCTTCCTCAAGTCAAATAGCAATGTTCCAATGAAACATTTCTGGAAATTGCTGTAAAAAATAATGAAAACACTCTCCAGAGTGCTCTGATTTAAGTTCTCTGTCCCTGATTAATTTTATTCTTTCCATTTTTCAATTCAGGGCATATCCCATCAACGATTACCCATGTAACTCCAGACAAGCTGCCGGCATCATGCATATGATCATGAACAATCTAGACCCACGAGTGGCTCAGGTAAATGTTCTGAACCTTCTGAACCTTCTGAAGTTGTAGTCAGCGGGGCGAATCTAGTCCGCACGTCGCTAACTTTATGGTACAGTTTATGCATGCTAGAGTGTGTTGATCTTTTGTTTGAAGCTCTCATATGATGTGGATGAAACTACATGGTGACCTAGGTTATTCCATGGAAAAAAGGAAAAAAGTCTGGAAAAAAGGAATACTTGAAGACGTCCTTACTTGCAAATGGAGTCACATATTCAGTTTTGGTGCAGGGTTCGATATTTACATTAGTCAAACTTTGCAGCAGCCAATAGGACCAGTAACAACTCATCCTCCCTTAGTTTTTAGTCCTTTGAAAGGTCATTAACCCTCCTACTACAACAAGGGTCAAAATCAGTCAAAATGTTGATATACTTGCCAAGATCTAGTGCACTTAAAAAGTCAAACACTGTCAAACCTTACGTGTGCTAAGTGCATTTACAGGTCAACATGAGTCCACCGTTTTTGACTGGTGAAAGCATTGTCTTGTATTGTTCAGGGTGGTCAAAATGACAGTCAAAACAGTCAGAAATTCCCCCTGTGTGCACATTTGGGTCAACAGTCAAAACAGGCAGTTGACTGATTTTGACCTCTATAGCTACTTGCCACTAAAGTTCAGCTACAGTAGGAGGGTTAAATTACAATGTAAAGAGTGTGAATAAATACAAATCAAACTGATTATTGCGTGTTGTGTAGCTTAATGTCTCCAAATAGTGCTTTAAACTTCTTTCACTATTCACAAACTAATTCAATCAAATTCGTACCATGAGTTTTTCTCTGCTATGCCAAAGAGCTGCCTTCAAACTGCCAGCAAATTTTTTTTTTAGCATTTTGTTCAGATTGTGATGATATGTTTCTCGTTTTGTGTACACTATTCCCTGAACTATCAAACCTCTCTCTCTCTCTCTCTGTAGTCACATTGTGCTAACTTAGCACTGGTGTGGTTCGGATGAGAGCTGTCCATCTTTCTCGCTCGGTGGCAAGTCTGGAAGCATCTGTGATACTCATACCAGTCCACTCTTGGATGTCATCCATCCATCCTGCCGCTGGGCTTCCTCTTCTTCTTCGGCCTTCAACCATCCCTTGCGATATCGTTTTCTCTAAACGTGGGTTGTCTTGTGATGTGGACAAATAAGCTCAGCTTTCTACTTGCGATGTTAGCTCGAAGTTGTCAGCTAGCTGTCCCTGCCTTCTCCAACACCCAGTTATTTGCCCTACACCGACGTGTGTATAGCACTGTATATATCGCTGAACCCGCTGCTATATGGGATTCTAGCCGGCCAATTGTCATCGGGCAAGCTCGGTGGTCGAGAGGTTAAGACGTCTGCACTATTAAGCAGGAGGTCGTGGGTTCGAATCCCGCCCAAGTCGCCTGTGTAGTTATTTCACAGACACTCTGAAAGCACTGAGTATACAGTGCTATACACACGTCGGTGTAGGGCAAAATTTAATCAATTGTTTATCTCCCGACGCAAGAATTGCACCAACCTACCCAGTTGCTTGTTGTATGATCAGTCCATAATCCTCCGGTATCGCCACATCTTGAAAGCATCTGTTGTCGTCGGCTTTCTTGATCGTCCATGACGATGAAACCTATCAAACCTAGCAGATGTAATAGTCCTGTTAATTCACCGTCAGGCTATAGTTTTACTTTCAACCCTTGAAGTGTTTATTCACAGTCCAAGGATGTTTACTGGAACATTTCCTTCATGATAATGTAGTCCCTTTTGGATACGTTAATTAACATAGGTTAGTAATTTTATAATTTTTTTTTTCTCTCTCTCTCCAGTTTCCCCATGAGTTGGTGACTTATGGTGGTAATGGCCAGGTATTCTCCAACTGGGCACAGGTAACTATTACTCTTAAAGGGGCAGTATCGATCGTCAGAGCAGACTTTCAACAGGGCATGGAATCAATGTCCTAGTTTAAGATTAACACAGTGGCACAGTGGCTCATTTATGCAGCAGCAACAGTAATATGACCTCATCATCATGTGGGGTGTTATTTTCAGTCACTGAGTTAATCTGAAACTAGCACTCTGATTCCATGCCCTGACAATATTGTCCCTTTAAGTTTTCACACTTTGGACAAAATTCTTACATTGTTCAACACAAAGGATGAATCGGAAATTTTCTCCATAGCCAATATTTTCCTCAACTGTTGTGTGAATTTTGTTTGTTATCGTCCATTTATCCTCCAACCAGTTTTGTCTTGTGATGCACTATTTGTCCGAGATGACCGATGACCAGACCTTAGCGCTGTACTCCGGCCATCCGATGGGTCTCTTCCCAAGTCACATCGATGCACCCCGGGTAGTCGTCACCAATGGCATGGTATGATACAATGCTTTAGACACAATGCTTTTCTTAATTTAAAACCCTACTTCACATGGAGGCCACTCCAATCCACTAAATTTCCTATATGTTCTTCACCAACCTTTAGTGCATAAGCCACTAATGTCCTTTCCAAGTAATCTTACAAAATCAACCCAGTGCCACCCAAGGCCACTGTAAATAAGACCATCTCCGATTACATACTCAACATACACACTGAAGGCCATTACAAACCACAGTCTTTAGTGGTTTTGTATAGGTGTGTTTACAGTCAAAATACATGGTCAGGTTTACAGCTGGTTGTAGCTGGTTGTTTGAACATATTAGTATGGCCAACAGTGTATCAATGGGAGCTAGACCACTTTACCCTGCAATATCAGTGGTGTGACAGTGCACAGAAGGGTAACCATAGGAGGCCACTGGCAACAACTGCAACAGCTTGGAGTGGCCCGAATGGGTTGTTTAAAAAATTGCACTGATTGTAGGAGGGTTTAAAGGCAAGGTACAACATTGGTATTTGGTAAAATTAATTTTAACCCTCTAGTATTCAAGAATTATATTATAAAATTATACTGCGAAAATTTCATTACAATAAGTGATTATGTTTTTGTGAAAACAATGAAAAACAGTTTTTTAATGTTTTTTATGTTTTACAAACAGATGTCAGACAGTAATTTTTTTTGTAAATTCAAATCAACAATTCCTGTTTTTCTCAGATGAATGGACTTTTTCCAGACAAAATAATTCCTCCAGATACGTGACTCAACTTAACACCAAGTTGGTTTCTAGATAATAATTTTGTTAATTTGATAATCTGGTGATTGCCAAATGTTGTACCTTCACTTTAAGAGAAGGGCGTCTTTGATAAATATTGTTTGTATAGTTTGTATTGTTTCAGAGACTTTTATCGGCCAAATTGTCTCAACCATCTCAATGTCAAACTTGAGACATTTTGGACTGATGAGTGCAGGCAGAAGTCTTCCAGTGAAAGGGCAAAGCCCGTCCGGCTCAGAAGAAGTTCAACCCATCAGTAGTGCCATGGTCTTTGCATACCCTCTTCGTACCCACCAAACCCCACCCCTAGGCCAAGTTGGTTGCGAGTGGTTGTTGCTGTTGGATTTGCACTTTTTTCAACATAATTTCAGAAAAATTTGGTTGTACTAGTACTGGTATCATAATCAGTGTTGGAGCGAAAGCCGGGACCCTCAAGCCCAAGGCCGGGACCCTCAAGGCCAAAGCCGGGACCCTCTAGGCCAAGACCGGGACCCTCAAGGCCAAGACCCTCAAGGCCAAAGCCAAGGCCATGATTATTATTATTATAAAACAAGTCACATCTTTACAAATTGCTGGTATACAAGTAACAACAAAGAAACTAATATTTATTTGCCATCCACAGTCTACACACTCTGGTATAGTAGTAACAATGGGAAAATAGGAAATAAACATCTATTCGGCTAAAAAAAAAAACAATATCAAATTTCTTTTAGTTTCTTTGTTGTTACATGAATACCAGCGATTTGTAAAGATGTGACTTGTTTTATAATAATAATAATCGAGGCCTTGGCCTTGGCCTTGAGGGTCCCGGCCTTGCCCGTGAGGATCTTGGCTTTGAGGGTCCCAGCCTTGGCCAAGAGGGTCCCGGCCTTGGCCTTGAGGGTCCCGGCCTTGGCCTTGAGGGTCTTGGCCTTGAGGGTCCCGGCCTTGGCCTTGAGGGCCCCAGCCTTGGCCTTGAGGATCCCGGCCTTCGCTCCAACACTGATCATAATTAAAGGATTGTTTGAAAACATTTTTTTTCCTCTTCTTATACCATTGTTTTATGCTTGTAGATGGTGCCGAATTATTCTTCCAGAGATAATTACAACCGACTCTTTGCTTTGGGTGTCACTATGTAAGTGCTTCAGTTTTTAAAGAAATTACTACAATTTCTCCTGGCCTAAATCCTTTCTTCTCTAAAAATCCAAACATGCTGGGGTAAGCTTTTGATTGTAAGATTGTAAGATGTATCTGTAAGATTGATTTTTGTTATGGCAGTCTGGCATGCACCGGATTCAGCAGCTTAGACAAGAAAGACCTTATCATGGAAATGACTTATTTTTTGTTTAAAAAACTACTTTTCTGTTGAGTACTCGGGACTGTGAAGATGCGTGCATGACGGTTCTAGAACTTCTACAGTGCTTAGTCTCATCAATGACATTGTCATTCATATATAAACAAAAACAAATTCTAAAGAAAAAAAAATGAATGCTCTCATGCCCATATTTTTGAGTTTACCATTTGGATTCTAGGTAAGACTTGTAGCTTTGCATGGTGAGGAGGATAAGTAAGACTAATTGCATTGACACCATGTGAAATCCTCAATTGAGTAGTAATTAGTTCTGAAAAGAACTGGAGGTATAACTCGACGTTTCGATCAGTATGCTCTGATCATCCTCAGGAGATCAGAGCACATTCTCCTGAGGACGATCAGAGCACATTCTCCTGAGGACGATCAGAGCACACTGATCGAAATGTCGAGTTGTACCTCCAGTTCTTTTCAGAACTAATTGCTACTCAATTGAGAATTTCACATGGTGTCACCGCAATTAGTCTTACTCATTTGGATTCTGTTTATTATGTATTTCAAGTGCAATTTCTGGTGTTTTTTTTTTTAAACCCTAAACCCTGAGGAAATTTTGGCTAAAAACCATCCCAAATCGGCCAAAATCCATCAACATGCAGTGAAAAAGGTACCCCAATTAGTTGGACTTGGATGGAATTGGTACAGTGGCAAATGCAAAGCATCCATGGCTTGGCTTTACACAGAGCTGAATCCATCAAAATCAGGGTTTGGATTTTGGAGGTTTTTGGAGTAGTTAGGGTTAATATCTACTCTTCTTTTAAAATCCGTATTGTCGCATGTAATTTGGCCATTAGGCCACAAACTGTGATTTGAATCAATAAATCTTTAAAAAAAAATATAATTTATTTACACCCTACTGTGGTCTGTCGATTGTTTAGGTACGGTCAGATGACGGCTGGTAGTTTCTGCTACATTGGACCCCAAGGCATTGTGCATGGAACAACGGTAAGTTGGTTTCTAACACTTGATGTTACCAATGATTAAAACCCTAACCACCCCAAATCCTGCAAAATCCTCCAAAGGGGCACTTTTTGGGAAAAAATTCAGCACTGTTGGAAACTGGTACTTTCACCTCTTCAAATGGGACAAAATTACTACCTGGCAAGAAGTACAGGCCATAAGTGTTGAATATGAAAGATCAACAAAAATGCATGGTGCATTTTGAAGATAAGGGCATGTTTCCAAAAGTGCACTGATGGATTTTGGAGGATTCAGGAAGGTTCCCAGCCAGAATACCTAGGGGGTTAGGGTTAATGTCATCATAGCTATACCATTCATAACAGCAGCAGCAGCAGCAGCAGCTGCTCATCAGGCTCATAAATCATTCCTGAAACCATCTCAGCTCTCTGGGGGAGTATACAGCTCAATTGCTGCCATTTCGGCACATATAGGGCGAATCAAACACAACAACCAACTCTGCCCTCACAGGTACCCATTTACCCCTGGGTGGAGAGAATCAATTATGGTAAAGTGTCTTGCTCAAGGACACAAGCACCATGGTCACAGCCAGGATTCGAACCCACATTCTGACGACTCAGCCATCAGAACACAAATCCGATGCACTAGACCGCTCGACCATGGCACTCCATGTTTATATCGTGAAAATTTTATTGAAAATTGCTCGGATGCAAAGTGAATGTTAACCAGTTTGCGTCGGAGGCCGTGTATACACGCAATTTTTTTTTGCACCACGGATCGGAGAGCGTCTAAACACGCCATAGGAAACTCCGATATATTTGTATGCATGCTCGGTTGAGCCACGCGTGTACGGTGACATGCTCGGAAGACGTGGCCACGCGCTGTGGAAGCTTCCATTAACGTGTGTGTGGGAAAAAGAAACCCGCACAGGGGCCCAGAAAAACTTTTTTATTCCCGACGCGAACTGGTTATAAAATTATTTCAAAATTAATAACACAAATTGTTATTGTGGGACTCGTTTATTGGAATATTACAATCTTTTTGTTTGAATCCATAGCATTTTATTTGTTGTTTCATATTTTAAATATCTTAGCCATTACATATCTTTAATTTCATTTACTGTGTCTGCAACAAACGTATTAAAGCCCTTCATTTGTTTACCTCATAACTACAGATTACTTTATTGAATGCTGGTCGCCAGCAGTTGGGTACCAGTGATTTGAGAGGTTGTGTCTTTGTGACCTCCGGCTTGGGAGGAATGAGTGGAGCGCAGGCCAAAGCCGCGGTGATCTGTGGGTGTGTTGGCGTGATTGCCGAGGTCAGCAAGGAAGCTCTCATGAAGCGACACAAACAAGGGTAAGGTTATACATGCGTTGGTGTAGGACAAAATGATGTATTATAAAATTACGGTATCCGTTGCTATGTATAGGGCCTAGCTATCTTCATCGGGTGAGTTTGGTGGTCGAGAGGTTAAGACGTCTGCACTAGTATAAAGCAGGAAGTTGTGGGGTTCCAATCCCACCCAAGTTGCCCGCTATGTAAGATTCTAGCAAGCCTGTATTCATTGGGCAAGCTTGGTGGCCAGGCACCGCCTTCATAGCAATCCAGGCACCCAAGGAGTGTGAGTTCTGTAATCGAAAGTGCCGTTCAAGGGTGGGCCTGATCAGATCGCAGGGTCCTTCATTTCCAAGTTCTGATGAGCTTTTCCACCACGTTATCGTTGCTTCGACGGACGGACAGGGCAATGGCTGCAATGGGGATCTGGGAGTTCGGATAGCTAAGTGGGGTAAAATTATGCCACCAAGCGTACCTCAGCCAAGGCCGATTATTTATTATTTCAATGCAAGAATTTCATCAATAAAGGGGTTGGATTGATCTCTGGTTTCCCAACTATATAACCAAAACAATTAACAAAAATAAAGAAGGGAGAAAAAAGAGGTTACGAGTGTTAGGAGTATTCATTTTATCTGTGATGCAAATCCAGAATTTCATCTGAGCAGGAAATTTGTATTTTCCAAAAACTCCCAGATGTTGACACAAAACCTGTCCTGTTAGTAAGCCAATACGTAATACGCGCGTACATTGGTAGTACGCTCATTCTTTTCGCTCCTTCCGGTTCAAAAGCTGGCATACCGTTGTGTGCAATTTAACCTAAATTCCTTGATTTGTAACGTTCAAAAGCGATTCTTGAGGCAGAATTTGACTTTGTTAATAAGATTTTTGCTTGTTTTTACAACACATATGTTAAAAGGCAAGTCCTGATCTTTCTAATTTTTTTTTTTTTGGGGGGGTAAATCCTTAAAGAAAATGGTGGTCAATGCTTTTCCAATGGGCTTCTGATGATCCAGCCAGCACATGCGAAGTGGGGCGTGATTCATGTTGGCATTATCTCACTCTTATCAACAGGATTGTAGAAGAATTACGTTGTTCTCAGACGCTTATGTGGTTTCCATGTTTCCTTTTAAATTACAGACAAGGATAGTATCCATGTAGTTTTGATGAAAAACATTTTTACGCAATTAGTCTGACTTATCCTCTTCACCATGCAAAGCTCTCCTGAGGACGATCAGAGCACACTGATCGAAACGTCGAGTTGTAACCTCCAGTTCTTTTCAGGACTAATTACTACTCAATAGAGAATTTCACATGGTGTCACCGCAATTAGTCTTACTTAAAAACATTCTGGTTAATCTCAAAATTTCAAGTGTCAATCATTTTTTTGATGAAAAACGCTTTTAGTTAATCTCGAAATTACAAGTCTCAATCACATTTTTGATGAAAAACACTTTTAGTTAATCTCGAAATTTCAAGTTTCAATCACATTTTTGATGAAAAACACTTTTAGTTAATCTCGAAATTTCAAGTTTCAATCACATTTTTGATGAAAAAAACGTTTAGTTAATCTCAAAATTTCAAGTTTCAATCACATTTTTGATGAAAAACACTTTGTTAATCTCAAAATTTCAAGTTTCAATCATGTCGCTCAACATACAATTTACATTACCTTTACTGGGAAAAAAAACCCAGTCACACAGCCAGAAAGCATGGCTATATAGTTCTGTTGATTTTAACGGTTTTTTTTTCATGACTGAAAGATCCGTTTTATCATTTATTTATTTCAGTTGGTTGATGGAAGTGACTGACGATCTGGATATCTGTTTTGAAAGAATAAAGTAAGTAATTGGAAGACTTGAGATACATGCAGAATATAAAATTACTAGATTGATGGTGATTTGCAACAAACCTGCCTTCTAAAATAATTCATTTATTCATCGGTGCCGTCTCTGTAACAGATGTTGACTGTAATGGGCCGCCAATAAACCCTATTCTGTGCCAATCGGGTGCACTCATATAAACTCCGATTAGTCCACTGTTTGATGTTGTCTTCGCATTTCCTTCGCTGACGTCCATGGGCACGTTTTCCTGCCATGCGTCGCTCAAGCAATGATTTTTTAATGCAGTTGTGTCTCTTTACGTGGCCAAAATATTTTAGTTGTCGTATCTTGGTGGTAGACAAAAGTTCCCTTTTTTTTTACCCCAAACTGACCTATAATAATAATAATAATAATAATAATAATAATAATAATAATAATAATAATAATAATGTAGACTTATATAGCGCACGTATCCACCAAACTGGTGCTCAAGGCGCATTATATTATTACCTCTGCTCATCAGGCTCATAAATCGTTCCTGAAACCATCTCAGCTCCCTGGGGGAGTATATAGCTCAGTTGCTGCCATTTTGGCGCATATGGGCTAATCAAACACAACAACCAACTCTGCCCTCACAGGTACCCATATACTCCTGGGTGGAAAGAAGCAATTATGGTGAAGTGTCTTGCTCAACCGTGGTACCGTGGTACTTGTGTCCTTGAGCAAATCCGATGCAATAAACCGCTCGACCATGGCACTCCTGTAACTTCTCGTATTCTAAAATAATTAAGTACATCAAATACACAAAAACTTACACAATTTCTACTGAACAAAAAAATATTGAAAAATTCATTAAAAGTATAATTGTTATCGACAAAAGGCCATGATGTGCATACGTCATGAGGATCAAGAAATATGTATACCGACCAATCTTTGGAAATTTTGAGTCCTCAGTCTGCAGTGCACATTTCTGAGAAAAGTGAGGAAAATGTACTTCCAATATCTCACACTGGTCATAAATAAAGGCAACTTGTCTTTTCCATAGCCGGCAGTACATTTTTGTTGTGTGCCCGGAAGTTAGGTCATAGCACACAAAGTACAACTTTTTGTCCCAGCAGAATTCGTAAGCAATAAAATGGCTCCTTTGAAAAAAAACTAGGGCACAACTGTTATATATTTGTTGCTAGAATTACTCCCAAGACATGTTTTAGTCCATTCCCATGCGGAATTTAACTTTCCTACAATGACTTATAAATGGCAGAAAAACAACCAAACTTTCACACTCGGTTTCCTTGAGACACAATTTTGCACATTAATTGCTTACGACCTTTTGCCGGTCACACTTTCATCATGTCCTTCTTCCGGGCACACAACGATTTATTCTGTTGAGTTTTGACATGAGATATCAATTTGTGTTTGTCTCCCATCTATTTGTTTCTAAAATAAGACCCCTTCCAACACAAACATTTTTTATTGATGTTTGATACCATCAACAGCTTGACCCGAAGTAAGCTTTTAGATAAAGATGCGGTTAATTAATTACTTGCATGACTTGTCTTTTATGTTTGGGTAAACCATTTGTTATATTCAGAAAAATATGTGCTTGTGTTTTTTTGGTGAACATTTTTGTATTTTTTTATATATTTAAAAAAAAATATTTTGTTTACAGACGAGCAAGGAAGGAGAAGACACCGCTCAGCCTTGGTTACCATGGAAACATAGTGGATATTTGGTATGCAATCATCCCAAAACAGCTGTCCGTTAATGCAGTAAATGAACTTCTGGTATCAATTCTAATAATCAGGCAATATAAAAGGATATTGCCTGTTATTTGGTCATAACATGTATGTCTGTCATCAATCCATTTCAGGCACATAACAAGATTTTTTTTTCAAAATAGGGCCAATATCTTTTTTTTTAATGGTAGCCCCTGGAAATGTTTTGATCGAGGTCACAGAACAACCATGCCCTTTTTAAGGGTAAAAATGGGTTCAAATACTTGGCTGTGTGGTAAAATGTTTTTTTTAACCCTAACCCCCTAGGTATTCTGACTAGGTACCTTCCTGAATCCTGCAAATCCATCAGTGCACTTTTGGAAACATGCCCTTATCTTCAAAATGCACCATGCATTTTCGTTGATTTTTCACATTCAGCACTTATGGCCTGTACTTCTTGCCAGGTAGTAGTTTTGTCTCATTTCAAGAAGTGAAAGTACAAGTTTTCAACAGTGCTGAATTAAAAAAAAAAGTGCCCCTTGGAGGATTTTAATGGATTTGGGGTGGTTAGGAAGGGGGTGTAATATGGTTTATACCAGTTTTAAACACAGGGAGTGTATAATATGGATTATACCATTTCAAACACAGGGAGAGAGCGGTTTCAGAGTATGACAGCACTGGCGAATTACTGGTTGACCTGGGGTCAGATCAGACCTCCTGTCACAACCCCTTCAATGGTGGCTATTACCCGGTCCAGCTGAGCTTCGATGAAGCTAACGTCATGATGTCGGCAGACCCGACCAAATTCAAGAATCTTGTCCAAGAGAGGTTGGTTGTACGGCTCATTTTTGTAGTATGGCTGTCTTATATTTCTTAGCATTTATTGAGCATTTGCACAGGGAACAGACCCTGTAGATTAGTTAGGAAAAAATGGAGAAGGGGTAGTCAATAGTCATATGGCTATGAATGACCGCAAAACCTGGAGATCTTGGGTTTAAAAAAGGGGGAAAACACATAGTTTTGGACACTTGAGACACAGTTTTTATATCAAGTTCTTATATGAATCTTACCAGTCTACTTGAATATGGCCACTGTTTCTTGTAAGAGTGTGAATCTAGTAAGAAACTTGTGAAGTTTTTTTCACAGACACTCGGAAAGCACTATGTATGCAGTGCTATGCACACGTCGCATAGAATTTCATCAACCTATAAATATCGCGGAACCCGCTGCTATATAGGATTCTAGCCAGCCAATCGACATCGGGCAAGCTCGGTGGTCGAGAGGTTAAGACGTCTGCACTAGTAAGCAGGAGGTCGTGGGTTCAAATCGAAGTCGCCTGTGAAGTTTTTTCACAGACACTTGGAAAGCACTGAGTATGCAGTCAGTGTAGGGCAAAAATTAAATCAATTGTATCTATATATAGTAAGAATTTTGGCCATTCTTATAGTGTAACTAACGTTAGCTGACTGAGATACATGTATATTTACAGTTTACACGAGTCTGGTGTTTGGAAGGCCTGTGTCTATTTTCCTTCCTCCGTGGTAATATCTACAGTGCCATGCCCTTCAGATGTGGGATGTTAAGCTGTAGGTCCCATGCACTGGGTACAGTGCACGTGAAAGAATTCAGAACACTTATCATTGATGTAGGGGGTTTAGCCCAGTGTTTCTGGTTTAGCTAGCAGTCTTACAGTCAGTAGCTGGACAGCTTTCAAAGCTGTGAATAATAATAATATACAAAAGCAATTTATTCCTTTTAATTGCAAGCCAGATCAAGAGATGCCTGCATTATTAATTGCCTTGCGCTTAATCTTCTTCATTCTATCTATCTACTGACATAGCTTGCGTCGTCAGATTACTGCCATCAACAAGCTAGCTGATCGTGGCTTGTACTTCTTTGACTATGGCAATGCCTTCCTGTTAGAAGCCAGCCGAGCAGGTAGATTGATTTTATTTCAGTCATTATGCGATTTGAATTCATTATATGATCTGCATGTGCACATGTATGTTAACAAGAGACTTTAAGTTTACTGAGAATTGGTAATTCAGCCAAATAAATAAATAAATAAAAAAAATTCACATTTGAATGTAAAACTTAATTTGATTTAAAGTTTATGATGGAGTGGCATGGTCGAGTGGTTCATGAGTGCATCGGATTTGGGTTCTGATGGCCGAGTCGTCAGAATGTGGATTCGAATCCCGCCCGCAACCGTGGTGCTTGTGTCCTTGAGCAAGACACTTTACCATAATTGCTTCTCTCCACCCAGGAGTAAATGGGTAACCTGTGAGGGCATAGTTGGTTGTTGTGGTTGATTAGCCCTATATGCACCGAAATGGCAGAAATTGAGCTGTATACTCCCTAGGGAGCTGAGATGGTTTCAGGAATGATTTATGCCTCTGATGAGCAGGGGTAATAATGTACAGCACCTTGATCTAGTCGCTAGGATACATGTATGTGCGCTTTATAAGAATCGTGTATTATAATTATTTTTATTATCAGTGTTAATAAAAAATAATTTAAGAATCGTAGTCGAGAGGGTGTTCGATGTGAGATGTGTATTTGAATGGTTATTATACGGAACAAATTCTGGTGTGGGTGAGGTGGGATTAGTAACACATTTGTTTATTATTAAGGTTTTGGTTTCCCTTGGCAGGTGCTGATGTGATGAAGGAAGGTGACCAAACTGGTAACAGATTCAGATATCCGTCCTACGTCCAAGATATCATGGGGTAAGTGGCTGCTGTTTATATAGCCTGCCATTGTAGTGTATGCTTCACTATTCAGCATTATTGTGAAAGTAGAAGTCATCATTTTTCCAGTGAAATTGGTCTTTCAGCCATGGAACCCCTGCCCCCGCCCCCCGCCCCCCCACCCCCCACCACCCCCCACCCCTTTCCACAGGTCATCAGACCATGCTCAGGCCTCGACCTTAAGGATTGAGAAGGCACGGCCACTTCGGCCTTGGCTGCCTCCAAATTTCAAGGCCAACCAAAGGGGCATTACGGCCAACTCGGAGGAGCACCACGGCAATGGCCACAGCGGCCGTGGTTAAGATAGAGGCCTGCATTCTTCTACTTTGGTGTGGCTTTATTGTGTCGTTCACCGAGATTTTTCTCAGGGGGGGTTCGGGAAGTTTTGTGATTTGGGAGATACAAAGAATGATTCAGAATATAATTTTTTTAAGAACAGCAATCTTTGCTCACGCTCAAAAACATTGCTTAATATCCGACTAAAAAAGGGGTTTAGTTTGACAACCCTCCCCCCTCCCCCCCCTCCCCTCCCTCCTCTCCTCCCCTGTTGAGGAACATGTAGAGACTTTAAAGCATATTTGTGTTATCATTCAGGTAAGATGTTTCTCTCCCCGGTCAGTCATTTGAACGACTTCATTGTTATTTCTTGTTTCCGTAGTGATATTTTCTCTCTCGGCTTTGGTCCCTTCCGGTGGGTGTGCACGTCAGGAGACCCAAACGATCTGGCTACCACGGACGAAATAGCGACCACGGTCCTTGAAGACTTCATCCGGGCAGGAGGTTGGTGTATTTAATACAAACGGGAATATTATGCAAAGTAGCAGCGGCGTAGCCAGGACTTTTTCAATGAGGGGGGGGGGGGGGGAACAGGGGGAGCATTGCTTTTCAGTGGGGTGGGGGGGGGGCCCAGGGGGTATGGGTTTTTTCCCTTTTCTTTTTCGTTTCTGTTTTTTGGGGCACTATGAGGATTTTTCGTGGGGGGCACTGGACATTTGTGGGGGGGGGGCCACGTTCCCCCCAGGCCCTCCCCAGTGGCTACGCCGCTGCAAAGTAGTGGTCAGATGCCTTAACTTTTCAGTCTGTCAATCAAATAGCATGGATTAATCAACGAGGTTACACTGTATCTGACAGCTGTTGCTGTATCCGCCATTTCACTGGTCAAGTTTACCAGGGTTATGTGGTCGTATACGTATAGTATCCACTTTTGTGGTGAAACAAATTATACTTTGCCAGTTTATCGTGAAATCCCTTCCTCCATGGTAAAATGCTGCTCTTGCAGTTCTTGTTCATCTAACACTGTGTACTCACACCGAGTTTGGAGAAAGCCATGTTCTTTCCATCATCCCACATCTGGTAATGTTAAGAATGAAGTCGAACTTGACTGCCTGTGCCGATTAGTCATAAACACAGAAATATTGCGAATGTGTTCACATCGCACTGTATCCTCACACTGTAAGACTGGACATGTCCGAGTTTTTCAAAGTTGCCAAGGTTGGGCGGGTGGGCAGTTGGGCGGGGACAATTGCCAAATAAAGATGAAGATACTGTTTTTACTACATGTCCATTTGGACCTGTTTGGCTGGCCAGCTAGTTGGCTGGTAGGTCAATTAGCTTGCTTATCTGATTGGCTGGCCAGCTAGTCGGCTGGTAGGTCAATTAGCTTGCTTTCTGATTGGCTGGCCAGCTAGTTGGCTGGTCGGTAAATTAGCTTGCTTATCTGATTGGCTGGTAGGTCAATTAGCTTGCTTTCTGATTGGCTGGCCAGCTAGTTGGCTGGTAGGTCAATTAACTTTCTGATTGGCTGGCCAGCTAGTTGGCTGGTAGGTCAGTTAGCTTGCTTTCTGATTGGCTTGCTCAGTTTCGGCTGGCTGGCCTGTCTGCTATTCAAAATCCAAAGTAGGAATATCTATCTTGCGTTAAATTTCTGATTGATAAAGTTAACATTTATTGTTTTGATTTTCAGTTCCAGATACGACAAAACAACAATATGAAGACAACATCCGTTGGATTAAAGAGGCCAATAAACACAAGCTGGTAAGTCAGAAATGAGTCTAGTCTAGCTACAACGAATTTTGTTAATGCTAATGTCTAAAGAACATTTTCATTTTGATATATTACAACATCCCTACAACATCTTGTGAAGCTCTAATGGAGACAAACCATGAAAAAGATGTGTGTAATTCTTATATGTGTATCTTTTACAAGGCTGTTTATTGAAACATTGAGAAAGTATTCAAATATAGATTTAAATGTGTATTTAAAAGCCAACTTTCTTCACTTTAACTGCAAGAAATTGCATGGCCGGTCACTATGAACAACTTCACCCTCAAAATTCCCTGAAAGTCCGTTTTGCCTTGAAATAACATTTCACTGCAACTTTACGGTGTCTCATCCTCTCAGATATTGGCAATAATGTTCACGGTGATTTCACGGCAAATTCCCAGCGCTCTCGAGAATTAATGAGCTGCCCCAAAACTGCCACAAGAAGTTCATGGCGTTTTCACGGCGTTTTCACAGCGAAGGGATCCCAAGAGTATTTCATGGCGTTTTCATGGTGTTGTGTCGTCGTGAAATTGCCATGAACTATTTATTTCACAGTAAAACAGATTTTCAGGGCATTTTCAGGGTAAAGTTATTCATAGTGGGTTGGGCTGGACTTTAATTTATATAGACACGTCACTTAATAGTCGGGCAGGTAACTCAAAAACACAAAATTGGCAAAACATTTAGGCCATTGGTCGGTTTCAAAATCGGTGCGGTGACGCGCTTTTTTTTTACCAACAGGGAAATACATGATGCATGTATACGCGGCGACCAAATTTCCCATATACAAAGTATGGTGGCTAAGAGAGGCCTCACAAATTGGGCAAACGTTCATACCCCCATGTGAAAAAGTCATTTAAAGCACAGCATGGCAGAAATCAAATCGATCCAGCAATTTTGGCTGCAATTGGACATCGTTTCATAGCAAAAAAAAGGAAATTAAAAATGCTGACGTGTGGGTCTGAGGCGACGCATGCGGAGACCAGAAACCAGAGACCTTTTTTTTTGGCCTTAAGTATCACAAAATTCATCCCGGAAGTTATTCAAATTAATAGTAAATGTTACTTAAGAGCCGGGATGGTTATTTTGAAGTTTTACCTTTCTGGTGGCAAATTCCTACAAAGGTTCACAAGGAACGATTTCTTGAAAAAAAATTGCATATTTTTACGTGTATGTAATGCTAACTCTGAAGAGCTATTCTTGAATTTTGTGTAGCAAATTGTGAATTTAGGGTAGTTTTTTGTTATGCAATACAAGGGAAATCGTTTACTGGGTTCTTCATGTAATAGACTATAAACTGAAATGGCAGGTTTTTGTCTATGTAACAGATCTAAACTTATGTGCAGACATCTCTTCTCATTATGTGTTCGGCTCTGATAAATAAATTCACAGATTTGTCATCACGTTGTTTTGTTTCTTCCTGGTACCCTTAGGTTGTTGGTTCCCAAGCGCGCATCCTCTACTCTGATCAGCGCGGTCGCATGGCCATCGCAGCGGCCTTTAATCAAGCGGTCAGCGAGGGCAGGCTGCACGGTCCGGTCAACATCAGCAGAGACCACCACGACGTCAGCGGGACAGACAGTCCCTTCCGGGAGACGTCCAACATTTACGACGGGTCAGCCTTTTGTGCAGGTAAATTGAAGCGCTCTCGCGTGGGTTGAGAGTTTTTGCAGTATTCCTTGTCGACAATGATATCGCACCATGTTGGTCAAGTGCAGATCAAACATGTACTTTGAGAAAAAGTACTCTTGAAGATAACAAAATGATATGCTATATGTCTGTACATGCAGAGGGGGGTCACGAAATTGACACAATGTAAGGAAACGCTTTGCGTATCTACGCCAATATACAAGGTCAGGTCATGTCATGGTTCATGTTTGTGTCAATGGAGGTAAGCGTTGTGACAAATTTTCCTTCGGGGTTTTGTATTTAGAAAATCAGATGTTTTGGCGAACAATGTTATCACCACTTGCACAGGTTATGTGAGAAAACACTTTGAAAGTAATAATTTGTTTCATCTTATGTACATGGGGAGCCTTAGTGAGTTTGATCAGCTGTTCACATCTTGCAATGCGTGTTCATTTCTCCTGTTTATGGGATGACGCATACTGACAGTGCATCTTTCTCCAAAGAGCAGGTCTCACTCATGTATACATGCCTGAATAATTAAAAATTCTGAATACAGTACGCTACACACTATACCGTCGTGTGCCCAGAAGAATGACGTAACGAAAGTGGGGGATGTCCGTCCAGATGATTTGACACACTTAAACAATTTCGGACTCAAACTGGTCTTCAACCCTTCAGAAACCAAAGCAACCGGAAGCAGCCGCAACCTAAACGCCCATAGCGGCCGGCCGCAACTGGCCACATATTTCAAGATCCTCATGTTCTGTGCTATGCATAAAACATGATATTTCAGATTTCCGTGATATTGTTGTCTTAGAACCCTCCTACTATAGCTGCACTTTAGTGGGAAGTTGCTATAGAGGTCAAAACCAGTCAACTCCGCATGGGAATGGAAAAAACATGTCTTGGGAGTAATTCTAGCAACAAATATATAACAGTTATGCCCTACTATTTTTTCAAAGGAGCCATTTTTATTGCTTACGACCTTCTGCTGGGAGAAAAAGTTGTACTTGGTGTGCCCGGAAGAAGGTCGTAGAGCCTTACGACCTTCTTCCGGGCACACGTGACGATACATAGTACACTATACACTTTTGGTAAAATGCCTGATATCAAGACATATTCAAACTAAGGAGACCTGTGAAAGGTTCCGCTCATTTCGTTGTGTCGTTAATGAGAAAAAGTGAAAAGGAATTTTGAATTGTTTGTATTCATTCCATTGTGGAATTTGTGTCTTCTGATGACAGACGTTTATTCACAAATTTGATTAAAATATTTCAAGTGAAGATTGATACCATCAACAACTTTTCACCAAGAAAGTTTTATGTAAAAACTGTGACCATTCATGTTTTTTTGGAACTGCCACTAGTGTTTAGAGTGGGTTCAAACACCACATCATGTTTTACCTAATAACAGATATGGCCATCCAGAATGTGATTGGAGATTCATTCCGCGGTGCAACGTGGGTTGCCATACACAACGGAGGGGGTGTGGGATGGGGCGAGGTGATCAACGGAGGATTCGGTCTGATGCTGGACGGCACAGAGAGGGCCAGCGAAAGGGCCAAAGCCATGCTTGCCTGGGATGTCAGTAATGGGGTAGGTAGATTTTTATCTGGTCTTAATGAATTTTACTTTGCATTTGATAAAAAAAATGCAATTTCAAAACTCAAATTATGGCATTTAGATGGTCTTACAAATCACCCCAAAAAAAATACACACAGTATTAAAACCCAAATTATGGCTTATAATATCCCTCCTACTATAGTTGTACTTTAGTGGGAAGTTGCTATACAGGTCAAAACCAGTCAACTGCCCATTTTGACTGTTGACCCAAATGTGCAAACAGGGGCATTTCTGACTGGTTTTTACTGTCATTTTGACCACCCTGAACAATACCAGACAATGCTTTTTACCAGTCAAAAACGGTCTACTCATTTTGACCTGTAAATGTACTTATTACACGTAAGGTTTGACAGTGTTTGACTTTTAAGTGCACTAGATATACCTTGGCAAGTATATCAATAATTTGATTGATTTTGACCCTTGTAGTAGTAGGAGGGTTAAGTGCACTAGATATACCTTGGCAAGTATATCAATAATTTGATTGATTTTGACCCTTGTAGTAGTAGGAGGGTTAAGTGCACTAGATATACCTTGGCAAGTATATCAATAATTTGATTGATTTTGACCCTTGTAGTAGTAGGAGGGTTAAGTGCACTAGATATACCTTGGCAAGTATATCAATAATTTGATTGATTTTGACCCTTGTAGTAGTAGGAGGTTATGCACTAGATATACCTTGGCAAGTATATCAATAATTTGATTGATTTTGACCCTTGTAGTAGTAGGAGGGTTTGAGTTAAGTGCACTAGATATACCTTGGCAAGTATATCAATAATTTGATTGATTTTGACCCTTGTAGTAGTAGGAGGGTTAAGTGCACTAGATATACCTTGGCAAGTATATGAATAATTTGATTGATTTTGACCCTTGTAGTAGTAGGAGGGTTAAGTGCACTAGATATACCTTGGCAAGTATATGAATAATTTGATTGATTTTGACCCTTGTAGTAGTAGGAGGGTTAAGTGCACTAGATATACCTTGGCAAGTATATGAATAATTTGATTGATTTTGACCCTTGTAGTAGTAGGAGGGTTATGCACTAGATATACCTTGGCAAGTATATCAATAATTTGATTGATTTTGACCCTTGTAGTAGTAGGAGGGTTATGCACTAGATATACCTTGGCAAGTATATCAATAATTTGATTGATTTTGACCCTTGTAGTAGTAGGAGGGTTAAGTGCACTAGATATACCTTGGCAAGTATATGAATAATTTGATTGATTTTGACCCTTGTAGTAGTAGGAGGGTTAAGTGCACTAGATATACCTTGGCAAGTATATCAATAATTTGATTGATTTTGACCCTTGTAGTAGTAGGAGGGTTAAGTGCACTAGATATACCTTGGCAAGTATATGAATAATTTGATTGATTTTGACCCTTGTAGTAGTAGGAGGGTTATGCACTAGATATACCTTGGCAAGTATATGAATAATTTGATTGATTTTGACCCTTGTAGTAGTAGGAGGGTTAAGTGCACTAGATATACCTTGGCAAGTATATGAATAATTTGATTGATTTTGACCCTTGTAGTAGTAGGAGGGTTAAGTGCACTAGATATACCTTGGCAAGTATATGAATAATTTGATTGATTTTGACCCTTGTAGTAGTAGGAGGGTTAAGTGCACTAGATATACCTTGGCAAGTATATCAATAATTTGATTGATTTTGACCCTTGTAGTAGTAGGAGGGTTAAGTGCACTAGATACCTTGGCAAGTATATCAATAATTTGATTGATTTTGACCCTTGTAGTAGTAGGAGGGTTAAGTGCACTAGATATACCTTGGCAAGTATATCAATAATTTGATTGATTTTGACCCTTGTAGTAGTAGGAGGGTTAAGTGCACTAGATATACCTTGGCAAGTATATGAATAATTTGATTGATTTTGACCCTTGTAGTAGTAGGAGGGTTAAGTGCACTAGATATACCTTGGCAAGTATATCAATAATTTGATTGATTTTGACCCTTGTAGTAGTAGGAGGGTTAAGTGCACTAGATATACCTTGGCAAGTATATGAATAATTTGATTGATTTTGACCCTTGTAGTAGTAGGAGGGTTATGCACTAGATATACCTTGGCAAGTATATCAATAATTTGATTGATTTTGACCCTTGTAGTAGTAGGAGGGTTATGCACTAGATATACCTTGGCAAGTATATCAATAATTTGATTGATTTTGACCCTTGTAGTAGTAGGAGGGTTAAGTGCACTAGATATACCTTGGCAAGTATATCAATAATTTGATTGATTTTGACCCTTGTAGTAGTAGGAGGGTTAAGTGCACTAGATATACCTTGGCAAGTATATCAATAATTTGATTGATTTTGACCCTTGTAGTAGTAGGAGGGTTAAGAGCACTAGATACCTTGGCAAGTATATCAATAATTTGATTGATTTTGACCCTTGTAGTAGTAGGAGGGTTAAGTGCACTAGATATACCTTGGCAAGTATATCAATAATTTGATTGATTTTGACCCTTGTAGTAGTAGGAGGGTTAAGTGCACTAGATATACCTTGGCAAGTATATCAATAATTTGATTGATTTTGACCCTTGTAGTAGTAGGAGGGTTAAGTGCACTAGATATACCTTGGCAAGTATATCAATAATTTGATTGATTTTGACCCTTGTAGTAGTAGGAGGGTTAAGTGCACTAGATATACCTTGGCAAGTATATCAATAATTTGATTGATTTTGACCCTTGTAGTAGTAGGAGGGTTAAGTGCACTAGATATACCTTGGCAAGTATATGAATAATTTGATTGATTTTGACCCTTGTAGTAGTAGGAGGGTTAAGTGCACTAGATATACCTTGGCAAGTATATGAATAATTTGATTGATTTTGACCCTTGTAGTAGTAGGAGGGTTAAGTGCACTAGATATACCTTGGCAAGTATATCAATAATTTGATTGATTTTGACCCTTGTAGTAGTAGGAGGGTTAAGTGCACTAGATATACCTTGGCAAGTATATCAATAATTTGATTGATTTTGACCCTTGTAGTAGTAGGAGGGTTAAGTGCACTAGATACCTTGGCAAGTATATCAATAATTTGATTGATTTTGACCCTTGTAGTAGTAGGAGGGTTAAGTGCACTAGATATACCTTGGCAAGTATATCAATAATTTGATTGATTTTGACCCTTGTAGTAGTAGGAGGGATTTGTGAAGTTGATATACCTTGGCAAGTATATCAATAATTTGATTGATTTTGACCCTTGTAGTAGTAGGAGGGTTAAGTGCACTAGATATACCTTGGCAAGTATATCAATAATTTGATTGATTTTGACCCTTGTAGTAGTAGGAGGGTTAATGCACTAGATATACCTTGGCAAGTATATCAATAATTTGATTGATTTTGACCCTTGTAGTAGTAGGAGGGTTAAGTGCACTAGATATACCTTGGCAAGTATATCAATAATTTGATTGATTTTGACCCTTGTAGTAGTAGGAGGGTTAAGTGCACTAGATATACCTTGGCAAGTATATCAATAATTTGATTGATTTTGACCCTTGTAGTAGTAGGAGGGGTAATTGGAATTAGATATACCTTGGCAAGTATATCAATAATTTGATTGATTTTGACCCTTGTAGTAGTAGGAGGGTTAAGTGCACTAGATATACCTTGGCAAGTATATCAATAATTTGATTGATTTTGACCCTTGTAGTAGTAGGAGGGTTATGCACTAGATATACCTTGGCAAGTATATCAATAAATTTATTGATTTTTACTCTTGTAGTATTAGGAGGGTTAAGTGCACTAGATATACCTTGGCAAGTATATCAATAATTTGATTGATTTTGACCCTTGTAGTAGTAGGAGGGTTATGTGCACGAGATATACCTTGGCAAGTATATCAATAATTTGATTGATTTTGACCCTTGTAGTAGTAGGAGGGTTAAGTGCACTAGATATACCTTGGCAAGTATATCAATAATTTGATTGATTTTGACCCTTGTAGTAGTAGGAGGGTTAAGTGCACTAGATATACCTTGGCAAGTATATCAATAATTTGATTGATTTTGACCCTTGTAGTAGTAGGAGGGTTAATGCACTAGATATACCTTGGCAAGTATATCAATAATTTGATTGATTTTGACCCTTGTAGTAGTAGGAGGGTTAAGTGCACTAGATATACCTTGGCAAGTATATCAATAATTTGATTGATTTTGACACTTGTAGTAGTAGGAGGGTTATGCACTAGATATACCTTGGCAAGTATATCAATAATTTGATTGATTTTGACCCTTGTAGTAGTAGGAGGGTTAAGTGCACTAGATATACCTTGGCAAGTATATCAATAATTTGATTGATTTTGACCCTTGTAGTAGTAGGAGGGTTAATGCACTAGATATACCTTGGCAAGTATATCAATAATTTGATTGATTTTGACCCTTGTAGTAGTAGGAGGGTTAAGTGCACTAGATATACCTTGGCAAGTATATCAATAATTTGATTGATTTTGACCCTTGTAGTAGTAGGAGGGTTAAGTGCACTAGATATACCTTGGCAAGTATATCAATAATTTGATTGATTTTGACCCTTGTAGTAGTAGGAGGGTTAAGTGCACTAGATATACCTTGGCAAGTATATCAATAATTTGATTGATTTTGACCCTTGTAGTAGTAGGAGGGTTAAGTGCACTAGATATACCTTGGCAAGTATATCAATAATTTGATTGATTTTGACCCTTGTAGTAGTAGGAGGGTTAAGTGCACTAGATATACCTTGGCAAGTATATCAATAATTTGATTGATTTTGACCCTTGTAGTAGTAGGAGGGTTAAGTGCACTAGATATACCTTGGCAAGTATATCAATAATTTGATTGATTTTGACCCTTGTAGTAGTAGGAGGGTTATGCACTAGATATACCTTGGCAAGTATATCAATAATTTGATTGATTTTGACCCTTGTAGTAGTAGGAGGGTTAAGTGCACTAGATATACCTTGGCAAGTATATCAATAATTTGATTGATTTTGACCCTTGTAGTAGTAGGAGGGTTAAGTGCACTAGATATACCTTGGCAAGTATATCAATAATTTGATTGATTTTGACCCTTGTAGTAGTAGGAGGGTTAAGTGCACTAGATATACCTTGGCAAGTATATCAATAATTTGATTGATTTTGACCCTTGTAGTAGTAGGAGGGTTAAGTGCACTAGATATACCTTGGCAAGTATATCAATAATTTGATTGATTTTGACCCTTGTAGTAGTAGGAGGGTTAAGTGCACTAGATATACCTTGGCAAGTATATCAATAATTTGATTGATTTTGACCCTTGTAGTAGTAGGAGGGTTAAGTGCACTAGATACACCTTGGCAAGTATATCAATAATTTGATTGATTTTGACCCTTGTAGTAGTAGGAGGGTTAAGTGCACTAGATACACCTTGGCAAGTATATCAATAATTTGATTGATTTTGACCCTTGTAGTAGTAGGAGGGTTAAGTGCACTAGATACACCTTGGCAAGTATATCAATAATTTGATTGATTTTGACCCTTGTAGTAGTAGGAGGGTTAAGTGCACTAGATATACCTTGGCAAGTATATCAATAATTTGATTGATTTTGACCCTTGTAGTAGTAGGAGGGTTAAGTGCACTAGATATACCTTGGCAAGTATATCAATAATTTGATTGATTTTGACCCTTGTAGTAGTAGGAGGGTTAAGTGCACTAGATATACCTTGGCAAGTATATCAATAATTTGATTGATTTTGACCCTTGTAGTAGTAGGAGGGTTAAGTGCACTAGATATACCTTGGCAAGTATATCAATAATTTGATTGATTTTGACCCTTGTAGTAGTAGGAGGGTTAAGTGCACTAGATATACCTTGGCAAGTATATCAATAATTTGATTGATTTTGACCCTTGTAGTAGTAGGAGGGTTAAGTGCACTAGATATACCTTGGCAAGTATATCAATAATTTGATTGATTTTGACCCTTGTAGTAGTAGGAGGGTTAAGTGCACTAGATATACCTTGGCAAGTATATCAATAATTTGATTGATTTTGACCCTTGTAGTAGTAGGAGGGTTAAGTGCACTAGATATACCTTGGCAAGTATATCAATAATTTGATTGATTTTGACCCTTGTAGTAGTAGGAGGGTTAAGTGCACTAGATATACCTTGGCAAGTATATCAATAATTTGATTGATTTTGACCCTTGTAGTAGTAGGAGGGTTAAGTGCACTAGATATACCTTGGCAAGTATATCAATAATTTGATTGATTTTGACCCTTGTAGTAGTAGGAGGGTTAAGTGCACTAGATATACCTTGGCAAGTATATCAATAATTTGATTGATTTTGACCCTTGTAGTAGTAGGAGGGTTAAGTGCACTAGATATACCTTGGCAAGTATATCAATAATTTGATTGATTTTGACCCTTGTAGTAGTAGGAGGGTTAAGTGCACTAGATATACCTTGGCAAGTATATCAATAATTTGATTGATTTTGACCCTTGTAGTAGTAGGAGTGTTAATAGCACTAGATATACCTTGGCAAGTATATCAATAATTTGATTGATTTTGACCCTTGTAGTAGTAGGAGGGTTAAGTGCACTAGATATACCTTGGCAAGTATATCAATAATTTGATTGATTTTGACCCTTGTAGTAGTAGGAGGGTTAAGTGCACTAGATATACCTTGGCAAGTATATCAATAATTTGATTGATTTTGACCCTTGTAGTAGTAGGAGGGTTAAGTGCACTAGATATACCTTGGCAAGTATATCAATAATTTGATTGATTTTGACCCTTGTAGTAGTAGGAGGGTTAAGTGCACTAGATATACCTTGGCAAGTATATCAATAATTTGATTGATTTTGACCCTTGTAGTAGTAGGAGGGTTAAGTGCACTAGATATACCTTGGCAAGTATATCAATAATTTGATTGATTTTGACCCTTGTAGTAGTAGGAGGGTTAAGTGCACTAGATATACCTTGGCAAGTATATCAATAATTTGATTGATTTTGACCCTTGTAGTAGTAGGAGGGTTTATGGCACTAGATATACCTTGGCAAGTATATCAATAATTTGATTGATTTTGACCCTTGTAGTAGTAGGAGGGTTAATGCACTAGATATACCTTGGCAATTATATCAATAATTTTATTGATTTTGACCCTGTAGTAGTAGGAGGGTTAAGTGCACTAGATATACCTTGGCAAGTATATCAATAATTTGATTGATTTTGACCCTTGTAGTAGTAGGAGGGTTAAGTGCACTAGATATACCTTGGCAAGTATATCAATAATTTGATTGATTTTGACCCTTGTAGTAGTAGGAGGGTTAAGTGCACTAGATATACCTTGGCAAGTATATCAATAATTTGATTGATTTTGACCCTTGTAGTAGTAGGAGGGTTAAGTGCACTAGATATACCTTGGCAAGTATATCAATAATTTGATTGATTTTGACCCTTGTAGTAGTAGGAGGGTTATGCACTAGATATACCTTGGCAAGTATATCAATAATTTGATTGATTTTGACCCTTGTAGTAGTAGGAGGGTTATGCACTAGATATACCTTGGCAAGTATATCAATAATTTGATTGATTTTGACCCTTGTAGTAGTAGGAGGGTTAAGCACTAGATATACCTTGGCAAGTATATCAATAATTTGATTGATTTTGACCCTTGTAGTAGTAGGAGGGTTATGCACTAGATATACCTTGGCAAGTATATCAATAATTTGATTGATTTTGACCCTTGTAGTAGTAGGAGGGTTATGCACTAGATATACCTTGGCAAGTATATCAATAATTTGATTGATTTTGACTCTTGTAGTAGTAGGAGGGTTAAGTGCACTAGATATACCTTGGCAAGTATATCAATAATTTGATTGATTTTGACCCTTGTAGTAGTAGGAGGGTTAATGCACTAGATATACCTTGGCAAGTATATCAATAATTTGATTGATTTTGACCCTTGTAGTAGTAGGAGGGTTAAGTGCACTAGATATACCTTGGCAAGTATATCAATAATTTGATTGATTTTGACCCTTGTAGTAGTAGGAGGGTTAAGTGCACTAGATATACCTTGGCAAGTATATCAATAATTTGATTGATTTTGACCCTTGTAGTAGTAGGAGGGTTAAGTGCACTAGATATACCTTGGCAAGTATATCAATAATTTGATTGATTTTGACCCTTGTAGTAGTAGGAGGGTTAATGCACTAGATATACCTTGGCAAGTATATCAATAATTTGATTGATTTTGACCCTTGTAGTAGTAGGAGGGTTAAGTGCACTAGATATACCTTGGCAAGTATATCAATAATTTGATTGATTTTGACCCTTGTAGTAGTAGGAGGGTTAAGTGCACTAGATATACCTTGGCAAGTATATCAATAATTTGATTGATTTTGACCCTTGTAGTAGTAGGAGGGTTAAGTGCACTAGATATACCTTGGCAAGTATATCAATAATTTGATTGATTTTGACCCTTGTAGTAGTAGGAGGGTTATGCACTAGATATACCTTGGCAAGTATATCAATAATTTGATTGATTTTGACCCTGTAGTAGTAGGAGGGTTATGCACCTAGATATACCTTGGCAAGTATATCAATAATTTGATTGATTTTGACCCTTGTAGTAGTAGGAGGGTTATGCACTAGATATACCTTGGCAAGTATATCAATAATTTGATTGATTTTGACCCTTGTAGTAGTAGGAGGGTTAATGCACTAGATATACCTTGGCAAGTATATCAATAATTTGATTGATTTTGACCCTTGTAGTAGTAGGAGGGTTAAGTGCACTAGATATACCTTGGCAAGTATATCAATAATTTGATTGATTTTGACCCTTGTAGTAGTAGGAGGGTTAAGTGCACTAGATATACCTTGGCAAGTATATCAATAATTTGATTGATTTTGACCCTTGTAGTAGTAGGAGGGTTAAGTGCACTAGATATACCTTGGCAAGTATATCAATAATTTGATTGATTTTGACCCTTGTAGTAGTAGGAGGGTTAAGTGCACTAGATATACCTTGGCAAGTATATCAATAATTTGATTGATTTTGACCCTTGTAGTAGTAGGAGGGTTATGCACTAGATATACCTTGGCAAGTATATCAATAATTTGATTGATTTTGACCCTTGTAGTAGTAGGAGGGTTAAGTGCACTAGATATACCTTGGCAAGTATATCAATAATTTGATTGATTTTGACCCTTGTAGTAGTAGGAGGGTTAAGTGCACTAGATATACCTTGGCAAGTATATCAATAATTTGATTGATTTTGACCCTTGTAGTAGTAGGAGGGTTAAGTGCACTAGATATACCTTGGCAAGTATATCAATAATTTGATTGATTTTGACTCTTGTAGTAGTAGGAGGGTTAAGTGCACCAGATATACCTTGGCAAGTATATCAATAATTTGATTGATTTTGACCCTTGTAGTAGTAGGAGGGTTAAGTGCACCAGATATACCTTGGCAAGTATATCAATAATTTGATTGATTTTGACCCTTGTAGTAGTAGGAGGGTTAAGTGCACTAGATATACCTTGGCAAGTATATCAATAATTTGATTGATTTTGACCCTTGTAGTAGTAGGAGGGTTAAGTGCACTAGATATACCTTGGCAAGTATATCAATAATTTGATTGATTTTGACCCTTGTAGTAGTAGGAGGGTTAAGTGCACTAGATATACCTTGGCAAGTATATCAATAATTTGATTGATTTTGACCCTTGTAGTAGTAGGAGGGTTAAGTGCACTAGATATACCTTGGCAAGTATATCAATAATTTGATTGATTTTGACCCTTGTAGTAGTAGGAGGGTTATGCACTAGATATACCTTGGCAAGTATATCAATAATTTGATTGATTTTGACCCTTGTAGTAGTAGGAGGGTTAATTGCTCTAGATATATCTTTTCAAGTATATATATAATTTGATTTATTTTGACCATTTTTGTAGTATGAGGGTTAAGTGCACTAGACATACCTTGGCAAGTATATCAATAATTTGATTGATTTTGACTCTTGTAGTAGTAGGAGGGTTAAGTGCACTAGATATACCTTGGCAAGTATATCAATAATTTGATTGATTTTGACCCTTGTAGTAGTAGGAGGGTTAAGTGCACTAGATATACCTTGGCAAGTATATCAATAATTTGATTGATTTTGACCCTTGTAGTAGTAGGAGGGTTATGCACTAGATATACCTTGGCAAGTATATCAATAATTTGATTGATTTTGACCCTTGTAGTAGTAGGAGGGTTAAGTGCACTAGATATACCTTGGCAAGTATATCAATAATTTGATTGATTTTGACCCTTGTAGTAGTAGGAGGGTTAAGTGCACTAGATATACCTTGGCAAGTATATCAATAATTTGATTGATTTTGACTCTTGTAGTAGTAGGAGGGTTAAGTGCACTAGATATACCTTGGCAAGTATATCAATAATTTGATTGATTTTGACCCTTGTAGTAGGAGGGTTAAGTGCACTAGATATACCTTGGCAAGTATATCAATAATTTGATTGATTTTGACTCTTGTAGTAGTAGGAGGGTTAAGCTGGTCTTCAAAACAATTCCCAAGAATTTCACTTTGCATTCGAAAAAAAAAAAATCAGAACCCCAATTTTTGAAAAAGGTTTTAGTTTACGGGAAGGTACAACACTGGTATTTAGTAAAGTATATTCATTTCAACCTGCTAGTTTTCAAGAAAAACATCATAAAACTAACTGCCTCTGAAAATGTCATTGCAAAAATTGCTCATGTTTTTCAGAAAACAGGAGTAAATTTAAACTTTTTTTTTTTTTTTTGGAATGACTAATTCTATATCTTACCATTAAGAAATTTACATGTATTATTCCATAGTTTGTCAGTATTTATAAGCATATTCTGTTTCTAAAACAATTCAGGTTGCTCGGCGTAGCTGGTCTGGAAACACCAAAGCTCAGGAGACAATCTGTCGAGCCATGCAGGGCAACAGCAAGCTGAAGGTGACTTTACCGCACAATGTCCAATCAGATGTACTGGACAGGGCATTTAGAGACTAGGTCAGGGGGATGTCCGTCCAGATGATTTGACACACTTAAACAATTTCGGACTCAAACTGGTCTTCAACCCTTCAGAAACCAAAGCAACCGGAAGCAGCCGCAACCTAAACGCCCATAGCGGCCGGCCGCAACTGGCCACATATTTCAGGATCCTCATGTTCTGTGCTATGCATAAAACATGATATTTCAGATTTCCGTGATATTGTTGTCTTAGAACCCTCCTACTCTAGCTGCACTTTAGTGGGAAGTTGCTATAGAGGTCAAAACCAGTCAACTGCCTGTTTTGACTGTTGACCCAAACGTGCACACAGGGGCATTTTTTGGACTGGTTTTTACTGTCATTTTGACCACCCTGAACAATACCAGACAATGCTTTCACCAGTCAAAAACGGTTGACTCATTTTAACCTGTAAATGTACTTACTACATGTAAGGTTTGACAGTGTTTGACTTTTAAGTGCACTACATATACCTTGGCAAGTATATCAACATATTGACTGATTTTGACGCTGGTAGTAGTTGGAGAGTTAATACAAGATATAAGCTCAAAACATATGAAGATTTATAAAATGTTTTGAAATATTTTCATTTGAACTAAATAACAGCAAAGCCATTCAAATCTACCAATAACCTGGTCGTTTGAAAGTGGCTATCAAGAAAAGACTGGTCTCGAAGGGTTAACAAAAAATTCATTCTGTTTTCAAAGACCGGTCTCGTCAGCATTTCTCAACCAACTGGAATGTTTTGATTGTCTGAGTTATGTATGACTAATTGGAGACTTTGTTTTGATGATATCAAACATCCTATGAATCTTTTCACCACCATGGCGTTAAATTATACTTGAAATATCTTTCGTGCTTGGTATTGCCTAACTACACTGCTCAAAATAAAATAGGACTCAAAAGTATTTCTTGGTCCATTTTGTCCATGTGAGGACACAAAAGCAGTTTTTGGTGATAGTGAAGTACTAAAGGTTACTCTGCAACATTTTAAACACTTTTCACGTGTTGTGCATGTCTAATGACGGTTTAAACTGGCAGATCATGTGATAAGGCATGAAAATGCAGATAACAGGTTGATGTACAGTACTCAATATCAAACTCAGCTAATCAGCTTTATTTCTTTATGAGTAACTCCACAATTGACTTCAGTAGGATGTTGCAGCATCCCGGACTCGCACACATTCTGCACAATGCCTCCTCATGAACAGTACGGTGTTCCGGATCACAGCTTGGTCGAGGTTGTTCCACTCATCTGGTAGAGCTGCTGTCAGGTTGGCAACGTTCCTTACAGGAGGGTTGTGACTTCTGACTCTGTAACTGAGAATTGCCCAAATGTTGCAGAGTAACCTTTAGTACTTTACTTCCACCAAAAACTGCTTTTGTGTCCTCACATGGACAAAATGGACCAAGAAATGCTTTTGAGTCCTATTTTATTTTGAGCAGTGTATATCATATGAGTTTGAATTTTATTAATGGTTTAAACTTTATAATGAATCAGAAAAATGGAAATATTTTCATGACAAATATATAGAGATACCTTACTTTGAATATCATTTACTATTATTATAATGTTACCTCCTATATTAATCAAGGATTTTTATTAGTTTTGGGTCAAGACGTCTCTGTGGCTGCTTTGTTTGTGAATGGCATAGCTTGACCAACTGAGGGCGCTTTTCATTATTCACAGCGCAGAGGACTTGCACAAATGGCTTAGATACCTTGTAATCGATTTCTTAATTCTGTCTCAGTTTTTCACACAGCTTTTCCTATGAAACCAATCAACGATAATGTTTAAAATGCATGTTGCATGCATACGTGCACCAGTGCAATGTATAATAAACGTTATGCAAGTGTGCATTATAAGCCACATGATGCATGAGCAATTTGGAAGAAGATGTTCAAACCAAATTACAAAATATCTAAAACTTTTTTTTGTGCAATGCCACACTCCTAAAAAAAAAAACCAAAATCAACTGTACTGTGTGTAGCGTGGTGCAGCTCATTCACACACGTGTCTCGGTCTAAGACTAGACTTTTATATATGCAGTTTAAATTTATTTTTGTAGTTACTTTCCAATACCTTTTTCTTTTTTTCTGTTAGAGCGCGCGCTGGCCTAGAAAACCGAGTGTGATACGATCATATTACCATGGCTGCTACTGGCTCATTATTTATGCATCTAGACAAGCGTGCGCTCACGAGGTATTGTTTTCAGTCACCGCATTCATATAAAAATAGGACACCGATTCCATGTCCTGTCACAAGTAGTGGAGTGCCATGGTTCGAGCGGTTTAGTGCATCGGATTTGTGTTCCGATGGCCGAGTCGTCAGAATGTGGGTTCGAATCCCGCCCGTGACCTTGAGCAAGACACTTTACCATAATTGCTTCTCTCCACCCAGGGGTAAATGGGTAACCTGTGAGGGCAGAGTTGGTTGTTGTGTTTGATTAGCCCTATATGCGCTGAAAATGGCAGCAATTGAGCTGTATACTCCCCCAGGGAGCTGAGATGGTTTTCAGGAATGATTTATGCGCCTGATGAGCAGGGGTAAATAATGTAATGCGCCTTGAGCACCAGTTTGGGGATACGTGCGCTATATAAGTCCACATTATTATAAGTCAGCTCTGATCATGATGATATTGGTCCCTTTAATATGATCTGATTTGGCATTGTCCATTAGCTATGTCACTTGTTTCGATCTGCTGAGATAGGTGAAAAAGAACAAACTTTAAAACACTTGCATGAATAAAATGGGAAGCAATAATATTGAATGTAACTAGTGTAAGTATCTTTATTTGAAAGAGTCTAATAAGTTTGTGTCACAGAGCAACATATTCAAATATGTGACCCACTTCATCAAAATGAGGAATGGGCCCCAAATTTCACATTTTGAGATATGGATATCAACTTACAGAGAATTTAATGGGCTTTCTGATGATGCTAAACATTCATTTATTGGTTCATTTCATTCCTGTGTTAGGATGTGATAAATTGATAATGTAACAATGCAGTCATGCACGTTTTGTGAACTTTGGAAGTCCATTACATGGAAACATGTGTTAGGGGACATTCCTCATTTCGATGGAGCGGGTCACATATTAACTAGTTTTTCAAAAATAAGATATTACAATTATGGAAGAATAAATTCTTAACAATCCACGATGAATACATAACACTGCAACCTTACAGATTATTTTAAAAATATAATTAAGATTCAGAGACTTAAGGCCAATAAAAAGGTGTCCAAATGTTCCATACACAAAGTATGGCGGCTAAGAGAGGTCTCACAAATCGGGTAAACATTCATAACCCTATGTGAAAAAGTTGTATAAAACAGAATTTCAATCTATAGTTTGATGAAATTCTTGCATCGGGTGATAAACAATTGATTCAATTGTTTATCAAAATCCAGCAATTTTGGTTGTATTTGGACATCGTTTCATAGAAGAATTTTTTTTTTAAATGTTGATGTGTGGGGTCTGAGACGACGCGAGCTCAGAATTTTTTCGGACCTAAAAATCAAAGTGAAAAATATCAAGTGAAACAATTTTTGTATAAACCAGTGAGCAAAGTATCATTTACAGATCTTTTACTATAAATTGTGTTATATTTCTGGCAAAAAATTGTAGGAAATATGGTAGTTTTAAAATTACAACTAAAAACTAGTTACATATTATAAAGGACACCCTGTTCTGTATAAACCTTTTTCTGTATAAACCTTCCAATCAACATGAAAGCCGGTACAATGAGCATGATGATAAAATAAAGAATGTCATTTTAGATTAAAGTTTTATTATACACTGTACTCTCATAATCCTAACTAGGAACCATCCCAAATCCTCCAAAATCCATCAATATGTAAAAAGGTACCCCAATTGTGGGGGGGGGGGGGGGGGTTACTGTCATGAGCACTGATTAATTAATAATTGTAGTTTAATTTACTTGATCAAAGAGAAAAACAAATGGCTACAAAAATTAGCTTAACAATACAATCGAATTACGTTATACCAATAGCCAGTCACCTGCAGAAAGTGTGCCATTGTATATTAACCCAGTCCACAGCCCACTACTCCAACAATAGACTTGGGCCATTCATGATGTTTTATTTCCACAGACTGACACGCAGGGTCTCAAACGTAGCAGTGCATCATCACGGGTCATTTGCCGAGAACTGTACTTTAACAAACACGGCGTTTGATGCAAACTGCTTTGTAAATGCGCCAATAAAGTGCGTGTTGTTCGACTCTCTGCCATACCCGAATCAAATCTAGTTCACATTCCCATTTAGTTCTGGAACTAACCGCATTGAGCGCTTTTCCCCATGATGCTCTCAAGCAAGGAATCCAATCTCGTTACTGCGCTTGTTGTGCGTGTGCGCACTTGGGAGTAAAATGCAATGGTCAAGGTAATAGACTGATTACACACCAAATTACTTTTAAATCGTAAAAGTTTTAAAACACACATTCCTTTACATTTATTACAATTCACGTTTTGTGGCGATGAAACATTTCTTTATTGATTAATCGACAGAGTGATTTTATTTTAAGTATTTTTTTTTTTTAGGGCTGTGCATTTTCGGTTATTTCAGGAACCGGATACCCGAAATTGGAAATCTTCAGATACCCGGGTACCTGTAAACAATTTTATAAAAACTCCCGAATGTATAAAATAACCAATACGAACACAAGTTTCAAACAAAAGCCGGCAAGTCTGTGAACGGCTGTCGGCAAGTGTTTCTTCTAAAGCCTTCATCTAAGTTTTCTTAATTTTGTTAGCAAACAATCAGAGAGTTCCATAATTTTGTGTGAATTAAAATGTTCAGTCGGAATTTTAAAAAGTCGTTTACGGGTAATTGGAACCAAAAAATGGAACCGGGTAATGACATTTTCGGTCGGGTATCCGGGTACCCGGCACAGCCTTAATTTTTTTAGTTCAAATAATTTTTTAAAATCATTTTTTCAACCAGAAAAACCAACAGACTACTTGAGCACACTACTCTGGAGTAAATACCTATTTTGAATGTGAAACAATCCCAATCCAGCTAAAGCACACAAAACAATGTTAATGGATGAGAGTTCGATAACGGACATTAACCCTCCAACTACTACAAGGGTCAAAATCAGTCAAAATGATGATATACTTGCCAAGGTATATCTAGTGCACTTAAAAGTCAAGCACAGTCAAACCTTACATTGTAGTAAGTACATTTACAAGTCAAAATGAGTCGACCGTTTTTGACTGGTAAAAGCATTGTTCTTGTATTGTCCAGGGTGGTCAAAATGACAGAAAAAAACAGTCAAAAATGCCCCTGTGTGCACATTTGGGTCAACAGTCAAAACAGGCAGTTGGCTGGTTTTGACCTCTATAGCTACTTGCCACTAAAGTGCAGCTATAGTAGTAGGATTAATCACTTCCAGACAGACTCACAAATCTCACATTCATTTCAAACTGGTAGTTTGCAAGGCACAGATGTAAACAGTTAAATTCAACATTTAATAGGTATAATTACATTGCGATGATAACACACAACAATTGTAATTATTTCTTGATGTAACCTCAATTATTATTTTTTTGAGATGGTTAACTCCAAACTAAACATAGAAAAAAATAAATTCTACACATCCAATTAGATCTTTCAAAATGTTGGGTGCGTTTTATAAAAGACTTTTTCAGACAGATGAAAAATACAGAAATGAAAGCAAGTTGGCGTTTTACAAAAATAACTTTTTGAGACAATAACATTATTTCAATTGAAATGTCATGGTTCTTAGATAATTATCTGTTGAAACATCCCCCCCTCCATTTAAGGACTTTTGTTTGCCAGAATCAATTACTTAAAAAGGATTTTTGTGTGTGTGTGAATACGTCAGAAAAGAGCACTGACAAAAATTTGAAAAACAAAGAATCTTGAACGGGGTGTGCTAGTGGCATACCTATGGGGCCTCGTAATTTTTCTACAAGAAACAGAAGGATTTCAATTCTTTTGCAGCCAACCCCACCAACATTGTTGTTTACCAGCCACAATTTTCACATAATCTACATTGCTTCTGTAAGGTTTTTTAAGCTTAATTTTGCTTACAGGCAAATTTACTATTATAAATGCAACATTTTTTTCTGATTAGCAGATCTATGGACTTGGGGCCCTGGTGACTACCGGGCCATCATTATGGGTAAGTGTCTCATTACTCGGTTCGTTTGCGCTTTGGCGTTGATGCCGCAACTTTCTCAAGACTCCTGTTGCTGCCCGTTGGAGCAAGTACCCTTCAGGTGCTCTGAGTTGTAGTGGGCCATGTACGGCTGAACCGCTTCCCATACCTAAACAAAAAAAATTAATAAAATAAAGGTGGTGGGAGGGGAAATAGTTAGAAATGATACAGTCAGGGGGTTTGAGTGGGATGCAGGATTATATTGTGACAAAATGAAAAGGTAGGAAAAATGTTTGCCATTATCATTAGGCATATACTAGACTATAGCGGTTTACCTCTATAGCCATGTATAGCAAGGAAACTGGTTTTTTATCTTGGTATTTACAATAAAATGATACACAAGGAAAGTTTTCCATGGTCTGAAGTTAGTCGGAAACCGGTTTTGTGGTAGGATTTTCAAAATCAAAAAGGTAGGATTTCCTACAAAAGTAGGAAGAATATCATATTTAAGATTTTTGGATATGTATACATGTATGTAATGTTTTGATTGATTTTTGCTTTTACATATATATCTTTAGTTAATATGTGTATATATCATATGTATATGCGTGTATGTATGTATGCATATGTAGACCTATATATGTACATGTATATGTGTATACTTTCTATGTTCATACTTTTGCTGTGTAAATTGTTGCGCCTCGGAATAGGCATGCCTAGATAGACGGCACATTATAAATTGATGATGATGATGATTGATGATGATTGATGATTGATGATGACGACGACGACTGGATGGATGGATGGATGGATGGATGGATGGATGGATGGATGATGATGATGATGATGATGATGATGATGATGATGATGATGATGATGATGATGTCAAGGCAATGTTTCTCCTATTGGACAATTGTTTACATTTCTTGTGTTGTAAACAATCACCCTCAATACAAAGACCAATCCGGCCAGTCAAATAGAAAAGCATGTATTGTCCGATAGGGTTATGCCTATCTATGAAGACTGTTTCTACCTCATGCAGCCAGGCTTTGAAATGTTCATTAGGTCAAGTACAAGACAGCGCAGATGGCATCAGATGTTAAGATTTACCGTGGTTCGTGTACGGTTGAACCACGTTCCATACCTCGACAAAACATTTTTTTTAAACGTGGGGAAAAACATAGAAGAATAGCATGGCTACATGTAACTGTTTTTCAATGTGACTGTAATATTGACAGACATCAGCTGGGGAGGGAAGGTCAGTAATATTTGTAGCTTTCCACGGTGAAAATGATAAGTAAAGACTGTTTGAGGTGACACCATGTGAAATACCTCAGAATGTGGGTTCGAATCCCAACCGCAACCATGGTGTTTGTGTCCTTGAGCAAGACACTTTACCATAATTGCTTCTCTCCACCCAGGGGTAAATGGGTAACCTGTGAGGGCAGAGTTGGTTGTTGTGTTTGATTAGCCCTATATGCGCTGTAATGGCAGCAATTGAGCTGTATACTCCCCAGGGAGCTGAGATGGTTTGAGGAATGATTTATGAGCCTGATGAGCAGGGGGTATTAATATAATGCGCCTTGAGCACCAGTTTGGTGGATACGTGTGCTATATAAGTCCACATTATTATTATTATTTTTTTTTTATATATTTTTTTTTTATATTATTATTATTATTATGGTTACAACTTGACGTTTCAAGGTAAAGTCAGTTTTGCAGTATTTTTGATCGTTAGGTAATCCAACATGCATTATACACATCCACTTGCACGCTGTGGTATTTGTGAAGAAGTCTATGAACACCGAAAGCTTGACCGAGGTAACGGAGGCATAGCAATAGTTATCCAATAACCCAATCGGTCAATCACTGCTGTTTGATTTGACAGGTTCCGATCAGTCAATCGGTCAGTCGCTCAGTAACATTTACACACACATACCTTCTGTTCCTGAAGGAGCTTAGTGACTGTCACAATATCTGGACTCATGTAGCGATCCTTATCCCATGGCCTAAAGAAAGAAAAAAAAATGACCGTAACAACTTGTGACCGGACCCAAGAATGAAAACACTTCGAGTCCAAAATTACAGATTCCTTGCCTGTGTATTCAGTTACAGTTTTACACAAAAACAATTACTTTGCGTAAAGTTGATAACAGTATCAAACATGTCCCTTGAAATATTTCTGTCTCAGGTACTTTCATTTTTAAAAAGTAAAAATAAAGTAAAAAAAAAAAAAATCCCAAATGAATAATAATAGATGCTCCATGTCGGGAATGAATTTGGATAAATCCGAATGCAATGACACAATGACATAAACTGAAACTTTCACAGGCTGGTTTTTATACACATCTCTTGATTGTTCGAAGGTATGGATGCATTTCCAGCAATTTAAAAAAAATGTTTGTTTAGGCCAAAAAAAAAAGTCTCCGGTTTCTGGTGATAGGTTGGCTTCAAAATCGGTGCGGTGACACACTTTTTTTTTTTTTTTTTTTTGGTATATGCAGGGACCAAATTTCCCATACACAAAGTATGGTGGCTAAGAGAGGCTTCATAAATCGGGCAAACGTTCATACCCTTATGTGAAAAAGTCAGCACTGCACGGCAGAATTCCAATCGATCCAGCAATTTTGGCTGCAATTGGACATTGTTTCATTGCAAAAGAAAGAGACACAGGTCTGAGGCAACGCGCGTGGAGACCAAAAAACTGAGACTTTTTTGGGGTCTTAAATTGCAACATTGCTCTTCACTTTTGAAACGAAAACAAAAACACTCTGAAACGAGATGTTTAACCAAAACATTTACAGAAGTATTCGGGAATTTGTACCCAAATAAAAAAAAACTTACGCCACAACTTCTCGGACCAGTTTATAGACCTCCTCCAACGGGGCTGTAGTTTTCAAAGGACGGAGGAACTCAATGCCTTGGCAGGCTGCCAACAGCTCAATGGCGAGCACTGTAGAGAGTTAGGAAAGGACAATATGATGAATGACACAATTTAAAAAAACGCAGGCTGCCAACAGCTCAATGGAGAGCACTGTAGAGGGTTAGGAAAGGACAATATGATGAATGACACAATTAAAAAAAATGCAGGCTGCCAACAGCTCAATGGCGAGCACTGTAGAGAGTTAGGAAAGGACAACATGATGAACGACACAATAAAAAAAACGCAGGCTGCCAACAGCTCAATGGAGAGCACTGTAGAGGGTTAAGAAAGGACAACATGATGAATGACACAATTAAAAAAAACGCAGGCTGCCAACAGCTCAATGGAGAGCACTGTAGAGGGTTAAGATATGATGAACGACACAATCCAAAAATGTAGTTTTGTTGTTCAGTCTAACACTGTATGTCTTGGCATACATACATAGGTTTCTGAAGAGTTGCAGAGTGTTTCCACTGATCTAAACTTTACGCAGTTCCATGGCTTTAAACGTTTTCATACCAGGATTGAACTTGTTTGAACTTAGTGTTGATCGTCCATGAAAAGTGGACTTGAGTCGGATTCTGATTGGAGCAGGCACATAGCCAAGAGGTCGGTCGTGGACCTGTTTTTTTTGCTACGCAGCCATATATTTAACCCCATTTTTACCCCATTTTTACCTTGCTCAACATGTTCAACGACTTGCAGACATTTCCTTGCCGAGAATCCGCCCATGCTAACATGATCTTCCTGGTTAGCGCTGGTCGGGAGTGAATCCACAGATGATGGGTGAGTCAGAACCTTGTTCTCAGAGACTAAATATGAAGGCACATTTAAACGAGTATTATTCAATGAGGACAAACAAACTACATAAGAAATTTGTGCTGAAACGTAAATAAATTGGTTTCTAAACATTAATTAATCCTCAATACATATGAATTCATATAAGGGCTTCAAAGAGGTGGAAATAACATTAATTTTGAACATACACAGGGGTGTGATTTGACAAAAGTAAAAACAAATCCTGAAAAATGGTCTCGAGGACAGAGCCCCCTGAACCTCCTGGATGTTTAATTTTGGAGGATTTACAGACTCTCCACATCCCCACAAACAATAAACTAGAGGTTAGGACACAATAGAGGCTACTTCTTTCTTTCCTTGGTGGCTACTTCTGTTATTTAAAAAAAAAAATTGTAAAAAAATCCTGAGAAATCACAGGCCTGCAGACAATAATGCATTTAATGTAAAATGAAATTTCTAGAGGAAATCAACTGAAGCAATGATAATATCTGAAGATGTAATTACCCAGTGCTGCAGCAGTACAGTGAGCTATCATGAAGCCCGAGTTAAGGCCTCCTTCTTTCACCAAAAACGCTGGCAACTCACTCAAATCTATCAATTAAAAGAATGACCATAAATCAAGATTAAAGTTAAAAAGTCACACAAATAACTTCACCCTCCTATGACTGCGAGGGTCAAAAATCAGTCAAAATGTTGATATACTTGCCAAGGTATATCTAGTACATTTACAGGTCAAAATGAGCCGACCGTTTTTGACTGGTAAAAAGCATTGTTCAGGGTGGTCAAAATGACAGTCAAAACGCCCCTGTGTGCACATTTGGGTCAACAGTCAAAACAGACAGTTGACTGATTTTGACCTCTATAGCTACTTGCCACAAAAGTTCAGCTAAGGGTTAAGGTATAGGATTGGTGATTATTATTATTATTATTATTTTTTTTTTTATACAAAATTGGTGTATTTCAATGTAAAACCTAAATGTGTAAAGCAAAATGATGGTATTAATCTTCCCCAAACAATTTGTTTTTGGCTGAGATGCGGTTTACTTTAAAGAAAAGTTAAATATCTTCCTGTTTGAAATTAGGAAAGAGCGCTCTTTCCTAAATTTCACATTAGAATAAATAGAACAAATTTTTGAGCGACACAATACAATAAGGGTAGTTGCTAAAATGTATATCTTGATTCAAAGAGAGTAAGCATACTCATAGAAGCAGTATGGCCAACATTACCAATGTTGTACCTTCCCTTCAATGCATATCTCGATTCAAAGAGAGTAAGCATACTCATAGAAGCAGTTTTGCCAACATTACCAATGCTGTACCTTCCCTTCAATGTATATCTTGATTCAAAGAGAGTAAGCATACTCATAAAAGCAGTATGGCCAACATTAATACCAATGTTGTACCTTCCCTTCAATGTATATCTTGATTCAAAGAGAGTAAGCATACTCATAGAAGCAGTTTTGCCAACATTACCAATGTTGTACCTTCCCTTTAATGTATATCTTGATTCAAAGAGAGTAAGCATACTCTTAGAAGCAGTTTTGCCAACATTACCAATGTTGTACCTTCCCTTCAATGCATATCTCGATTCAAAGAGAGTAAGCATACTCATAGAAGCAGTTTTGCCAACATTACCAATATTGTACTTTCCCTTTAATGTATATCTTGATTCAAAGAGAGTAAGCATACTCATAGAAGCAGTTTTGCCAACATTAATACCAATGTTGTACCTTCCCTTCAATGCATATCTCAATTCAAAGAGAGTAAGCATACTCATAGAAGCAGTTTTGCCAACATTACCAATGTTGTACCTTCCCTTCAATGTACATGTATATCTTGATTCAAAGAGAGTAAGCATACTCATAGAAGCAGTTTTGCCAACATTACCAATGTTGTACCTTCCCTTCAATGTATATCTTGATTCAAAGAGAGTAAGCATACTCATAGAAGCAGTTTTGCCAACATTAATACCAATGTTGTACCTTCCCTTCAATGCATATCTCAATTCAAAGAGAGTAAGCATACTCATAGAAGCAGTTTTGCCAACATTACCAATGTTGTACCTTCCCTTCAATGTACATGTATATCTTGATTCAAAGAGAGAAAGCATACTCATAGAAGCAGTTTTGCCAACATTACCAATGTTGTACCTTCCCTTCAATGTATATCTTGATTCAAAGAGAGTAAGCATACTCATAGAAGCAGTTTTGCCAACATTACCAATGTTGTACCTTCCCTTCAATGTATATCTTGATTCAAAGAGAGTATAAGCATACTCATAGAAGCAGTATGGCCAACATTACCAATGTTGTACCTTCCCTTCAATGTATTTCATTTCATTTCATTTCATTTATTATTTCACAGGGCAGAAACAATCACAAACACAATGGTAAAAAAACAATTAGAGAAAAAAATAAAATACATATACATGATGAAAACAAGGTAAACATGACAAAATGTTGACAGCACCCCTGTAGGATTACCAAAATGTGAACCAAATCACAATCTAATGGCTCTCCATAATGCTGCCAAACATAATCAAACAATATAATAACAATATAATATAAAAAGCCAAATAAAAATCAATCCAAGAGATTAAAAACAAGTACAAACAAAATAAAACGACAAAAAGGAACATAAAGCATTAGTACAAAGTGTTATGTTGGCAAGTCCAAATTTGTACCTGGGGACAGGATATGTTTACGCAGTTCAGTTATGAAAGGTGATAAACCAGATATGATTAACTCCTTAACATTTAAAGGCAGACCTTCCCACAATCTAGGAAATCTGGAGAAGAGTGAATGATGTAAAGCATTTGTTCTTGATCTCTGGTGATGAAATTTAATAGTTTCGATATGTCTAGTGTTAACTTTAATAAACCTGTGAACATCAATATCAAAGCAATTATACAAACACTTTATAACAAATGAAATAGAAAGAAAATGAATTCTGTTAAGTAAAAACGGTAATCCTAATTGAATACATCTAGCTGGATAACTTATTTCATTATCAGGGTTAATAGTGGTTCTTCTTGGAAGTCCAAGACAAGACCGAGTAAAACGCCTTTGAACTCTTTCTAAAGTTTCCTGGTGGGTGCGAAGGCACGGACACCAAACAGGGGCTGCATACTCAAGAATTGGCCGACAAAGAGAACAATATAATTTAACAAGTATGTCAGGATCTTTGCTCTTAATAACCCTTCTAATAAAACCAGATAATTTGGATGTTTTACATATACAATACTATTAATATGAGGTTTCCAGTCAAGATCACGTGAAATAATGACACCGAGGTATTTATAACTATTAACAATTTCAAGAGTATCAGACCCCATTTTGTAAATAGGTTGAAATGGATGTTTAGACCGTGTTACTGTCATAAGTTTACATTTCTTTACATTAAGAGACATATGATTGAGATTACACCATGTTAATATGCTATTTAAATCATTTTGAAGAATAACTGAGTCTGCCTCATGTCTAATAGCCCTGTACAAGACTGTATCATCAGCATATTGTCTCAGGTGAGACTGAACACAAAAAGGAAGGTCAAATGCAAAGATATTAAATAACAAAGGTCCGAGAATTGACCCTTGGGGCACTCCAGAGTGAACTGCATGGTGCCCAGTTAGACTGGGAACCTTGAAAGATAACCCTTTGTGATCGATTACTTAAATATGAATGAAACCAGTTTAAAACAGATCCACAAATGCCGTACTTATGTAATTTATCTAATAATATTTTATGACTTACACGATCAAAAGCTTTAGACCAGTCGAGAAAGATGACATCAATGTGGGGAGGTTTGGGAACATCAATAGTTTCTGCCCATTCATGGTATATAAAGTTGTTAATTGAGTGATACAAGAACGTTTAGGTATGAAACCGTGTTGAATATCAGTAATAATGCCACTCCTATACATATGATTGACAAGACGTTTACTGACAAGCTTTTCAAGAATTTTACCAAGTGCTGAACAAAGAGATATAGGTCTGTAATTAGACATATCATGAGAGTCACCAGATTTATAAAGAGGTACAACATTAGCAAGTTTCCATTCTGTAGGCACAGTTCCAGATGAAAGAGAAAAGTTAAATAATTTAGTAAGTGGTTCGGCTAGACTATCACTGGCTAAGTTAAGGAGCATAGGAGAGATATCGTCTGGCCCAGCTGATTTATACATATTTAGGCTCTTCAATAATTTCCTAACTTCATCAACAGTTACTACAATATCATATAGTCTAAATTGTGAAGAATGACTGCAGGCACTAGTACATTCAGAGGAGATAGAGTCAGCTTTATCAATTGTGAAATTACTTTGAAAGATCTTGATTCAAAGAGAGTAAGCATACTCATAGAAGCAGTTTTGCCAACATTAATACCAATGTTGTACCTTCCCTTCAATGCATATCTCGATTCAAAGAGAGTAAGCATACTCATAAAAGCAGTTTTGCCAACATTACCAATGGTGTACCTTCCCTTCAATGTATATCTTGATTCAAAGAGAGTAAGCATACTCATAGAAGCAGTTTTGCCAACATTACCAATGTTGTACCTTCCCTTCAATGTATATCTTGATTCAAAGAGAGTAAGCATACTCATAGAAGCAGTATGGCCAACATTACCAATGTTGTACCTTCCCTTCAATGTATATCTCGATTCAAAGAGAGTAAGCATACTCTTAGAAGCAGTTTTGCCAACATTAATACCAATGTTGTACCATCCCTTCAATGTATATCTTGATTCAAAGAGAGTAAGCATACTCATAGAAGCAGTTTTGCCAACATTACCAATGTTGTACCTTCCCTTCAATGTATATCTTGATTCAAAGAGAGTAAGCATACTCATAAAAGCACTTTTGCCAACATTACCAATGGTGTACCAATGGTGTACCAGTTCATATACATGTATCTCATGCTGATGAGAAAGTGAAGCAATTTTTATGTGATTATGTATTTGTAGCAAAATTCGTGCAAATTGAAATATTACTTGAATTCTTGCATCAGGATAAATAAATTGACCATCCAGGCGAATCTTAGATTTCGATGTCAGAATTTGCTTCACTTTTTTACATGTATTTTTTATGATTTTTTTAATTTGTTGTTGTTGTATTATTTGTATTTTTTATTTATACTCGTACTCGAGTACATTTTTCCATATAATTATGAAAAACCACTCGACTACAACTCTAGAGTTGAAGTACTCGTACTAATACTCAAGTGCAATTTTCTGTAATCTCAGCTTTTGATGTCATAATTTGCTTCGCTTTCTTTTTTTTTTTTACATGTGTATGATCATGTGCTATAGAGTTGGAGTACTCATAGACCTACTCGTGCATTTTTCTGTAATCGTACACGTACTCGTGAAAAAAAAGAACTCGGCTATGACAAGTCTAATACATACTCGGGTTAATAAGTCTTTCAATTCGTCGCTCACTGATTGCTGCCAGTTCGTGAACACCAATAGCAAGATAGTCCAACGCCTATTGAATGAAAAAACAAAATACTATTGTAAGAGTAACTTCTTCCTTACAAAGTTTCACGTTGCAATCTGTTTGCTGCCCTATTAAGTTGATTGCATGTCGCTTACCAATAATATCGTTCCTTATATTCCTAATATAGAAGTGATGTAAATATACGTAATGGGCAACATGAAGCACTTAGGATTAAACATTATGTCGTTGTGTGCCCGGAAGAAGGACGTAACGAAAGTGTGACTGGCAAAAAGTCGTAAGCATTTAATGTGCAAAATTGTGTTTCTAGAAAACTGAGTGTGAAAGTTTGGTTGTTTTTCTGCCATTTGTAAGTCATTGTAGGAAAGTTAAATTCTGCATGAAAAACATGTCTTGGGAGTAATTCTAGCAACAAATATATAACAGTTATGCCCTACTTTTTTTTTTTCAAAGGAGCCATTTTATTGCTTACGACCTTCTGCTGGGACAAAAAGTTGTACTTTGTGTGCCCGGAAGAAGGTCGTAGAGCCTTACGACCTTCTTCCAGGCACATGACGATATATTAACGTGTTATGGATGGTTCATAGGTTAATATTCTTATGTAAAGAGTAATTTTCCCCAATATAAACTGGTACTTTTATTTCAAAATATTTAGATCTAAACAATCTGAATACTACATAAATGAGAAGATCACTGTTGAAAATATGTAAATAAAAGTCTGCCAAAGGATGGTTTCCCGGCATCCACAAAAGCTATTTACAAAATCGTTCATAAATGTTCAGAGGCATATTTCAAACAAAATATGAATAAAAAAAACAAGTCTCCACTCTTCTGCAGTCTGTAATTGCTCAACCTACTTTGAAAAAAATTAATTAATCAGATGGAATATTTCTGCAGAAATGACCAACCTTGGCCGGGTACTCTCCGTGAAAGTTACCGCCGGAGATTGTCTCCATGCGATCAGGGAATACCATCTGCAAAACATGGACTGTCAAGGAATATATCATCCAAAAATGTGTAATTTTGGCAAAAACTGCTTCTATGAATATGCTTTTATAATCTCTTTGAATCAAGATATACATTGAACAACCAACCTGCGAATGGTTCAGCCCAATGTGGAGTCTAAGTCATGAGAACACCAGGGATGATATTGTGAGAAAATGAAAAGCTAAGAAAATTGTTTTCCATTATCATTAGGCATATACTAGCCTATAGCGGTTTACCTCTATAGCCATGTATAGCATGGAAACCATTTTTTTTTTATCTTGGTATTTACAATAAAATGATACACAAGGAAAGTTTCCATGGTCTGAAGTTGGTCGGAACCCGGTTTCATGGTAGGATTTTCAAAATCAAAAGGTAGGATTTCCTACAAGAGTAGGAAGAATATCATGCCTGGAGCAAAAAGTAACCGTCTGGCAAAAATGTGCTTTCTCAAAATGCAGACTTTTTTTGGCATTGCAGACCATTCACAAATACAGTGAAAATGGACTGGGATCATGCTATATAAGCAGCCAAGTTCTTGCTGCTGTGTGCTTTTCATTTCATAGCACTGCTTCCCGTCAAGTACAGAAAAAAGAGCGCGCTAACTTGCCAGCGGTTATTTGCAAGCAAATGAGTGACGTAACAATACAAATCCATGGAGAATGCTCATGTGACTCATCGAATCATCTGGTTAATAACCTGGGAGATACACTTTACATCTAGCAGAATTTTTCTGCTATAGCTAGCTGAAACAGTTGCTTAGTGGTAAGTAGTGAAATTCTGAGAGGAAGAGACATCGTGAAATTGCAGTGAAATTACAGTCAACTGTTATTTCAAGGCAAAACTGATTTTCAGGGTATTTTCAGGGTGAAGTTGTGAATCTAAAATCTCTTTAGGATTTTTTTCAGTTCTAGAATTATATCAATTTGAGTAAGCTTTTTCAACAGAGTTGAATTGAAAAAAAAAAACACAATATTTATAAGGATACAGGATTATCGGTAGCACTGTTCATTTCCGTAGTCAAGATTCCTCTGACGAAGTCAATAGTGTCGTTGACGATGCCATGAACCTAGTGTGGATACAGAATAAGTACATATTCAAAATAATTAAGAATCTTTTCAATGAAATTTGGTGAACTTTCGGGGGTTGGGTTGGTTCGTGGTCCCTTTTGTTATTTGAAGGGAGTGTACACCTTACGTAATAAATAAAAATGACCAAATTATTATCGAAAAACTTACTTGATGTGAAGCGATGGTACCATGCAAAACACCCTGTGAATTTATTCTCATTTTGGAGAAAACGTGAAATGTTTTACGAATTAGAAATGGATCACTGCTGTGATCCATTTTCACGCTGCATATATACAAACAAATTTGAAGCATTATTCAGACACTCTCGAACAAAGTGACATTTAATTGTATGCGCATGAACCATTGGTACGGGTGGTTCGTGCACAAACCCGTGTGGGCCAATGAGTGATAAGAGCCTATAGCTCATGCACGTTAACCGTTGGCCAATAGAATTGCGCCTGTGTGAACTGCTGGTCACTTTGTTCAAGAGTGTCCGACTCATGGTATTAGCCAGAGGGGTGTCTGGGTGTCTTTTGGGCACCCTGTTTCAATTTTGGACACCCTATTTCATCTGTCATTTACATGTAAATGTATTGTAAGTGAACAGTTTGGGCACCCTGTTTCAATTTTGGACACCCTATTTCATCTGTCATTTACATGTAAATGTATTGTAAGTGAACAATTTGGACACCCTGTTTCATCTGTCATTTACATGTACAAGTATTGTAAGTGAACAATTTGGACACCCTGTTTCATCTGTCATTTACATGTAAAAGTATTGTAAGTGAACAATTTGGACACCCTGTTTCATCTGTCATTTACATGTAAAAGTATTGTAAGTGAACAATTTGGACACCCTGTTTCATCTGTCATTTACATGTAAACGTATTGTAAGTGAACAATTTGGACACCCTGTTTCATCTGTCATTTACATGTAAAAGTATTGTAAGTGAACAATTTGGACACCCTGTTTCATCTGTCATTTACATGTACAAGTATTGTAAGTGAACAATTTGGACACCCTGTTTCATCTGTCATTTACATGTACAAGTATTGTAAGTGAACAATTTGGACACCCTGTTTCATCTGTCATTTACATGTACAAGTATTGTAAGTGAACAATTTGGACACCCTGTTTCATCTGTCATTTACATGTACAAGTATTGTAAGTGAACAATTTGGACACCCTGTTTTGAAATTTCCAGCAAATTTGGACACCCTAGTTCTAAATCCTGGCTAACACCTTGGTCCGACTAATGTATATTTTTTCACTGTTTTCTTGTTAACCACACAACAAAATAAGCGGAAACTTACACAGGTTGGTGCCTAAAAACCTGTCTACACATAACATGTATCTCTATATTCTTATAATAAATATTATTTCCCCTGGTCACTGGGCCAATATCATTCCTATAATCTTTCCCATCTCCCTGGGGAGTATACAGCCCATTCTGTGAAACCTTTTTTTTGGCACTACAGGGCTAATCAAACACAATTACCACCTCTACCCATTTATACTAGGTGAAGAGAAGCAATTACAGTTAAGTGTCTTGCTCAAGGACGCAAGTACCATGGTCGCGGCCAGGATTCGAACCCACATTCTGACGACTCAGCCATCAGAACATAAGTCCGATGAACCAGACTGATGAGCCATGACACCCCATACAGTATAGACGCACTTGCAGACATTTCACCAGTGATGTACACTACTTTTATGACCGAGTAATCTAAATTGAGCTGACAAAATAAAGATGGATGTCACAGGTTACTAAGTCCTATCAACTCTTTCACAGTTCATATTAGCCTAGGGGCGAATCCAGGGTCTCGAAAAAGGGGGAGGAGCTGCACAGCAAAAAAGGGGGCACACACACAAAACTATGGTAAATTTATGTGACTCTTGGTATAATTTCTAAGCCGTCACATTTGCATTCGCAGCAAAATAAATGGTTGGGGGGGGGGGGGTATCTGCCAATGTACTGGCCCGCCAACAATCATTTCAACACACTGGTTTATTTTGATTCCACACCTAATACAATGATATGGGCATAACATATCAATTTTTGGGTGATGACGAACCTGTGGACTGCAACGCAGAGCGTACGCATCTTGCACGCTTGCTACCCAAGGATCTGAAACAAATATCCTGTCTCTTCACCAACTCCACCTTTTTGACCAAATGGTCAATTTATGGTACCTTAAACTAAGGTCAATTATTCCTACACTCATTTTGTCACAATGACAATATATACCGGAATAATCACAAACGAACAAAACACATTTTTGTACTATAAACACAATCTGATTTAACAAGTCAACAGAGATAAAGTGTCACTGAATGGGATTTCACCATCAATCTTTTTCACAATTGTACTGGCCCACCAACGATCATTTCAACACATTGGTTTATTTGGATTCTGCACCTAATACAATGATATGGGCATAACATCCTGACGGCAAATCAATTTTTGTGAGATGACGAACCTGTGGACTGCAACGCAGAGTGTACGCATCTTGCACGCGGTCGCAGAAGCGATGACTTTCGGAGATCTCCGAGGGGTGGACATCGGAGGCTAGGAGTGACCGTAGGTTGTGAGCTACTTTCATCTGACCCACGTGTGGTCTGGCAGCGTGGATGTCTGGGAAAGAAAAAAAAAACCATAGAATTTCAAGTATTGAAATTTCTAATTGACCCATATTTGACAAACATAATGATTTTTAAAGGATTCATCACTTTGTGAAAATGTTGGCGTCAAATGTGTAAACCAATAGACCAATCAATTAAACCCCACCCAATTACGTATTGACCATCATTACGCATCCAAATGTCTGACAAAAATGTTAAAATAGCTGTATCGCGTTTATGACAAACGTAAACAAGCAGCCATTATGTATGTACGGGACGTGTGTGTGTGCGCATGGTGTACACCGGCAGCTCAATGTACGATGGAGGGCCGAGGCTTGTACCCACGTGTGCCATTGCTAGGCAGTTACTATGGTGGGCGGGGCGCAATGAATCAGTCTTTTCAGCTTCAACTTTCGCAGGTTGTTTTTATGCGTACCTTCATAAACCACAATGACGTAACACAATGGAATGGGGCTTAAACGACTGGCCCATTGTTTGTAACTTACGGCTTTCAAAAGCTGAAACGCTTCCTCTAAGCACATCCAAGGTTAAAGCCGCAATCACATCTGCCTGGCGTGCAATATTGGAAGCTCGTACAATGGCTGAAATAAAAATTGTCAAAACAGCCCAATATAAATTCCTATATTACAATAAAAATATTATTACAACAGATGATATCGACTACGAAATCACAGCAGCATCAACTTATGTGGGGAAAAATTCAAACTGTAACCAGGTCATGTTTATAGAGGGGATCTGAGCAAATATTAACCCTAACTCCCTCGGCCCATTTGCTTACACATAACCTGAATCGATCCCTAACTCCCTAGGCCCATTTGCTTACACATAACCTGAATCCTCCCTAATTAACTCCCTAGGCCCATTTACTTACACATAACCTGAATCCTTCCTAACTCCCTAGGCCCATTTGCTTACACATAACCTGAATCCTCCAAAATCCTTCAGTAGTAAAGCAAGCACATGACATGTATGCACACATGTGTTTCTAATCTGTGATACATGTACATGGCCAGGGACCCTCCCTGCATGCATGGAACAATAAACAGTGTCCACTGACCCAAGCACTGACCTTGCAATCACTACAACAAACATGGATGTACATGTACCATGGAAAGGCAAGTATGACTAATAACCTCAATCCTCCAAAATCCTTCACTTTAGCAAAGAGCATGTAGCATGTAACCTCAATCCTTCAAAATCCTTCACTTTAGCAAAGAGGATTTGAGGATTTGGGAAGGTTGGGTTAATAATTGATGTTTCCCATTGTAAGAGAAGTTATGTAGAAACAATAGACAAATCCCAAGATGGCGAAATTAACGTTCATCTCCGCACTTCTTGGTTTGATAACGAGGCTCTCAGTGTTTGACGCATGCACTGTATGATGGGAGCATGAGTCGTTCTATTGTCTACCTCGCATCGGTGTTGTGACTTGACACAGAGAGCCTCGGTTTCAATGCGGAAGTGCGCAGACTGGGTCAATTTGAAATTCGTTTTACTTATTCATAAATGCCCAAGACAGTTTAGACAATCTGATTGGGCAAAACATAATCAAGTGGGGGTGTATTAACGGATGGTATAGACATGGCTTATCAAAATCAGAACAGCGCGCATGCGACAGCTGTTCACCAGCTGTTTTGTGCGATGCGCAATACGGATTTCAACCAATCAGAGTGACGAAGATTGGCATCACGCCCCTGACTCATGTACTCTGGAAGGGTTTCGTGTGTCCCCCAAAAAATGTAAATTTGCCCATTTCTATTTGGCTTTATTCAACAAAAAATTATATATATTTTTTTTACATTTTGAAAACGAAATTGATACGGGCATTTATAAATGGGAATAACAGTTGGATGCTTGGTCTTTACCACAGGTTAATGACTGGTTATGGGCATTGTCACGAGCGATAATAACCGTGTCCATGCCCAAAACCAGTTGTTAACCTGCGGTAAAGGTCGCTCGAGAAACTGTTATTCCCTTATTAAAACCCACAGTAAAATGCTGTAAAAAGTCATTTTGTCTCAAATGTGCATTGTAAATGTAAGCCGGGTATTCGCCAGGAATTGAAAAAGGGTTTCAACATCCACATGCAACTTGGGTAGGATTCAAACCCACTTCTTCCTGATTAATACTAGCGCAGACATCTTTATAACCTCTTGGGCACCATGCTTAACTGATGATGATAGGCCGGCCAGAATACTATATAGAAGTGGGTACTGCAGTTTGTATAATTGATGAAATTATTGCGTCTGGATAATAAATTGTGTTTAATTTGATAAGATGGAATTGTAGCAATTTCTTACCTTCAGCTCCAAGAGCTGTCATCAGTTGTGTTCCGTTAATCAGTGCAAGACCCTATTTGTAGAGATTATAACAAAATATTTGAAATAAATTTTAAAAATAAACCCTAACCACCCCAAAATCCTGCAAAGTCCTCCAAAATCCTCCAATGGGCACTTTTTGGGAAAATTCAGCACCGTTGGAAATTGGTACTTTCACCTCTTCAAATGGGACAAAATTACTACCTGGCAAAAAGTACAGGCCATAAGTGCTGAATATGAAAGATCATCGAAAATGCATAGTGCATTTTGAAGATAAGGGCATGTTTCCAAAAGTGTACTGGTGGATTTTGGAGAATTCAGGAAGGTTCCTAGCCAGAATACCTAGGGGGTAAGGGTTAAAAAAGGCCCTTTAAAGTAGGGATTTTTAACCTGAATGTCTTTGTTGAAATAACTTTTCTACCTTTTAATCACAAATTTGTGGGTGTTTAATATTTTTTGGACACTTTTTGGTCCATATACTAATGGGAATTTCCATATTCATGAGCAAATCAGTGATGTCACTGCGGGATGAGATTTATTTATCAACATTATGGTTGATTTGTGTATAAAAGTTTACTGAATTCCTCGTCTTTTCAAAAGTCAGTTCTCTTTAAATGTTTGTGTTGTACTACTGTTAACTGAGTGTTTGGTGACCGATCAGTAAATCTTTTGAGGTAACCACAGTTTTCTTGGGGGTTTGGATTTTGTGCACTTTCAGTGTTGCTGTGACACCGTGTTCCGGTTGTGATCTCACAAAACAGCGCCCTCATGTGTCAAGGGTAAGCATGAACATTTGTGCAAATTTAAATAGTATACTTGTCACAACCTTACCCAAATACTTTAAAAGTCTGGGTTTTTTTCTTTCAAGTGCCGTGATTGCATAATTTTGTTTGTTACAACCGACTGTTTACCTATTCTTTTAATTAACAATAGATTTTGTTAATTGTTTGTTAATTATTATTTTGTTAAATCATTTGTACTTCTGTGTTTTTTAAAGTTTAATTTGTTTAGTTTTTTTAGTTTTTTGTTTTTTGGGGGATCTTTTTGGATCGAGCAGCACGCTTGAATGAGCAGCATGCATCTATGGTATAAAATAAGAATTACTATGTGGGGCAGCTAGTGAGTAGGTAGGTAAAAAATGGTTTCAAATTTTGTTTAAACTGTCTAGAAGCATATTTGATAAAGGTTAAAGGAACAGATAATCGTCATGATCAACAGGGCATGAGTGCTAGTTTCAGTGACTGAAAATTACACCCCGCACGATAAGGTCATATTGACAGAATTCTACCTCATCTGTATTTGTAAAGTTTATCTTGCCTTAGCTCTTGTCATGAATGTGCTTTCAACCAGCTCCCCCAAAGGTAAATATTCAAAACCATGGCTTTCTTTTGTCAAGATGTAAATTTGTTGAACTTATTGGTTTAACACCGATAAGTGTTCCCTTTGGGATTCCTTTAAGGCTAATTGTGTTCCAGTCATGTGTGGAGTTGTTGAATGAGAGAACAAAAGGGTGGTTGATTTAATTACATAGGAAGGTGGAACTTCTTGTTAAATATTTGGGTATGGGTGCGGTTGTGTCTGTACGTGCTACAGTTGCTGCTGCATGAATGAGCCAGTAATTTCCAGTCACTGTATTCATCTTAAACTAGGTCACTGATTCCACGCGCTGTTGAAAGTCTGCTCTGATCGTGATGATACTGTCCTTTTAACAGCAGTCCGTTACAGGGCATGAAGATTAAATTGATGCACAGATCACAAAACAATAAATTGTAATGGACGACTCACCTCCTTCGGACCAAGAGCAATGGGCTCCAACCCATGCATCTTCAAAACCTGTGCAAATATAAACAGTATTTTAAAGCCTGCATATACACTATTGGCAATCAGAGTTTTACTTCAAACTTTTGCGGTGTTTTTGGTTCACATTAACACAATAAACTGCATCCCAAAAATTTGGCACCACAGCAAAATACTTTACCCCATTTTCACGCTTAAATGTGGAGGGTAGGTAGGTGTTTCTGTGACCTCAATCAAAATATTTTCTGTGCGGGGGAAAAAAAGAAAAGAAAGGTTCACCGCCCCTCCCTTGACAAATTTCTGGCTACATGCCTGCTAAAAAATTGTGTTCCCCCCATTGGCAAATCCAGGCGGTGGTAAGGGATCATGTGCCTCCACCTTTTTTTTCGTGCACCCCAGCCGCCACCCCCATTTTTGTCAGTGTGCCATCTTTTTACCATGTGCTCCCCCTTCTTCAAGACTCTGGATATTCCCTTTCCCCCCCCCACCACCCTGGCCAGAGAAACTTCGTAAGGAATAATCATGGATATAGCAATTCTGATTTCTTTGCACACTCTGGAGTGGTTTTTTGTTGAAGATTTACCATTTTGGCATCACTCCATCCCGTTCTTGGACTCCACATCTTTCCCTCTCCCATCATACCCAGAGCCAGATGACTCAAGGGGGCCAGATCACCGCTTGCCCCCACGGTGCCTTTCTCGGGAACCCACGACAGACAGGAAGCTAGTATTACAAATAATAATAATAATAATAATAATAATACAAAATTTGTAAAGCGCCATCTATCTATGACCAAACATATTCAGAGGGGCTGGAAAAATGTATATACCAAAATAAATAAAACTACAAATACATAGTGTACAAGTAAATTAAGAGAACATAAAAGAACAGTAAGACAGATTTACATTTGCATTTGCACAAACAATATCAAGTGAAAACATAAACATAATCAGTTATATGCAATGTTGAACAAATGTGTTTTAAGCATGTTTTTAAAAATGTCCAGAGATTCTGCAGCACGGATCTTTAATAACAGGAGCTATGGGTTAGGTGAAATCATGTAAATAGCACAAGCGAGCTTATTCAATGCAATTCAATTAAATATCATTGATCGCTATACTATTACAATACTATTGATTGCTATATAATCCAAACAGAATATCTGGACAATTGTTGTGCATGCTGTAATGGCAACTGTGCAAAGATGCAGAATTTACAATGTACTGACTAACACCAGGGCACGGATCAATAATTACAATGTAATTATTGATCCGTGCCCTGGTGTTAGTCAGTAACAGTGGCGTAGCCAGAAATAAAGATTCGGCTGGGCCTGAGTAAAAATGGACGGGCCATAGAATTCATCCATAAATCCATCCATACACGGGCGCCGATTTATGTTTGTGCCGTAACGTTGTCGTTAGCAGTGAAGGTTGTTGTTCGTCTCTCAGCGCAGAATTACTGCCACTGACCCCCTCCCCAAGATTAACAGATTTCTTGACATGTTCCTCTTCCTCCAATCTTGGTTTTTTAAAGAAACCTGTAATGGGCATTTGTCTTTTCGCCATTGCTGCTGAATAAGCTACTAGGTCGCGGTAAAAATTAGCAAACGTTAGCGTCAGCGAAACAGCTGGTATGGTAGGTTCTAGAAAATAACCGAACTGAGTGATATGACGCATGCGATTTCATTCGGCAATGCCATTGAACCAGCCAATTACAACACACGCTATAGTGACGCTACACAAAACAAAATTTAAATGGTTTAAATAAATAATAGACAGGTTGTTGCCTCCAACCAGTAGCCTACAAGCATGATAGCCCCTGTCCTTTTTAAAGTATACAGTATAAAATAAAATGCACTGTAGCCTATATCACACAAACATACATAGAAGAGGAATGCAAACAACATAAATCGTAAAAAAAAAAAAAAAAGTTATACAAAAAGCTTCTTTATTTGGCAATGGCAGGGCCTAGACAAGAAGTGGGCGGGCCTAGGCCCTGCCTGGCCCGCCCATAGCTACGCCACTGGTCAGTAATACGCTTGGTGTCTTTTGAATGCCCTGTTTGCTAAATGGACACCCTGCTCACAAAAAACTCACAAAAGACAGATAGGAGCCCAGGTAACCAGGGCCTGGCTGGGCTTCTCAAAGGCTTTCCTGTACCACAATGTTGGCCCTCCTCCCTAAAACAAAACGGTCTTAACACAAAACGTACAATTGAATGCATCCAGCATTCTTTTGAGGTTCTTGGGGGATAACCCACTGTGTCCCTTAGCAATCACATTGATCCTCAACGCCAGCAATCGACGGGTGCGCTCTGGGGTCAGAGGTTCACCGACTCCGGCCGCATGCGAGCGAATCAGGTTCTCTTGAAGTTCACTATGGAAATTGAAGAAAAAAAATTAATATCAGATGTTTATCATGCAGCGGTATACTTTTGGGGGGGAGGGTGCAGCATGTCACCTAGTCTTGGTTCAAGACTGTGTTTGTATGTTTTTGATAGACGATGTATCGCCGGCTGCATGCTGCAGGAGGGCATGCCTGCAAGAGGGATGGCCGCCTGCCCCACTTGTTGGCAAAATAGTGTCTGTCCGTAAATTCACAATGTTGTTGGTATTTCTGATTGATATAATTTTTTGGTCCATTTGAGTTTTGTGTTGGTTAATTTACCCCAAAATATGTCCCCCCCCCCTCCCCACTCTGAAAATCCTGGCTACGCCAATGTACTACAACCCTCTATTTTTCTAGAAATATATCAGAAGTAATCTGTGAAAGTTTTGACATAACAGGTGCTCACGTGTTAGAGAAAAATTCCTCGAGCCAATCCATTGTTTTACAAAAGGTTTCATAGAAAAGTTTTTAAATAGCTTCCTGAAAAGCTCCGTCATCCGTTTTGATGTTTTGCAATTATGTTTTTCTCTCTGTAAATTGAATATAATAGAAAGGGTAATAGTTTTCTAGAAGTTTCCCAATAGTTTCCTCAATAGGTTTTTCCCAATAATTTCCAACACGTCTTATGATGATGTATCACTACTTGTGGGATATTGATAATTCCTACTTTACTAGGAAGGAAATTCTAAACTTAAAAATTCCTGTCAGATGTGGTATTGATTCAATGGCTAACAATTCAAGGCATTTTGCTAGTTTGTATTTCACAATGGGCAATGGCATAATTTATTTTAACATTTTAAAGAGACAATATATAATCACCACGATCACAGCAGACTTTCAACAGGGCATGGAATCGGTGTCCTAGTTTAAGATGAACATGGTTACTGAAGATTACCTGCTCATTTATGCAGCAGCAACGGTAATATGACCTTATCATGTGGGGTATTATTTTCAGTCACTGAGTTAATCTAAAACTAGCACTCCGATTCCATGTCCTGTTGATCGTGACGATATTGCCCCTTTAAATTGGAATCTATTTCCTGTGCATCATCATCATTAGCCCCTAATACTAGTGACTCAGTTTCTTTTATTATTGTTGTGTTCCATTAGAAAGGTATACAGGATTTCCTTTTGGTTTTTCCCACTTCAGTGGATGGGCTCCACTTTATAATAAAAAGGATTGCATATAATCGATTGTGTGCTTTGACTGTTGACATTTTCACGTTATTTCTTATGCTGGTTAACAGTGATAAATCCTTCCTTTGAAGATCACACAGGCAACAGTAAAAAAAAAATGGTTTTTGATCAGACTATCTACGTGGCAAATACCTCAGGGGAGAAAATTTACGTCAGAACGACCTACGAAAAATGGCAGCAACTTAAATTCTCCACCGAGGTGAAACTTCTGAGCGGCGGCGTGGCCGGGGGAGGCTTTAACTTTGAGAGAGACGGCTGCGATTTCACCGAAGGCTTCACCGCTCTAGCGCCCCACCATACGCTCAAGATGATTGGGTCTTTCTTTTCTGCCGAGTGCCGGCCGATAGATGCTGGGGTGAAGGAGGGGCGATTTTGCATCAGCCGGAACTTCCGTGTACCAAACAAACACTCGATTGTAATCACCCCGCTGCATACCGTGCAAGTAGTCAGAAGCGGAGACCGGTGGAAGAAATTGTGCAGAGAAAGCTGCGTGTACATGTGTAAGCTAATTCTATTCACATCATTTACACTATTTTAAATACGTAATAATAATAATAATAATAATAATAATAATAATGTGTGGACTTATATAGCGCACGTATCCACCAACTAAGTGGTGCTCAAGGCGCATTATATTATTACCCCTGCTCATAAGGCTCATAAGGCTCATAAATCATTCCTGAAACCATCTCAGCTCCCTGGGGAGTATACAGCTCAATTGCTGCCATTACAGCGCATATAGGGCTAATCAACCAACTCTGCCCTCAGAGGTACCCATTTAACCCCTGGGTGGAGAGAAGCAATTATGGTTAAGTGTCTTGCTCAAGGACACAAGTGTCATGGCCGGGATTCGAACCCACATTCTGCTGCTACACCAGAACTTGAGTCCGGTAAGCTAGACCGCTCGCCCACGACACTCCATAAAAATAAAAATAAAGTACAAAAACAAAAAAAACAAAAAACATTACTGATTGCAGTATAACTTTAAGACAGTGTACAGCACTGGTACAAGTCTGTGTAACCGGGGGAATATACAATCCTGTCGGTTATATTATGGACGCAACGTTGAAAGGAATTTTTTTATTGTAGTTGTACGTTTTGTATCTTGTTTGCTTAATATTAGTTATGTAGTGTTATTATTGCCTTCTTGTGTTACATTTAGGAATGTTCAGTTCGAGTTATGAAACGCGGTAAAGCTAGGGGGTCTTGCCACCACTGAGGGCTATAACACCTACGTCCTTGTCTAGCCCTGTGGTAATTTTTGGGGTTGCAGCGGGTACGGCGATTTCGAGCCTGGCTGGCACTTGCCAACGCGCTGCCGGTCACGGCGGTTGCGAAGGCGAACGTCTGTCCAGTGAGCCTTAATTGTAGTTTCGTCTTTTGTGTCAGGATGTTCTTCGATTATTACAGTACATGTCTGATACAGACCATCGTCCACCTGCTGATGACAGCTGAAGGTTGTTTTAGCCAGAGACCGGATTTTATCATGGTGCCGAAATGGTGGGTCCGTGATCTGTAGACCCATTGTCGCTGGTTGGGACCATCGTCCACCTGCTGATGACAGCTGAAGGTTGTTTTAGCCAGAGACCGGATTTTATCATGGTGCCGAAATGGTGGGTCCGTGATCTGTAGACCCATTGTCGCTGGTTGGGACCATCGTCCACCTGCTGATGACAGCTGAAGGTTGTTTTAGCCAGAGACCGGATTTTATCATGGTGCCGAAATGGTGGGTCCGTGATCTGTAGACCCATTGTCGCTGGTTGGGTTTTTTTGTGTGTGTGTTTGGTTTCGGGTTTACATTTTCATTTTGGTTGTAGTTCTCTAGATTTGTGATTTCATTAAAGTTCATTGGTCCACGGTATCCTTACTTGCATTCTGTGTATTATTCCTGGGTGTGCAAAAGCTCCGGTTACATTTGGCGTCGCGGACAGGATACCGTGTTGAAACACAAATCATTGGGGCTGCATCACGATTTGACTCTAAACCCTCGACCAGCGGGTCACCTCGAACGAGGGAATACGGATGACCGACAGGAGATGCCGACAAGCCACCAGATGTCAACTGGACGCACCACAGGGACCGTACAGTGCTGCTGGAGGGGGATGGCGAGAAGCAGACGGGAAACCACCAGACAACGAGATGGCTGTTACGAAGTTGATTTCGCCCGATTTAGTAGCTGTTGTCAATAGATTTTTAATTTTTTAAACGAAGTTTTGATTTTAAGGAAACTGTAATGAGACTTTAGAAGTAGATAGATTGTTATACGTTCGACGTGGAACTCAAACCCTCGTTACGCAGGGTCAGGTCCTGACATGTTTTTTTTATGGAACAGCGGATGTGTGGGAGTAAATCCCAGGCTGGCAGATTTATGAACCAGGTGGGGGCACTTCCAAAGAATTGGGAAGTGTAGGCACCGTTCGGAGAAGTCTGGCAGGCACAATTTTAATGTACCGAAAGGCGGTGTCAGGATCGGTCCCCTGTGTGGCTTGGGCCAGTTTAAATGGTAGAATGTGTACAGGTATACTGGTCTGTAAGTGTGGTCGTGTGTTAGAATACCGGAAATTGAGGGAAAGCTGTGGTTAGTTTATAATTTAGTTTTAGTTGCCGAGACGGCAACATTAAAGTTGGTGGGAATGTAACCGGGGGAATATACAACCCTGTCGGTTATATTATGGACGCAACGTTGAAAGGAATTTTTTTATTGTAGTTGTACGTTTTGTATCTTGTTTGCTTAATATTAGTTATGTAGTGTTATTATTGCCTTCTTGTGTTACATTTAGGAATGTTCAGTTCGAGTTATGAAACGCGGTAAAGCTAAGGGGGTCTTGCCACCACTGAGGGCTATAACACCTACGTCCTTGTCTAGCCCTGTGGTAATTTTTGGGGTTGCAGCGGGTACGGCGATTTCGAGCCTGGCTGGCACTTGCCAACGCGCTGCCGGTCACGGCGGTTGCGAAGGCGAACGTCTGTCCAGTGAGCCTTAATTGTAGTTTCGTCTTTTGTGTCAGGATATTCTTCGATTATTACAGTACATGTCTGATACAGACCATCGTCCACCTGCTGATGACAGCTGAAGGTTGTTTTAGCCAGAGACCGGATTTTATCATGGTGCCGAAATGGTGGGTCCGTGATCTGTAGACCCATTGTCGCTGGTTGGTTTTTTTTGTGTGTGTGTTTGGTTTCGGGTTTACATTTTCATTTTGGTTGTAGTTCTCTAGATTTGTGATTTCATTAAAGTTCATTGGTCCACGGTATCCTTACTTGCATTCTGTGTATTATTCCTGGGTGTGCAAAAGCTCCGGTTACATCTGTAAATGTATCCATACTAGTATGCAGAGATTTGTATAGAAACCAACCTGTGAAAGTGTAAGCTACACATTCTGTGAATATACTAGCCCAATTATAACAAACGGTTATGTCCGATTAACACTTACACAACAACCCTTTTAGTTGTAATAAACAATGCCCCCCATTATGTCAGTCTATTGGCTATTCCAATGTCAATTACTATAGCTATTTAAATGCCAGTGACCTATCCCTATATATGTGACCATTATGTCAGTCTATTGGCTATTCCAATGTCAATTACTATATATAGCTATTTAAATGCCAGTGACCTATCCCTATATATGTGACCATTATGTCAGTCTATTGGCTATTCCAATGTCAATTACTATAGCTATTTAAATGCCAGTGACCTATCCCTATATATGTGACCATTATGTCAGTCTATTGGCTATTCCAATGTCAATTACTATAGCTATTTAAATGCCAGTGACCTATCCCTATATATGTGACCATTATGTCAGTCTATTGGCTATTCCAATGTCAATTACTATAGCTATTTAAATGCCAGTGACCTATCCCTATATATGTGACCCACTCTGGCAAAACCCGAAACTTTTTTAAACTCGGCATTTACCATTAATGCGTGAAAAGGTCAAAAACTGACCCCAGGGACCAGTTTGAGATTTTCATGTCACCATAAAGAGTTAGAGCATTTTCTCTAGATTTTGATGGAAACATTGTTAATTTTCACAATAAATTTGGGAGGTCACTCCAAAAAGTTGGGTCCAAGTTTAGGGTTTTGTCAGAGCGGGTCACATATATATACTGTTGTCCTTTGTCTATTTTTACCTCCATGGTACGTCTGTCTGTCTGTCTCTCTCTCCTTCTCTGTGGTCTTGAGACTACATGTATCTTTGTAATAGCAGCAGATAAAACAAATATTCTGTGATAATATATGCAGCCACATCAGCCTGTCTCCTTTATATGTGCATGGAGGAAGGAAAACAGACTATTTTCCTTCCTCCGTGATATGTAAAGTTCGTTTATAGTCTACAAATCTATCTATAATGGCCAGCTCAAGTGATACACCCAAATCTAGTATTATAAAAATTCATTTTATTTTTGTTGCATCATAGCCAAATATATACAAAAAATGTTTTCAGATTCATTTGTATACATTCTAATTGCCGCAATCCATTTCATGTATAAATACATATTCATGTTTTCTAAAAAGAAAGACAGCATGTCAGATGGAATAATATCTCAGGGTGATTGGTACCATCACTAACTAACATCAAGTAAGTTTCAAAATAATAATTCAGTAATTTTGAAATTGGGTCATTACCAAAGATGTACACTCACTCAAAGCCCCCAAATAAAGTTGGAAAAACCAAAAGGAAATCCTGTGTACCTTTTAAAGGAACACGACCTGTACTAAAAAAATAGGTTGCTCTTTATAGAATATTAACCCTAACCTTCCCAAATCCTCCAAGCTAAAGTGAAGGATTTTGAAGGATTGAGGTTACATGCTACATGCTCTTTGCTAAAGTGAATGATTTTGGAGGATTGAGGTTATTAGGCATACTTGCCTTTCCATGGTACATGTACATCCATGTTTGTTGTAGTGATTGCAAGGTCAGCGCTTGGGTCAGTGGACACTGTTTATTGCTCCATGCATGCAGGGAGGGTCCCTGGCCATGTACATGTATCACAGATTAGAAACACATGTGTGCATACATGTCATGTGCTTACTTTACTACTGAAGGATTTGGAGGATTCGGGTTATGTGTAAGCAATGGGCCTAGGGAGTTAGGGTTAAAGAAATTTAGTCACTATTATCAGGGGCTATACTGATTAATCATGCACAGGAAATAGAGTCGGTGTCGGCGCATGGAGTCGGTGTCCTAGTTTAAGATGAACACAGTGGCTAAAATTTACTGGCTCAATTATGCAGCAGCAACGGTAATATGACCTTTTCATATGGTGTATTATTTTCAGTCACTGAGTTAATCTAAACCTAGCACTCCAATTCCATGCCCTGTTGATCGTGATGATGTTGTCTGTTAAAGAAAAGCTATATATATAGTTATAGGTAAACCTGCAACAAAAAAAAGGAAATGTAACAACAACAACAACAAATATTTCCTTTTGAATCACAGTTGGTAATCCTAAAACAAAGAGGTCACTGTGGAAACGCATAAGAAGGAGGCAGGAACCAGTCTCTACCGAGGCGTGTGATGTTTGTACACGTAAAGGTGCCAGCAGTTCAAAAATACCACAGCGCCAGGACTCAACCCAGGACCCAACTACATCATGAAGACTGGTTGACGATGCGTATATTGTATACAGAGAAGAACTTTTTACACAGTTTTGAATATTCAAAATACCCAGTACAGTTTAAGAGGAAACTGTTTAAAGGGACAATTATTATCATCACGACCAATAGGGCATGGAATTGGAGTGCTAGTTTTAGATTAACGCAGTGAATGAAAATAATACCCACATGATAAGGTCATATTATCGTTGCTGCATAAATGAGCCATTAATTTTCAGTCACTGTGTTCATCTTAAACTAGGACACCGACTCCATGCCCTGTTGAAAGTCTGCTCTGATCGTGGCGATAGTATCCCTTTAGAGGGAAGGTACAAAAATGGTAATATTGGTAAAAACCTCCTTTACGAGTATGCACTTTTTGAATTATGATATCGCAATATGTGAATGTTTCTGCTTATAAAGTTGTCTCTTTAATGATGAAAACGTGAGAATGCATTCAGATTTTTCGTTTTCATTCTAGGAAAGAATACTCTTTCCTTAATTCAAACTGGAAATAATTACATTTTCTTAATTTCCTTTTTTTTCCTTTTTTTTTTTAATTACCATTTGTTTAACCAGGAAATTGAAATTTACTTGTATTTCATTTTTATATTTTGAACAAAGCTTACAAAGAGGCTACACTTTGGGTAAACAAAAATTAATAACCAAAAAATTAAGTTTTACATAAAACCCACTTAGTTTAAAGTTGATGGTGGTCTCAGAAATCCCTTGAAATATTTCTGTCTGAGGTAATATCATTTTAATGAAACAATTAAATAAATTCTAGACTGAATTTATGACTTACCGAGATGAATAATAATAATAATTTATTTAATTTTGCCCTACACCAATGTGTGTCCAGCAACCATTTATGCAGTGCTAGACACATGTCGGTGTAGGGCAAAATTAAATCAATTGATGCAAGAATTTCATTAATCTATAATAATAATAAGGCTAACAAAACTAAGTCTCTGGTTTCTGGTCGCCTCAGACCTGCATGTCGGCATTTTTAATTTTCTTTTTTTTTGGCTATAAAATGATGTCAAAATTGCTGGATCGATTGGAATTCTGCTGTACTGTGTTTTAAATGACTTTTTCACATAGGGGTACGAACATTTGCTCGATTTGTGAGGCCTCTCTTAGCCACCATACTTTGTATATGGGAAATTTGGTCCCTGCATATACAATGTATCACGTATTTCCCTGTTGGCAAAAAAAAAGAAAAAAAGATGGTCAAAAAAAAAAAAGCATGTCACCGCACCGATTTTGAAGCTGACTGATGACCAGAAACCGGAGACTTTTTTTTTTGGCCAAATATGTACCTAAAGTATAATTTTATGTTTTTATCATTAGGTCATGTTCTGATTTATTTTGTGACCGTGTTCATTCTCCGTACTTTCATTCCCAGAACAACTACCGTACCCTACCCTCCTTTAAAGGGTAAAGTTTTGTTTTAATTTTAATTAATTTAAAAAATAAAACCAGGCCCTGCTGTCCTCTTCCCTGGCTACAAGCCTTGGTTTTTGGGGGTGTAATTTACATGTTTCTGAACTTTGAATTGAATTTCAACAAAACGTACCAGCACTGGATTCTGCAGATGTATTAAACATATTGCTGCTTTTGTATACTGACATGTTTAATGTTGTTCATTTTATAAAATCAATTTTATAAACCAACACATCTGGTTGTGTTTCCGGCTAATGGTCATTGGGAACGATGAACAATTATGCACTACCAAGGATATTCTGTTGACAATATAGTAATAACCAAATCCTTTGTGGTTAATGTTTAATTTTTTTCAGGAACCCAACAAGACATAAGTAAAACTAATCCTGAGGACGATCAGAGCATACTGATCGAAACGTCGAGTTGTACCTCCAGTTCTTTTCAGAACTAATTACTACTCAATTGAGCATTTCACATGGTGTCACCGCAATTAGTCTTACTTATCCTCCTCACCATGCAAAGCTACAAGTTTTACCAACAAGACATGTTAATACTGAAATAATATATCATTATGCAGTACTATTCTGTTGACAGTACAGTAATAACCAAATACTTCATGGTTAATGTTTATTTATTTTGTTAACCAAACAGAAAATGAATTGTAACAATAAAAAATACAGCATTTTAAATTTGCGAAATGTGTACACTTTTGTACACAGACCGTGTACATGTGTAAACAATTATTGTTATATCACGAGTAAATGGCAATATGGATTTAAAAATAATAGTACAGATTAAAAAAACAAATCCAAGTCTGGCACAAAAACATCCTCCGAAATTTCTGGTTGTATTAAAATTTAAACAAATTATCAGTTGAACTTCCTGGGAATCGTGATATAATAATAGCGGGCCCATACTGGTCGCGAAATATATAGTGGAAATGGAAGTTTCCAGTTTTTAAATGTAGGAAACATTTACACGTTTCATGAATCTGAAAACATTTAGTGAATTTATTTTTGTGTAAGCGTATAAACTTGTAAACGGCCCAACCCTAATGCATACGACATGTGCGATGTAGTAGAAGAACAAGAAATTACTTTACTGCAATTGCTTCTCTTCACCCAGGAGTACAAAACATGTGGAGTGTTGTGGCCGAGCGGTCTAGCTTACCGGACTCAATTTCTGGTGTTAGCAGCAGAATGTGGGTTCGAAACCCGGCCGTGACACTTGTGTCCTTGAGCAAGACACTTAACCATAATTGCTTCTCTCCACCCAGGGGTTAAATGGGTACCTGTGAGGGCAGAGTTGGTTGATTAGCCCTATGCGCTGTAATGGCAGCAATTGAGCTGTATACTCCCCAGGGAGCTGAGATGGTTTCAGGAATGATTTATGAGCCTTACGAGCTTTATGAGCAGGGGTAATAATATAATGCGTCTTGAGCACCACTCAGTTGGTGGATACGTGCGCTATATAAGTCCACACATTATTATTATTATTATAAATGGGTTACCTGTGAGGGTAGAGAGGGTAATTGTGTTTGATTAGCCCTATAGCGCCACAAGGTTGCACATAGTGGGCTGTATACTCCCCAGGGAGCTGATAAAGATTATAGGAATGACACTGGCCCAGTGACCAGGGGAAATAAATGTAAAGCGCATTGGGACATTATGTGAAATGCGCTATATAAGAATGGAATATTATTATTATTAAAAACATGAATTAAATAGTATCCATTTTTGGCTGTGAAATCCAACAAAATGAATAAACCAGAGATCATTGGTTTTCCATGGCAAAACCCCCATTTGGTAGCTTACATGGTCCTCATCACACAGGCTGGATTTAATTTAATGAGCATCATTTTCAAGCATGTTGAAAAACAGCTGTGAAGATGGCCATTTGCTTTACGGCTTCTAACACACTTTTGACATGGCCGATCAATACGCAACTTAGGCTTACAAAGTTGAATGAGTGCTTGAGTGAATTTGTTTAATTCCTACAACACAAGTTATCTTTTGACCAGTTCTCTTTTGATGGATATGGCTATTCGAATTGCAGCCAGGACCATGGTACTTCTTGTGTCCCTGAGCAAGGCACTTAACTCTAATTGCTTCTCTTCACCAATAAATGGGTACCTGTGAGGGTAGAGATGATTATTGTGTTTGATTAACCCTGCAGCTCCAAAAAAAAGTTGCATATAATGGACTTTTATACTCCCCATAGAGGGAGATGGGAAAGATTATAGGAATGATATTGGCCCAGTGACCAGGGGAAATAATGTAAAGCGCATTGGGACATTATCTAGGGGTGTAATCCCACAAGACTGATCTGACAAACATGCAGGCCTATTCAGAGGAGTCTTCTACAAATCCTGCAACAACAATCATCTCGATTCCCCACACAAATGCCTCTTTACATCCAACCCACCAGAAGCAAATTCTAGCCTTTACGATGGCATATAGAAGCCTAAATACACATAATTGGTAAAAAGAAATTGATTTACCCCTGCATAGCCTAATTATTCCACCATTCTACCAACCAGCTGCAGGCACGAAGCCAAACAATTTGTCAAGGAAGGGGCAGTGACCAATTAAAACAAAAAAGTATATCCCAGGAAAATTTTCACATGGAAAATATTTTGATTGACTGAGGTCACAGAACAACAATACTCCTTCCCCATCTAAGAGTACAAACGAGGTAAAATTGTTTTGTTTTAATAAATATGTGTATTAAAAAAAGAAGAAAGGGTACCTGTTAACAAAGTATCTGTTATGGGCAATTCCATGGTTATTCACGTTACATCTTTGAGGTATTTGGTCCACTCATAATGCCATAATTTCCTTACTTATATATTACAATTATAATTAGTTTTCTCCCAGTAGTTGCATTATACCCAGGCCGTACTACATTGCATGGGTGGATCCAGAACATTTTTTAGGGGGGCTGAATATCAAAAACAATTTTGTTTCAGTACTACAAAAATTACAATGAAATAATCAAAGGGAGAGAAAAACAAAGCACAGTGAGGGAATGCGTTCTCCCCTCCCCCTCTCTCTCTCTCTTTTTCTCTTTTTTTCTCACGTTACATTTTTTTAACATAAAATGTTACGTGTAATAAAAATGTTGCGTTTTCTTTTGTATGGAGTGTCATGGTCGAGCGGTTTAGTGCATCGGATTTGGGTACTGATGGCTGAGTCGTCAGAATGTGGGTTCGAATCCCAACCGCGACCATGGTGCTTGTGTCCTTGAGCAAGACACTTTACCATGATTACTTCTCTCCACCCAGGGATAAATGGGTACCTGTGAGGGCAGAGTTGGTTGTTGTGTTTGATTAGCCCTATATGCGCTGTAATGGCAGCAATTGAGCTGTATACTCCACAGGGAGCCGAGATGGTTTCAGGAATGATTTATGAGCCTGATGAGCAGGGGTAATAATATAATGCGCCTTGAGCACCAGTTTGGTGGATACGTGCACTATATAAGTCCACATTATTATTATTATTATTATTATATACTGTACATATAATACATTTCTGATTTTGTGATGAGTAAGGTCTAGATATAATTCAACTACCGTGAAAAAAACTGATACGTGAAATATGTATTACGGCATTGAGAGTGGGCTCAAAACGTCAGAAATGTAACATGAGTAACCAACCTATACATATCGCGGAACCCGCTGCTATACAGGATTCTAGCCGGCCAATCGTCATCGGGCAAGCTCGGTGGTTGAGAGGTTAACCCTCCTGCACATGGAGGCCACTCCGATCCACAAAATTCTGTTCTTTAGCAACCTTCAGTACATACATGTACAAGCCTGCTGTCCTTTCCAAGTAATCTTACAAAATCAACTGTGTGCCACCGAAGGCCACTGTAAATGTTTGAACATGGCCTACGATGTATCGATGGGAGACCACCTTACCCTGCAATCTCAGTGGTGTGACAGTGCACAGAAGGGTAACCATGGGAGGCCACTGGCAACAGCTAATGGCTTGGAGTGGCCTGAATGGGTTGTTTCAAAAATTGCACTGATTGTAGGAGGGTTAAGACGTCTGCACTAGTAAGCAGGAGGTCGTGGGTTTGAATCCCGCCCGAGGCACCTGTGAAGTTTTTTCCACAGACACTCGGAAAGCACTGAGTATACAATGCTATACACACGTCAGTGTAGGGCAAAATTAAATCAATTGTTTATCACCCGACGCAAGAATTTCATCAACCTATGAGTAACCATGGAATTTCCCATCCGGTTGTAAAACAAAAACAAACAAACAGGATTTTCATTGTTTTCTTCAAAAACGTGAGCACCAATTGTGAGGGAACTTTCACTGGCTAGTTTTATGGTATATAGGGGGGGGGGTGGAATGAGTGTATGTCACCAAAAAACAAATGTTGTACTGTGTTTCGATTCTTAGGAAGATCTTTTCCCTCTGGAAAAAAAAAAATCTATACTCACTTAATTTTTTCAAGAGGAATAACCACGCGAGCAAAATTTCCAAAGCCAGTCGTCACACCATAAACAACTGGAAAATAAATAAACAAAATACTGTAAACATAATTCCACTAAAAACAAAGGGTGTCAAATTTCAATCGTTAATATCGTGACAATTTACAAAAACACGTTTTCCCATTTTGAATGCTGTGAATAAAGATGTAAATTACGTAAACTTTAGTTGTATTGGGAATCAGTCTTGATTTATAAGTAACATTCACTTGAATAATTGTCTTTAATTTGTCAACCATATGAACTAGTTTATTTTTACTATTGTATGATTTTAGTAGATTTTAGTAGATTTTAGTAGATTTTAGAGGTGTAAATTAATGGCTGTGTAAATACACCGATTCATTTAGCAGTATCAGGGATGTGATTTGACAAAAGTAAAACATAAAAAAAATGGGTAGCGGGCCTGGGTCTCCCTTTGGTCTAGAGGACAAAGCCCCCTGAACCTCCTGTGGGTAGCGGGCCTGGGTCTCCCTTTGGTCTAGAGGACAAAGCCCCCTGAACCTCCTGTGGGTAGCGGGCCTGGGTCTCCTTTTGGTCTAGAGGACAAAGCCCCCTGAACCTCCTGTGGGTAGCGGGCCTGGGTCTCCCTTTGGTCTAGAGGACAAAGCCCCCCTGAACTTCCTGTGGGTAGCGGGCCTGGGTCTCCCTTTGGTCTAGAGGACAAAGCCCCCTGAACCTCCTGTGGGTAGTGGGCCTGGGTTTCCTGTTTGGTCTAGAGGACAGAGCCCCAAACCACCTGGATCTTTAATTTTGAATGATTTACAGACTCTCCACATCCCCATAAACAAGAAACTAGAGGTTTGGACACAATACAGGCTTTCTTTCCTTGGTTGTTCTAAAGACTCTGTGAGTAGCATTCACTGAAAGTGGTTTATTTATAGCCCTGAGCAACAACATAGAGTAGGGATACCGGTGGCCTCTTGCTCCATAACATTGGTGGCTACTTCTCTTCTTTCAAGAATATTTTGAGGCAAAGGGAGATTTGTAAAAATTTCTGAAATCAGGAAAAATCCTGAGGAAGCACAGGCCTGTAGTGTTTTAAATGTTTACTAATGCATTATGTATGAAATATATTTTTGTACATCAATATTTGGCCTTTAGCTAAACCTCAATTTCTCTGTTTTACAAATCTCCATAAGTGTTCTAACATAATAAATACTGGCTTGTTTTCAATTTGATCTTACTCTAAATTCTCAATTTTGATTGCTATACTCTGATAAAATGGATAGTCGGATACCAGCGTGAGTTTGACTTGACCAATGAAGTTTTCTCGTTAAAAGTGAAATTTTCCAGACTCGTGACTCGGACTTGGACTCGAGTCCGACTCGAGTCACATTTTTGGTGACTCGGACTCGAGTCATGATTAACAATGACTTGGACTCAGACTCAACCCTTTGGACTCGGACTTGGGACTCGGACTCGATGTTTGTGACACGGACTCGACGGCAAAATGCCCAATATTCACTATTTGCAAAATTGTGTTTTAAACAATGCGAACAGATTTATAAAATTGATAACGTGCATCCTATGTCGTCGTAGTAATGCGATCGGAATCGCTTACGCAGCGGCCGCATGAAAACAAAGTGCGTCTTCCAGAAATTGATTACAAATCATGTGCCAAAGCTTCAGCGTACAACATCGTAGGAATAAAACGTGTATTTTGACAAGTTGCTGAATGCATCATGGAGAAAGATGGATGGACTACATTCTGAATGACATATTATAGCAACTCTTGTAAACAGCGCCCTCACCAGCCATGTTAAGGCGTGGTGGGCCTGCCACTCCTTTGGTGAAAAGCAGCTCATTCCGCCACGCTAGAAATTGTCCATGCCACCCTAAATCAATGTACATGTACATTGATTTTTTTCCAACAAATTTTATCTTTTTTTTTAGCTTGATTAACAATTTATGTATCGCTACGTCGGTGGCTAGTTTGTTTCTGATGCTTACCCAGTCTATAACATACAATGTCAGCATATAACATACCGTACGTTTGGGTAATGCTAATTCCTGGTTTATGAGAGACTATAACCCGATGTATGCATATTTTTAAATGATGAAATTATGGCCCAGGGGAATGAAATTTGTTGATAAAAAGCTGGTCTAGTTTCGTGATGCATTTGTTTGGCGCATAACAAATCCCCCGCCCCCCCCCCCCAAAAAAAATTTTAATTAAAAATGCCACTCAAAATCACCACAGATGAGTATATTTTAAAAATCCATAAAATAAATTTCAATGGTGCTCACTGTCTGTATTTGTCAGTATCAATATACGTGTTTTTATTGTTGCTTTTGTACCAATACCAGCGCTAATTCTTTTACTCCATTTAAACACAATAATCTTTGTCAAAATTATCAACCAGGATGCAAAATATTATCGGCACACAAGAATCGCTATTGTACACTCACGGTGACTCATTAATAAAACATCTCTTCAAAAAGAATAGTACATTTGTGTAATACCATCTGGACCTTGCTCTATGGTAATACCAATATTAAGGTAATGTACATTACTTTTCAGAAAGAAAAGAAAACGTTGTGTCATTCATATACCAGCATTTCCAACATTTAAATGTGTCAATTGCCTGATATAAAAATACAAAGATAAAATCATTTCCAACTGATTATTTTTAAGCGATCACTCACACTAACACCAGTGACTCAACATGTAGGTTATCAATATATAAAAATGAATTATGATAGTGCTATGGCGATCAGACTTAAGGATCTTTAAACTTGACAACGTCGAAATTAATCATGATCTCCATTCTGCAATAGTTCCATTCAAACAATGGATCAACATTGTGGGGTGATGGATGGTTTCTGAGACTAATTGCTGACCCTACTTTAATCATGCTGTATTAATACAAGAAAGATAATATTCAATGAGTTGTTAATAAAAAAAAAGTTAATTAAAGAAAAGTATGAAAATAAATTTATGAAAATAAATCTTTGGTTTAGTCAAATTGATGAGATACTAGTCCAGATGTCGAGTATTTTTTTCACTTAACTTTGAACCTTGACATTATGTATAAGGTTTTCTTTTTTGTTGTTGATTTTTTAAAGTGACTCGCGACTTGGACTCGACCTTCGTGACTCGTGACTCGGACTCGACCCATATGACTCAGGACTCGGACTCGACACTGGGGACTCAAACTCGGACTTAAGGTTTGAGGACTCAAATACAAGTCCGAAATTTTCTGAATAAAAGAAACAGGAAAGAAAGGGAAAAAAGGACCAAAGGATTTTCACGAGTCTTTTCACCTTTGTTCTAAGTAAAGACTGTTTGCTGTGACACAATGTAGAAATTAGTAGTAAATAGTTCTGAAAAGAACCAGTTGGTTACAACTCGACGTTTCGATCAGTATGATCTGATCGTCTTCTCCTGAAGACAACCAGAGCATACTGATCGAAATGTTTACATGGTGTCACCACAAACAGTCTTTACTTATCCTTGCAAAGCTACACGTCTTACCCACCTTTGTTCTCTTTGACAATCTTATCAATAAGATCCCTGGCTGCAGTGACCTTCTCCCACGCTTTGTCTGTCAGCTGAAACCAAAATAAAAGATGCTTGTGTGGTCAAATATACTTTTACTTCCAGTTTACTTTATTTCCATATCAATACATACAAGACAAGACAAGACCGACAACCGAATGGCAACCACTCTATGGTAAAAAAAAGAAAAAAAAGGCAGACCAAGAGCAAGATGGCGGGACGAAATTGCTGAGGCACTGGTGGGGATACCTGGATGGGTGAGACATGCAAGGGATAGACGAATGGAAGCGGCATGGAGAGACCTTCGACCAGCAGTGGGACACAACAGGCTATGATGATGATGATGACATATAAGACATCCACAGTACAGTCCAACTACATAAAAAATTATTATTTATTTTTTATAAAATAATAAATTAATAATAATTACATCATATATTTATTTAATTATTTATTCAATGTTTAAAACATATACATCACAAAAGCAGCACTTGGCTGAAATATTGCAATCTACAATAAAAAAAATTCAAAGTCTGGCAAATTACACAACATAAAAAGAATCAACAAAATTACAAATTGCACAAAGGGACAACTAGCAAAATTAGCAGCATGAAATGTTCTAGTTTAAAATATTAACAACAGTGGGTATGGGGGAATTCCTGAATCTCTCAGTCCTATAGCCTTGGGAACATTAAAAAAATTCTTGGTACGCAGAGCCACACTAGGTGAGTCATCAGAGGGAGGTAAGAAATCCCAGTATAATTCTGATTTAAGAAGACTTTTACCAAAGTTGAGAATTAGATTTTCCCTACGTGAATGCAGTGAGGGCAGGTTGGTAATCCACAGGGCATTTTCATAACAAACGTAATCATCATGTAGAATAATTCTAAGTGCCCTTTTCTGAACTCTTACGACACCAAAATCCACTAAAAACAAACAAACAAACAAAACAGTAGATAAAACTTTGTCCAGGGAGGAGCAAACCATATTTAAAAAAAAAGTAACCCCTGGAAAATATTTCGCCCAGGAAAATATAAATTTTGTTCACAGAACAACTACCTCCACATCACCTGTTATGGGTAAAAATGGGGTAACACATTTTCCTGTGGGGCAATTTTTATGATAAAAACCCCACAAATTTCAATTAAAAAAATACAATTAAAATGGATCAAAAAGTATAAAAATAGTTAAATAAATATATATAATGTACATATGGATACGAAGAGGAAATTAAAGAAGCAATGATGCACGAGGGGATTTGAAAAAAAATTGGGGTTTTGTTGAATTGGTTTGTGTTATAGATGTACAATCCAAGCACGGGGGAAGAAAATATTAGAAACAGCAAGCTTAAAGCGTCAGATTTTCCGTAGTTCCCTAAAATACGATGACCATGCAACTCCAACAAAAAAATTTAAGCATTATTTCAAAACTGAGATAATTCTCCAATGATATTGGGAATACACTGATCAATTACAAATATTACAAACATTTCAAAGCTTGAGAAAGTCATTGCATTCTAACAAATTGCATGAAACTTTAAGAGACGAAAAGCTAATTTTGTGGGAGCAAGTCACATATACATGTATATATTTCATTGTCTGGTTCAATGCCACCCCTAAGTGCGAAATTGATAAACTGAATCGGGTGGCTAAAAATGCATCAAACGTAATTGGAGTTAAGTTGGATGACATGAAGACAATCTATTATAAGAGAATGAAGAAGCGTGTGGATAATATTGTTCAGGATATTCATCATCCAGCTAATGAGTTCTTCCACCTGATGCCTTCAGGAAGAAGGATGAGATCCATCAGTGCAAAAACTGACCGTCTTAAGAATAGTTTTATACCATCGGCCGTGCGGGTTTTTAATAATGGGAAATTTTAAATTGAGGATATTGTAATTTTAGGTATATTTTTTATTGTATTGACTGTTGTAATTATTGTTTAATTGTATTGTACGTGTATGACTGTTCCTAGGACTGCATCTTCATATGGTGATCGTGCATTTTATGCAGCTGCTCCTAAACTTTGGAATGTCTTGCCAGTAGAACTTTGCAGTTGCAGTTCAATCAATGTTTTCAAGATTATTTAAGACTGCTTATTGTGCTTGATTTTTGAATATGTATGTAATGTAATACATGTAATGTTTTGCTTGATTTTTGTTTTACATATATCTTTAGTTAATATGTGTATATGCATGTATATGTACAGTATATGGTATGTGTATGTGCATGTGTGTATGTATGCATATGTAGGCCTATACATGTACAATGTACATGTATATATATATATATATGTGTATGTGTGTACTTTCTATAATGTTCATATTTTTGCTGTGTTAATTGTTGCGCCTCGGAATAGGCATGCCTAGATAGACGGCGCATTATAAATGCATTATTATTATTATTATTATTATTATTATTATGATGTTGCAAGTTCAATATTACAAATTCCTGTGATTGTTTTTAATCATTGGCTAAATAAACTATTATCTTATCTATCTAAATAAACTATTATCTTATGTGCATGAAGACAACTAAATTTACAGAAATCAAACCATCCCCCTGCATGTCAGTACATGTACATGCAGTATTTAGTACAGTGATTAGTTCAAATTCAATTGCACGTACTGGTTTATTGAGTCCCACAAAAAATTCCAATTCCAAGTTCAAAGAAAACCAAAACAATAAAACACAGACGCAAACACCCCCCCCCCCCACACACACACACACACACAGACCTTTGTTGCTATCACTATGTGGACATTCCTTTGTTCTCCTGTACTTAAGCACAGGAATTTCTTAAAATCGTTCCCATTTCACACAGAAGAGTGTTTTGAGAGCAGTTTTCGTTCTATTTTTCCCTTTTATTTTTTTAATAATATCCTTCGATTTAAGTCAAAGAACCTGCCTAGACAAATCACTAATTTCAGAGATATTCGTACTTTTCCAAAGTCCAAAAACACTGTGTGGACGTGTGTAAGTCCACATAGTGCACAGAGTTCCTACACTGTGTGGACATCCTTTCTTCCGAAGTCCACATAGTGTATGCTACGCCTGCACACACACACACACAAAAGGGGCTTCCTGCAAACTAGATTTTCTGTGGTTGGATGTACTTACACGTTATACAAAATGTAACAATACCCAAGTAAACTTTCAATTGTGTGGTTGGCTACACTTTACATGTCATACAAATTTTCAAGGTAAAATTTCAATTGTTAATATAGGTTTTCCCGGCCAATTTCAACAAAAAAATCATTCAATTTCATCAACACGCTTTCAAATTCACGCGATTTTGATAATTCAATCCAACTAGGGTTTCTCTTTCTATATTATTGCATTCAATTTCGTTTTTGTGCACACATGATTTCTTTCTTTTCATTCTATTTCGTTTATAGGCATTCAAAACTACAAGATCACCATTCTTATGTTGAATACCTACCACATTTTCGCAATAGGTGCAATCAAATTCAGAGTCATCGAAGCGCACCAGCCTGTTGCTGCTGGCTTTGACGAAATTGAATGAACTTTAGCGACCATTTGAAATTGAATGATCTTATTTGTCGAGTGAATGCTCAAGTGTTGAAATTGAATGATCTTATTTGTCGAGTGAATGCTCAGGTGTTGAAATTGAATGACTCTTTTTAACTGTTGAATGCTGATGTAGCTGAGCATTTATTTTCAAACGAAATTGAATGAGCTGGGTATCAAATTGAATGATTTTTTTTCCGAAATTGGCCGGGAAAACCTCTAATAAAAAAAACAACCCTTGAGCCTCAATTCAGGCAGGTATGGTTGGTATTACGGCATGAAAAATGAGCAAACCTCCAGAAGGCAGCATGATCGAATGGTAATACAGCTCTGTGGCATTAAAAAAAAAAACTTGACGTTTCGATCAGTGTGCTCTGATTGTCCTCAGGAGAATGCCGGACTCTGGGAATGCTGCTGCTTAAGTAGGCTGCTGGAGGATTACGCGATGACAGGATGCTGGAGGATTAGTGCATTGAAGCATGCAGGCAGGAACTGTTGAGACTTAGGATCCCAGGAGTTGGGGGAAGGAGTGTGTGCTCACTGAACCGAATCAGTTGTTGACAAGCAGGGGGGAGGGGGGGGGGGAGGGGTGGTTAACTTAGGATATAGGAGATCCCTCAGTCTGGGGTGGGTTGTGGACTTTGGATATAGAAGATTCTTCGGTCCGTAGTAGTGGTCACCAAATATCGCTGATGTAGAAGCCGATGTCCTGTGGCACAGTGTCGTGTTTGACGATCTCGATTGCCTCTCTGATGCGTCTGGGGTGCAATGTGTCGATGGGTGATGAGTTGGGCTGCCTGCCAGTCGATTTGGTGGTCCTTGATGTGTGAGTGCTTGACGATGGCTGACTTCTCAAAATCTCCTCTGCGGCCATGTGCTCGGTGTTCTTTCAGTGATTGTATGTGATTTTTTTTTTTGTGGTTACTTTTCAAAGGCAATCTGTTATCCAGTCGTCTGGCTTGCAGGGAGTGTATTGATAAAATGCGCACATGTGTACACTTCATCCATAAAACAGTAAAGAGCTAGATTTGTACAAAGACCTACATGTACGTCTGTGAATGTTTCAGCTTATTTCATTGTGTGGTTTCAAGAAAATAATGAAAATTATTTCAGGTTTGTTTGTATATGAGGGCAGAGTTGGTTGTTGTGTTTGTTTAACCCTATATGCGCCAAAATGGCAGCAATTGAGCTGTATACTCCCCAAGGAGCTGACATGGTTTCAGGAATGATTTACGAGCCTGATGATCAGGGGTAATAATGTCATGTGCCTTGAGCACCAGTTTGGTGAAATACGTGCGCTATATAAGTCCACATTATTATTATTATTATTATATAATGTGGAAAATCATCACGCTGAGTGATATTTTTCAAATTTGTAAATGTTCAACATACTTCTCATGTTTTCTCGATAAAAGAAAAACAGCATTTCCCTGAGACGAAATAAATTCACAGCATGTTTGGTATCATTACAATCTTAAAAACCAAATAAGCTTTTATATAATAATTCAGAACTTTTGTTTTGGGGCAATTATCAATATTGTCCAAATGCATGGACTTTGATTCCACAGTGTTCCTCTTATATTTACCTGTATATCATGTTTCAAGTGTATGGTAATACATGTGCGCTTGAATTGAATTGAAATATTATATATCAAGGGCTTAAATCCAGAACTGGTTATGTCCAAAATCGGCATATTGAAAAAAAAAAAATGAGTTTAAAAGTTTGAATCTTTCTGAAAAAGCAGAAACTCCCCATAACACATTTTTGGCAAAAGTGGACAGACCCAGTTCTGGTGTTAAGCCCTCGATATCGCAACTCTATTTGTTTCCGTGCTTATAGGTGATTAGAATTTCTTTTCATCAGAACATCTTTGTTTAAGAAAGTAACATGAATACTTTGAAATGAGATATTTCACAACGTAATTTTTCAGAAACTTGGTTTAACATGGTTGGTTTAAATGAATTTATGAAGGGACCCACCTTAAATTCCTTTTGAGACATATTTTCTGTAAAACCAAAAACCATACTTCTCATGATTCTTTTGATAAATGTAATATTCTAAAAAAGAAAATTAAAAAAAAAAAAAAAAAACATCTTTAAACGTTCATTCAAAATAGTGTAGGGTTCTGCATTCTTCCCCTCTCCTCATAAAGTTAGAAATGTTTTACCACCCCTATTTTTATTATTAGACTAATCCGACCTTGCCAACAATCCAACAGACCTGATGTCATTGTCAGGGATGTTTATGCCCATGTGGGTGCACCCCACTAGTGAGAAATTAATGCGCCGAGCTGTTTATCATGTGTATGTCCTCAAATTTTTCTGAAAAACAAAGATTTGAGGCCCATTCATTTGAGGGATTGTGTAAAAATGGTCTAATTTCATGACCTGGGGGTCCTTGACTTCCAACTTTGAGTATTTTGGATACACCAGGCCCTGAAAAAGTGGTCCTAATTCGATTTCAAGCGTATAAGGCCTTTTTTCCAAAAATGGCTGCTTTTCAGTGTGGGCGTTTTCACTAGTGTAGAGGGTGGTTTCCATTGGGATGAGACTAACTAGATGGAAACCTGGAACCTGAAGACAGTGTAAATTAGATATCTTGTAGATATAAAACGGATTGAGTTATTTATATAAGCATTCTTGAATAAGACTTACATGTGAACACAACATTGATGGAAGTGTCTTTGTTTTCATATATCAGGAAACGCATCAATGTGGGATTACTACGCAATAGTCCCCACCCGGGTGTAACAATAGTGATAAATATGAGTGATACATTTAGTTACCTTAAGATTGTAATCGCCTTCACCGAGTTTCATTAGGTCATCAGTCGATAAGCTGTATCCATCCAGACTCAAGTACTTCAAGACAAAGGAAAAACTGTTATTTTAATATTAACCATGATAATGTCATATAAACCCCCAGGTCATTACCACCCCAGGTCATTAATGCCACCAGGTCATTTTCACCTCAGGTCATTATCACCCCAAGATCATTATCACCCCAAGGTCATTATAATCCCCAGGTCATTATAACCCCCAGGTCATTATAACCCCCAGGTCATTATAACCCCCAGGTCATTATCACCCCCAGGTCATTATCACCCCCAGGTCATTATCACCCCAGGTTCAGTCCATTTTCCTTTCACCCATGGCTATTCCTCATTGGTCTGTGTGACAAACCTTCAATTCAATCAGGTGTGTAGCCCGAAAATTGTTCATGCCTGGAGGGACGGCAAAAAAGTATTGTTTTTTAAGTAGGTCTTCACCCAAAAATATTTTGATTGAGCTCACAGGACAGCTTCCCCTTTAAAGGGTAAATAGTGGATCCAACATTTCACTGTGAAGTAAAATATTTTTGTTTAAATTATAGTTTTTATTATTATTATTAACAAAAAATAAATAAACAATTCATTTAATCTTTCTCAACCATCAGAACACAAGTCAGATACACTAAATTGTTCGGCCATGGCACCCGATAAATATCATTTATGTACATGGAGTGCCATGGTCGAGCGGTTTGGTGCGTCGGATTTGTGTTCTGATGGCTGAGTCGTCAGAATGTGGGTTCGAATCCCAACCGCGACCGGGGTACTTGAGCAAGACACTTTACCATAATTGCTTCTCTCCACCCAGGGGTAAATGGGTACCTGTGAGGGCAGAGTTGGTTGTTGTGTTTGTAGCCCTATATGCGCCGAAATGGCAGCAATTGAGCTGTATACTCCCCAGGGAGCTGAGATGTTTTCAGGAATGATTTATGGGCCTGATGAGCAGGGGTAATAATGTAATGCGCCTTGAGCACCAGTTTGGTGGATACGTGCGGCATATAAGTCTACATTTATTATTATTATTATTATTATTATTATTATTATTATTATTATTATGTCAATTCTGTCAAACTAATACATTATACCATACCTCTGTTGTTGTTTTGTTGGTTAGATGCCTACCATTTGAGGAAAAAAAGTCAAGAAAAATCAGCAGCCTGTTTTAAAAAAATGTGCAATAAATAATATAAGACTTCTAGTAATAAGAGTCAATTTCAGAATGTTGAAAGGTAAGCAACATTAGACACCCAAGGGAACAGGAGAGTCTATCCTCAGCCATATGGAATCGGGTTTAATATGATTTTGAGATCAAAGTTTTCAGCTGTGTTGCCAGGTTCAGGTCATCTGGGGTCAAGTGCGAGGCAAGGCCAATAGGTCTAATATAGTCCCAGGGAAAAAGCACGGGGCAAAAGGTGTACCTCCATTCAAACAAATCTGTGGGAATTTATCCCTGAAAGATTTTAGTGTAAAGCTGATATTGGTCTCAATCTTCCAAAGATGGTTTTTGTCTACAAGTTCGAATGAAAGGAAAGAGTACTCTTTCATAAATTCTGGGTTTGAATGAGAAAGGCCCTTCAAGAAAGTCTTAACACATTATATTGACTCTTTTCTCAACAAAATGCCCCCCCCCCCCCACACACACACACACACACGCCTGATGATCAAGGAGAACATGCCTTGACCCTGCAAACGCACAGGTATAACATCTTGATTCAAAGAAAGTACTCAACCAGATGCATCAGCCTTTACATGCCAGGGCTGCAACAGAATTTGCAAGTCTCGCATTGGACTATACAGCCACGCAAGACGATGCTCTTCAGTCACTTAGACGGCACTATTCCATAGTCTGTGAAGACTGATGGATGCCATGTGTGAAACCAATTTATTTCAATTGACCAAACAAAAAAGGCACACGGCTAAAAATATCCAGTAAAACATCAAAGAATTGGCGCTTAATTAATTTGAACATACACTACAAAATATACAAATTGAACTGGAGCAGTGTCATAGCCATGATTTTCATGGGGTGGGGGGGGGGAACATTTCTCAATGTTCAGAAATACCAACACATTTGTGAATTTACCGACAGACAATATTTTGCCAAGAAATGGAGGGCAGCTGCCCCCCCCCCCCTTTGGCTATGCCACTGAACTGGAGGCCAAGAAAAACAAGAAAGGGTTCAGTGAAATAAACAACAGGATTTGCATTAAATTTGAATAAAGAACAGTGGTTTAAAAATTTGTTTTCATAAAGCTGCTAAGCACAAACAATTGATGCTTAACCCTCCTACTTCTGGTGCCTTTTTCAGACAAGTTGATGCACCATTTGAAACCATACGTTCTGTGTAACACACCAAGGTGTAGTGTATCCACCATTCAAAAACCATTTGAATGGATTTGAATGGTAGTAAAGCTTGCTACCAACACTTTTCAAATGGTATCACCATGTGTGTACAAAACCAAATGGCCATTTTTGAATGGTTGAATGGTTTCAAATGGTCAAACAGTAGGAGGGATTATAGGTCCCCAGCCAAATTGCCATGTAATGTATATTGTTTCTGGCTGGTTCTCAGCACAATTTTGCTTAGATATATTTGTTAAGCAATATTTTCTGCTATGCATGTCTATGGCATTAGGCCAAGGGCCCAATTTCATAGAGCTAAGCAGAGAATTTTGCTAAGCATTATAAAACAGACTACCAGCCAAAAATGCATACATTTTTAATGAAAGTTTGGCTGGTAACCAAGGATACCTGCTAAGCAAATTTTTCTGGTAAGCAGTAAATAACAGACTACCAGCTAAAATGCATACATATTGTATGAAAGTTTGGCTGGTATCCAAGGATACCTGCTAAGCAAATTTTTCTGGTAAGCAGCTCTATGAAATTGTCCACTGGTCACTAAAAACTGAAAAAGGATACATTTCTTGCTGCATGGTGGATGATGGTGGACGTCCATTCTTTTGATCATTCTTTAATACTGAAAGAGCATATGAAGAAAGTACATACATTTTTGTTGTCATTATGATAATTACATTAGTCCTTACAAAGTTTCATTATCAACACCACCATTCCAATGTAGTCTGGCACTTACGGATCCAGGGGGCGAGATGGATCCAGGGGGTGAGAGGGGACAGTTTGTTATTGTCATGTATGTATTTGATTTAATTTTGCCCTACACCGACGTGTGTATAGCACTGTATGCTCAGTGCTTTCCGAGTGTCTGTGAAAAAACTACACAGGCGACTCGGGCGGGATTCGAACCCACGACTTTCTGCTTACTAGTGCAGACGTCTTAACCTCTCAACCACCGAGCTTGCCCGATGACGATTGGCCAGCTAGAATCCTATATAGCAGCGGGTTCCGCGATATATATAGATTGGTGAAATTCTTGCGTCGGGAGATAAACAATTGATTTAATCACCATCACCATCACCATCACCATTACCATCACCATCACCATCGCCATCACCATCATCATCACCATCATCACCATCATTATCACCATCACCAACATCATCATCACCAACACCAACATTATCATCACCAACACCAACATCATCATCACCAACACCAACACCAACATCATCATCATCGTCGTCACCACCACCATCACCATCACCACCAACATCACCACCAACATCACCACCAACATCACCAACATCACCAACATCACCAACATCACCATCATTACCATCATTACCATCATCATCACCATCACCATCACCACCAACACTATCACCATCACCATCACCACCATCATCATGATCATGATCATCATCAACATCAACATCACCATCATTATAATCATAATCACCATCTTCATCATCAAAATTACCAACATCACCAACATCACCAACATCACCAACATCACCAACATCACCAACATCATTACCATCATCATTATTACCAAATACCAACACCAGTAACTTAAACCTACCTGTATACAAAAATCCACCATCGTCTACAACATCTTCAACAAAGTCTTCTGGAAAGAACAAGGCCCCTCCCGGCGACTTTCGAACCTCAAGCACGGCGTCTTCACACTTCTCATCATACTCCTTCAGAGTGCGGTACCGGCCAAGGGCCTTGCTCCCAAGACACTCCACGGTAAGTTTCGGTGATTTGACTGGAATAAGCAGCCATTCCTCGCGAACTCGAACATTGACTTTCATCTTGTGGCACTTTCTCTTCACTATCACTAGCAAAATTCTAAATTATGACTGCGTGAGTGACTAAGCGCTGATTTAGGTATGTTATCGTATGAACTAGGCTTTATAAATATCCAAAATTATACAACTTTAAAGAACTCGAGGTAGGGCCTACTGTTTTACATTAGAAATCGATGTCTAAAATATAACCGGCCAGCATGCATGCGTGGCATGACATCGATTCGATCAAAGCGTTTATAATTATAAACACATGATCAAAGCGTGGCAAGGCCAAAAATAAGTCTCCGGTTTCTGGTCGTCGGTCGGCTTCAAAATCGGTGCGTTGATGCGCTTTTTTTCGGCTTTTTTTTTTTTTTTTTTTGGCCACATAAATATGGAATACATTGTATACGCGGCGACCAAAGTTGCCATATACAAAATATGATGGATAAGAGAGGCCTCACAAATCGATCAATCATTCATACCCCTGCCCTATGTGAAAAAGTCGTTTCAAGCACAGCACGGCAGAATTCCAATCACGCGGAGACCAGAAACCGGCGACTTTATTTTGTTGGCCTTATTGACCTCAATGTGATCTGACGTTCATATTACATTCATAGTACACAATAATGCAATGCACATACACACACGTACACGCGGCAATAACGTACCGGCGGGGCGTGGTGGAGGAGTAACCGATTCAATGATTTTGATTGGTCAGGAGAATTTCATTAATTTTATATAGAGTTGTTCTTATAACTCTCTGATATGATATATATATAGAGGGCGCTAGACATATGGATGTTGATGAGTTTGGACCAAAGATCGTAAAGCGCCGCGTAGCGACATAGCGCCGCTACGCGGCGCTATACGATCTTTGGTTTGGACGTCGGACGGCTTGGCCGCGCGTATACTATAGGAAGGACATGTCCTGATGAGGACGATCAAGCATCGAAACGTCCAGTTGTAACCTCCAGTTCTTTTCAGAACTAATTACTACTCTAATACTAGAGAATTTCACACGGGTGTCACCGCAATACTAGTCTTACGTTGTGAATAGTTAGCTGGGTGAAACTGCCAGAATTGGAGCTGTCTCTGTCGGCATCTTCAGCAACAAAGAAGTCTAAGTCAAGACTAAGAAGAGTAGCTTTACTGTTCTATATATAGGATAGGGTCTAACTCTAACGTTAGGTTAGGTTAGAAAAGTTCAGTCAGATAATGTGTATTAAAATCATCAGACTGATGAGAATGGTCAATATTATCATGCAGCCATGCAGTACGCTTTTATGTGCACTAACTACCTCCAGACTGTCTATGGTTAGATCATGGAGGTAGAATAAGATGTAACGTTAGTCCGAGATCGACTTTAAATATGCTAGTATATAGTCAGATGATGATTCAAATAATTGCATTATATGGTGCGCACAATGCTGTTTGTCATGTTTAATTCTCCCACAATATGGTAGGTATGTGCGTATTCCACGCATTGTCGCAAATCTTTTTGGCCGCGGCCTCAATCTCGGGTTGAATCGCCGTGGCGAAGACACCGTGGAGATAGCGCTTTGTAACGTTTCGCTGTGGCCGTTCTTTTTAACGTACCCAGGAGCTTTTTTTTCGAAGACGTAGATCACATATTCTACTTCAACCTCGTTCTCAAATTTTCTGAATGCGGCATCTAGAAGTTTCCAAAAAAAAATCTCGAAATTTGGGTTTGTTCTTGCTCATCAAAACCATCGACGATTTACTCAAAGGTGATTAGTATACCTTATCAAACCACACTACTAATTTTTCTATACTTGTTTTCTACCTCTTGGCCAATTTTGACGGCGATTGGACGATTCGCAGTTACGTTTTTTTGATGAGCAGAAATCGATGTCAACCAAAGATTGTAATGCGCCGCGTTCAAGCACGCTACATTGTGTACCATTTTTGATGTCAACAAAACGAACGTTCATCAATCGGCCGAATTTTCAGTCCGATAAATCGTCCGTTTAAACCTATATACATCGGCGTAACACAATAATATTAGTTCTCATAACTTATTTCATTTTTTTCATTTTTCCAGTCCAATATTATTATTATTTTTTTAATGTTTAATTAAATCAGGGATAAGAATTTCTCGCGGATTTCAGTAGGCCTATAAATATTTAAAAATCCTCATATTTTGAGTAATTTGAATGTTTTTTTAATTTTTTTAATTTATTTTCATTATTTTGTTTCATACATGTATATATACAGTCCAATATAATTTATAAATTGTTCTAATATTTAATTAAATCAGGGATGAGAATCTTTCGAAGATTTCAGTGTAAAAATATAAAAATAGTCCTCAGATTTGAGTATTTTTTTTTTTTTCATTATTTTTTTCATTATTTTTTTTTTTTAAACATTTTTTTGGTATTTCTTATTTGTAAATCAGCACTACAAAACAAACTAATCATTGAATTAGCCTGGAAATAGGTTATTATTCTTCCTCTTTTCCCAAGCATTCCAGTGATACCAACCTTTTGAAAATCGGACAAGAATTTTGAAAGTTATGATATGGAATCCGAGAAAATCTAGGAAACGGGTCACAAGTCAAATTTACATTTCTTTTGTTTTTCCTTATAAAATATTTGCCATTTACAGGACTAAAATTGCCGGATTCAACATGTCATAACTTCCTTATCTTTGGTCACAGGAAGATGATCCTTATATCATTGTAATCGTCTATTCAAGACCTTGACAATGATACCAGTTGTATTGGAATCTGTTAATTTTGAAATTTTTTGTCACATAGCTAAATATGGTGACAGAGTTGGTGCATGACCTTGTCCATGGAGGTATATGACCCAGTGCACAAGCAGTCTAACTGGTAGTCTTGGTTCAAAACTGTGTTTGTATGTTTATGATACACGATGAACCGCTATCAAACACAGTCTTGGGAACTTTGTAGAATCTCCCCCCGAAAATGGGGGGAAACCACTACGCATGCGTCAATTTGAAATGCTAGCGCAGCCCACATTTTTTGGTGCGCATGCGCATAAAAAACAACTGACTTGCCGTGGAGTTGTCGATCAGTGAACACGACAGTCTGTTAATGGGATTCTAGCCGGCCAATTGTCATCGGGCAAGCTCGGTGGTCGAGAGGTTAAGATGTCTGCACTAGTTAGCAGGAGGTCGTGGGTTCGAATCCCGCTCGAGTCGCCTGTGTAGTTTTTTCACAGACACTCGGAAAGCACTGAGTATACAGTGCTATACACACGTCGGTGTAGGGCAAAATTAATCAATCGTTTATCTCCCGACGCAAGAATTTCACCAACCTATACGATCAGTCTGTTGTTTGTGCACGTGCGCACCAAAAATGTGGGCCGTGCGCTAGCATTTCAAATTGACGCATGTGTAGTGGTTTCTCCCCCATTTTCAGAGGGAAATTATACGAAGTTCCCAAGGTTCGTATGTATGGTAGCGGTTCGTGATTGTAGCGTTCGTGTAGCATAAACATACAACACAGTTTTGAATCTAACTGGTAGATCTTTTGTTCAGGCTGTCTGTGTAGCTAAAGCGGTGTGACACCCCCCTCCCCCTCCCCCTCCCCCCCCACATATTTGTTCTCACTTTCTTGCATGGCTGATAAAGGTTTCACTGTCTTGGATGGCTTGATCCAAGGTCGGCAAATAACCCACCAAATGAGACCTTCGAGGTAGGCTTGTAGTTTTTGTGCCGTAAGCCTACCCCCTCATTTTTTGAGGCAAAATTGTACCCCTAACCGTTTACCCCTATCTCACAATTTCTCATGCCTACCTCCCCTCTCACTATACAGCCCTGAGACCTTTAGCAACCATGCTTGTGGGTATCTTGGTCAGGTGAAAACACAGATTCTTAATATGTAAAAATTGCATGTAATTCAATGGTAAAGCACATGGCTGCATTGAATACCGATGTACTATACACTATTAGTGAAAACAGCTATCTCAAATTAATGATCCTTCAACAATGGCGTCACAGATACTGCTCCTACCATTGCAACGTACACAAAATTTGTAAAAGGTCTATTCTTTTTTATAAAAAAGATTCATTGGCAAACGAAGTCACCCCCTTAACTCTTATGTGACTACAAAGGGTCAAAATCAGTCAAAATGTTGATATACTTGCCAAGGTATATCTAGTACACTTAAAAGTCAAACACGATGTAGTATGTACATTTACAGGTCAAAATGAGTTGACCGTTTTTGACTGGTAAAAGCATTGTCTTGTATTGTTCAGGGTGGTCAAAATGACAGTAAAAACCAGTCAAAGACCCCCCCCCCCTGGTGTGCACAATTAGTTCAACAGTCAAAACGGGTAGTTGACTGGTTTTTGACCACTATAGCTACTCCCCAGTAAAGTCCAGCTAAAGTAGGAGGGTTAATTGTCTCAGCTAGCTCATTACACATTGCATGAAACATCCACACAAACATGCCCTATTGAATACTGCAGCCTTAATCAACGATCTTTAACTCTTAAAATCGACAGCTCACGGTAAAGATCGACTATGACCGGTTTTTGTTTGAACCGTGTTGCCAACAGTAAGATTTGGTGTCTTCTGATGTTGTACTTTGTGCAAGGAATTCCTTATGGTTTTCAGGTGAGCTATTATTTTCAGGTAAGTTTATTTATCCAATTTATGTTTTGAATTTTATTTTGTTAATTTTATTTTCTAGCTCAGCATTCGATAACCAACAGTGTCAATGTCACAAGACAAACCTTTTGGTATCAACTCCCTGTAGTCGCTAGCTCAGACCAATGGGGTCTTGATAGTTTTTGCGACCAAGGACAAGCATGTTATAAAAAGTTGGCTTTTGCAATGTGATATAAATTCTATATCATAAATTATTAGCATAATACATTAAATGTGCCATTCGTGACTGACAACTTTTAATACTCTCATTTTATATAATTCCACTAAGTACCAACAACTAAATTCACTTTTCCTTGCATAAGTATTGCTATTTTGGAAAGGGATATAGGTTGAAATTCGAGGAGGATTTTAAAACACAAGTACATACATGTATGGCCTGATATCACATTAAATCAAATTCTGTTTTCTTATGAAATTAAACATAAGGTCTCAAGGTCTTGACCTTGGTCTTAAACACAAAAGTTTTGGTCTTGGTCTCGGACCAGGGGGGTCTTGGTCTTGGTCTTGGTCTTAGACCTTCTGCACCTTCAGGTCTTGGTCTCGGACCAGTGGGTCTCGGTCTTGGTCTTGGTCTCGGTCTCAGACCTTCTTCACCTTCAGGTCTTGGTCTCGGACCAGTGGGTCTCAGTCTTGGTCTCAGAGCTTCTGCACCTTCAGGTCTTGGTCTCGGACCAGTGGGTCTCGGTCTTGGTCTCAGACCTTCTGCACCTTCAGGTCTTGGTCTCGGACCAGTGGGTCTCAGTCTTGGTCTTGGTCTCAGACCTTCTGCATCTTTAGGTCTTGGTCTCGAACCAGTGGGTCTCGGTCTTGGTCTTAGTCTCAGACCATCTGCACTTTCAGGTCTTGGTCTCGGACCAGTGGGTCTCGGTCTTGGTCTTGGTCTCAGACCTTCTGCATCTTCAGGTCTTGGTCTCGGACCAGTGGGTCTTGGTCTTGTCTCAGACCTTCTGCACCTTCAGGTCTTGGTCTGGTCTCAGACCTTCTGCACCTTCAGGTCTTGGTCTCAGACCTTCTGCACCTTAAACATAAGGTCTCAAGGTCTCGACCTTGGTCTTAAACACAAAAGTTTTGGTCTTGGTCTCGGACGAGTGGGTCTCGGTCTTGGTCTTGGTCTCAGACCTTCTGCACTTTCAGGTCTTGGTCTCGGTCTCATTAATCTCTCTTTTATCTGACAGGCTGGCTTTTTGCCCATCTTCCTCCGGTCCCGCGGCACGTCTCTCACCAGCCTCGGACTCTTCAAGGTCCTCCTCCTGCCCTGGATGCTGAAGGTCCTCTGGGCCCCTCTCTTGGAGCGCTGCACCTCCAGACGAACCAGCTTACTCTGGAGCCTCGTTGCTATGGTAACGGTGTGCACTATGGCCTCATGCATCTCACCGGATCAGACCGCACTACTGTGCATCGTCATCTTCCTGTTGAACCTGTCGGCGTCGACGCAAGATATCATCGTGGATGCCATAGCGATACAGATCCTGAGCGAATCGGAACTCGGTGCCGGCAACACCGCCCAGGTCGTTGGTTACAAAGTAGGCTCCATTGTTGGAGGAGGGGTGCTCATCTGGCTGATTACTTACACCGAGTGGAGGGGATTATTTATTCTACTTTCTGGACTTTACATTTCAACAATATTACTTGTAATGCGGCTGGATGAACTAAAACAGTGTACTAGTACTGACAGGAGCAATAATTACGTTACCAACGGCGATTGTGCTTATATTCAGGGAAAGAGGGAGACACTTCAGAGGGAAACTAACTCCAAGGTACAATCTGCTATCCAACTTATCAGGGGAATTGTTAACACCCCTCATACAAAGTGGATGATGGTCTTCGTAATATTTTATAAACTAGGTAAGGTGATGCCCAGTGATCTTGATCGTGATTCTGTAAAATGTATGTTTGCCTGGTGTTATTGCATACTATATGTATACCTGATGTACAGAGTAAGCGTAGCATACGCTGTGTGGACCTGAGAACAAAAGATGTCCACAGAATGTACATGTAGGTACTTGATACGTTATGTGGACACACGTCCACACAGTGTTTTCGTCAATCAGAAAAGTTCGATTTTCTCGAAAAGGAAGCATTTTTCTAGGCAGGTTTTTTGTCTCAAAATGGAGTAGATTATGAAAAGGGAAAACTGAGACGAAATCCGCTCCAAAAACACTCTTCTGTGGAAATGGCAAGGGTTTTAATAATTTCATATCCTTAAGTACACGAGAACAAAAGAATGTCCACACAGGGTATGTCGCAAAGGTTTGTGCGTGTGTGAGCGCATTCAAACCGGGGACATATAAGAAAAGGGACAATAGTCCCCGGTTGCTATCACAATGGAGAACAATATGTCCCCGCTTTTTTGGACAAAGGAATTTGACAAAGGATGTCCCCGATTGCAGGCGTTTACACACGTGTGTGTGTGTGAACAAGTGTTACAAGCACTGTGTGGACCTGAGAACAAAAGATGTCCACACAATGTAGGAACTTGAAACGTTATGTGGACTTACACACGTCCACACAAGGTTTTCGTCAATCAGAAAAGTTCGATTTTCTCGAAAAGGAAGCATTTGTCTAGGCAGGTTTTTTGTCTCAAAATGGAGTAGATTATGAAAAGGGAACACTGAGACGAAATCCGCTCCAAAAACACTCTTCTGTGGAAATGGCTTTTAAGAATTTTAAGAAAAGGGTTTTAAGAATTTCATATCCTTAAGTACACGAGAACAAAAGAATGTCCACACATGGTATGACGCAAAAGTTTGTGTGTGTGTGTGTGTAGCATCTAGCGCACATTAGCTAGTCACCCATGATGCGCTGGTTTCTTAAAATCTTGAGCAAAGTCTGTGGCATGCAATGTCATGAATGGCCCAAATCCTTTGTTCTTGGAGTACTGTGGCTGAAGGGGTTGTTACCTGTAGAAACAGTTTTACCAACATTTCAAGTTTTGCATGTACTTGTATGAAAATTCCCTTTAAGACCATACAAAATGGTAAATATTTTCAACCCTATATTAAAAAGTAAGTAAATTCTAAGTAGGATTAACCAAAAATAAGACTTTCATTATTTTTCTATTAATTAACCCTACAAAAAAACTTATGTACTTTGCCACTTCCGCAAACGACAGGCCCGAAACAAAAGCCGTCGGGGGCACTTTCACTGAGCCTATTTTGATGACGTACATTTACGGGAGGGTGAACACCACAACTGTTTACTGCGGTACGTTTTGTACACAAAGCATGTTACATCGCGTACAGCTGCAAAAATAAGTTAACCAACTACGACTTCCGAAAATGTTTTTGAAGAAGCTTCCAAAAGTAGTACTGACCAATTGTGTTGTTCATCATCATCACTTGATGGAGATTATACTGATGCTGAAGGTGGTGAAATAAGGGACATTGAATCGTATAAATTTGAGCCCAAAATGGACGAAATCCAGGTGAAAATGGTAAAGCAGAAGGTCCGGACACCTGCATGTACATGTACAAGCCACGGACATATGCAGCGACAGCCAGACCGTTGTTAGGACGGCTGCTTCTAGCTACCGCCGTAAAAGTACGTCATAAAAATAGGCAAAATGTTTGCTGCCGCCACGGGTCACAACTAAAAACAGTTACATTGCAGATTTCAACCGCTGGAATTTTGGCTGCAAATTATGATTTTTTCCCACCGTTTCTGATTTGTTTAAATATTTTTTGGGAATAGCATATAAATAATTAAATACATATATGTACTAAACACTTTCGAGTAAATAAATCAAGGCACTTTGTATGGTCTTTAAATCAGAAGGGACTGTTGTCACTTAGGGTACTCGCCAATGGTACCCAGGCAATCTCAATCCTATGTAGGTTTGTGAACTTTTATGATTGCCTGGGTACCATGGGGCATACCCTGGGTACCATTGGGGTGTACCCTGGGTAACAAGGACCCCTTCCGCAGTACTAGTATTATACCATGGACTATGTTATTACATGACTGGTACACTTCATGAAGGTAATTGATTTCTGGTTATATTAACTGGAAACTCTGGGGAAACGTTTCATTTGCCAAATCTGAATGACTTTTCAGCTTTCCCCTCAATACTTTGTGATGTTCTCGCAGGTGAAATGGGAGCCGTTGTCATGTTTCCTCTCTACCTGGTGGATCACGGTATACAAGTCAGCGAGGTCGGTGTACTGACCGGGGTCGCCGGTCAAGGGTTATCCATTGCAGGGTCATTGGCTGGTGGGTGGATGCTGTCCAACCAGAGACTGAGGTATGTTACATTTGCTTTTATTTTTTTCTGAATGTGAATGGGGGGCGTCAATAATGTGTGTATGTTCCAGCTATTGTGGCCATCGATGGAGGTCCCCTGTCCAATGTGGCCAGTTTACGATGGTCCCGTTAAAATGCAAATTGCACAACATGTGATGAAGATGAACATTATAATTCGCTGGACTGTGTGGACACTTTCTTGCAGAACTCTGCAATAGTAATGAGCTGCTAAATCAGTTTGGCATCAAAGATTTTAGGGTGAAGTCAAAATGGTTTTCCCTGAGTGTGGGGATGATCGTGAAAATCTAAAACAAATCTTGTAATTTTCTCCAGGAGGTCTTCACAGATTCCACATGTATGTTCTCCATGCAGTGCTGCCTAAATATTTTTTTTTTAAATGAGGCACAATGCTCTCCCTGCATGCAATGAAGTTTTTCCTTCGTTCTGCCCTTCTAGCCAGAGAAAGCTCCCTCAATTACTTTGCAGTTTGCTCTTCTGGGAAACCCTCTCTCTGCCGTTTCCCTCCCTCCCCGATACTACCACACCCTGGGACCAGTCCTTGAAAAGCCACTGATTTTCTAAGACACACATCATCTTTACAAAGAGTCTATCACAAACTGTAGATTGATCTCCTTCAGGTTAAAGTTTCCTTCTTAATTCCTTCTTCTTTAACTTCAGCCTGACGCCTTCAAGTGTTCTCCCCGTTCTCTTCAAGCTGAGACTCCTCCCCATGTTACTTCAGACAGCTGTGATCTGTTACAATTATTCAGACACAAGCGTGCCATTATATGGTGAGTAATTGGCCGCCTTTAAATTGGGGTAAAGTGCTGTGCATTCACAGGGCATTTTGGAACCGGGTATTACCCGGTACCCGGCTGCTGTAATTGTCCAGTTCCTGGGTACCCGTAAACAAGTTCGGGAAAAAAACGGATTTTCCCGACAGTGGCAATTACTCGTGCAATGCATAGGTCTACACAGCACAAGACAGTGAAATTCATTTCCATCTGTTCATTACCATTACGTTCATAAAAAATAATAACACAAAAAAAAATACCTCAAAAACTTTTCAGCTGATCAGCTGATTTCCCCTTTTTTTTGGTTACTCAGCTGTGCCATTGAAAACTGAAAAACAAGGTACAAAGTCTGGCTGTGTGGCTGGCACTTTCCTCTCTTTTGGACAAACTGCAGTTACATACCTGATTATTGTTATGAATTTTATGAAGTAATACAAAGTACCTGAAACCTTTATTATAAACGTGGAAGATCGGTAAGTGTTCACCAAAGACTGGCATTCGGTTTCTGAAATGTTTACATCATATTTTATAAAGTGGGTTTCGGGTACCTGAAGTGGTAATACAGGAACCAGGTATTGAACTCAATGGTCGGGTACTCGGCACAGGCCTACTGTGGTGTACAATAATAATAATAATAATGTGGACTTATATAGCGCACGTATCCACCAAACTGGTGCTCAAGGTGCATTATATTATTACCCCTGCTCATCAGGCTCATAAATCACTCCTGCAACCATCTCAGCTCCCTGGGGAGTATACAGCTCAATTGCTGCCATTACAGCGCATATAGGGCTAATCAAACACAACAACCAACTCTGCCCTCACAGGTACCCATTTACCCCTGGGTGGATAAAAGCAATTATGGTAAAGTGTCTTGCTCAAGGACACAAGCACCATGGCCGCGGGCGGGATTCGAACCCACATTCTGACGACTCAGCCATCAGAACACAAATCCGATGCACTAGACCGCTCGACCATGGCACTCCACACCATGGATTTCTGCCGAATTCACATCTTTTAACCAATGCGATTTACAAGCAAGCAAGTATCAACTCTTGTACCATCACAGTTACTATACAGTCAGTGCATTAACCCCAACTACCCCAAATCCTGCAAAATCCTCCAAGGGGCACTTTTTGGGGAAAATTCAGCACTGTTGGAAACTGGTACTTTCACCTCTTCAAATGGGGCAAAATTACTACCTGGCAAGAAGTACAGGCCATAAGTGCTGAATATGAAAGATCAATGAAAATGCATGGTGCATTTTGAAGATAAGGGCATGTTTCCAAAAGTGCACTCTGATGGATTTTGGAGGATTCAGGAAGGTTCCTAGACAGAATACCTAGGGGGTCAGGGTTAAAGAAAGTTCCTAGCCAGAATACCTAGGGAGTTAGGGTTAATGTATAGTGCAGAGTTAATGATTGTGTCATCGTTTCTTTAGCATCTAGAATCTCATCTGGATATTAACTTTTACACTCTTTCCACAGGCGTCTGCATTGTGGCCATGTGCCTCCTGCAGATGATAGGGGGCGCTGTCACAATCTGTACCTTCACCCTGATGATGGAGTGCTCCCAGCATGCACCGCACAGTATCCAGGCAACCCACTACACGGCCCTAGCAACCATGGAAGTGATGGGCAAACTGGTGTTCATGTCTGTGGCCGGTTGGCTTGTGGACTGGCTGGGATATGGGACAATATTCTGTTTGTTTGTTGCTTTGTCTGCTTGCGGTCTTGTAATGTTGAGACCAGAGGTGAAAACGAGCTTACCTTAAAAGATACAGTATTGTCACGATCAGAGCAGACTTTCAACAAGGCATGGAATAGGTGTCCAAGTTTAAAATGAACACAATGACTGGCTCATTTATCTTGTAATGTTGAGACCAGAGGTGAAAACGAGCTTACCTTAAAAGATACAGTATTGTCACGATCAGAGCAGACTTTCAACAAGGCATGGAACAGGTGTCCAAGTTTAAAATGAACACAATGACTGAAAATTTCTGGCTCATTTATGCAGCAGCAACAGTAATTTCAGTCACCGAGTTAATCTAAAACTAGTACTCCGATTCCATGCCCTGTTGATTGTGACGATACTGTCCCTTTAAACTAGGACACAGATTTCATGCCCTGTTGATCGTGATGATATTGTCCCTTTAAAGCAACTGTGTATTTTTTTAATGATTTTTAAAAATTAGAGTAAATATATTTATTATGAAAACCATTTCCTTAACTATTTGTAGTTTTAAAGGTGGTCTTGTAATGTTGAGACCAGAGTTACAAACTAACTTATCTTAAAGAAACTGCATAGTTTAATAATAATAATAAAGATTTGTAGCGCGCACATATCCACCCTGCTGGGCACTCAAGGCGCGGAAACAAAGAAAAAACATGAATACAAACAATATACAATGATAGCATAGGAGAAAAAAAAATTATGTACTGAGATACATGTACCTACAATGCAATTACAAATATACATCATCTTTGAAGAATTGTGACATAAGATGAGTTTTAAGCATTGACTTAAATCTAGTTATACTATGACAAGATTTGAGTTTAGTTGGAAGATGATTCCAGAGTCTCGACAGAAAGACCTATCACCCCAGTTCCGTTTTGAAGTTGGTTCCTTTAGGAGTGACATGTTGCTGGAGCGCAAATTGCGTGATGGAGTGTAGACTTTAAGCAGTTCAGAAATATAAATTGGAGCAATACTATTAAAAGATTTGTAAACAATTCTCTGTGAAACAGGAAGCCAGTGCAGTTCTTTCAAGTTTTTATGATTTGTAAGATAAATATATATTAATTTTATAAAAACAATTTCCTTTACTTTATTTGGTTAAAATCATGTTTACATCATTGTTAAAACTTATATAAGTTTTGAGGCTTTGCATGGTGGAATATCGATATCGTTTCGGTTTGCGGTAACACCATGTGTTAATCTCAACTAACGCGAAGCTGAGGTACAGGTTCTGAAAAGAACCTTATCGCACAACTCGTATCTCAACCTTCGTTAAGTGAGAAAGGTTCAAGGGAGAACCAATTTCGGGCAACTCGTTTTTTCTCTACTGTCGCTAAGTGAGAAATATGGTTCAGGGAGAACCATGGGGACTTATGGTTCAGGGAGAACCATAAAGTTAAAACTTATCTTATCTATAAAGCAGCTGCATAGTTTTTTTTAATGATTTAAAAAAAAAAAAAATACATGTATTTAATTTATGAAAACCATTTCCTTTAGGCTTTGTGGTTTTACTTCAACCCTAACCATGCCATATCCTCCAAAAGGCATTTTTTGGGGGAAAATTCAGCACTATTGGAAACTGGTACTTCCCCTCTTCAAATGGAGCAAAATTACTACTTGGCAAGACGTACAGGCCATAAGTGCTGAATATGAAAGATCAACGAAAATGCATGGTGCATTTTGAAGATAAGGGCATGTTTCCAAAAGTGCACTAGAGGATTCAGGAAGGTTCCTAGCCAGAATACCTAGGGGGTTAGGGTTAATAGTGAACAATTTTTGGTATGTAAAATTTAAGCAGGTTTTTACCAGAATGTAGTATAAGCAAATAGTTATTTCTTGTAATTAGTCTCTGTACTTTGTCTCTGTACTTTGAGTGTTATCAACATTTCCTCAAAACAAGCTCATAAGTGTCAAATGTGCAATCTTCACCAATATAATTCCACGTTTTGCAATGCAATACACAAAATTATGAACACAAATAACGTGTGTTCTTTTTCTTGAATTATTATTTATTGTGTATGCAGTGAGCAAAATGCATGCTCAACCGTGACATACAGGGTTAAATAACATGAAGCATTTGTACACATGTAGCAGTTTTAGTTTTCAGTTTACATTTATTTCCATACTGTCACAAAGAAAGTGATATAATAAACAGAGTAGTCTAAATTTTTAGGCTTAAACAATCAAAGAATAGAAAACAGTATGGAGGCCGATTTGATAAGCCAAGGCTTGTAGAAAATCGGCCTATGCAAAGACAAAGAGACAAACAGAGAACGTACAAATTATGAGCAAAATATTTTACAATACAACAAAAACGCTTAATTAACTATAATGAGATGCAAAGCAGCTAATGGAAAGAAAGCTATGTTACATACTGGGAGATGATGACTCTTTTGAAGGAGGCTTTAAAACGGTCCACTTTTTATTTCTTCGTCAATGGCATTCCATAAGCGAGGACCATAGAAACGAAGGGTGTTCATGGAATAGGTAGTGCGGGTGTAAGGAACCAGGAGATTATGACAAGATCTGGTTGAGTAGGAATGCAAGTCTTGGACAGAAGAAAAATAACAAGAGAAGGTACTAGGAAGAAGATTTCTGGAATACTTGTACATAAATATCCCAGTGTGAAGTTTGTTTATGTCAGAAAGTGTGAGGGTGTTGAGCTGTGCAAAAAGTTGTGCAGTGTGTGCACGAAGATGTGAAGAAGTACAAACGCGGATAGCTCGTTTTTGAGTGACAATGAGGGAGTGCAGTGTGTTATTGCTTGACCGACCCCAAGCAATATTACAGTAGTTTAAGTAGGGCAGAATAAGAGTATTATAGAGTAAGACCATAGAAAAGGGTGGGAGAAAAGGACGCAGTTTAGACATAACACCGGTATTACAAGAAATGATTTTTGTGAGAGGAAATGTGATCAGACCAGGAAAGTTTGTGATCAATAATGACACCAAGAAACTTTGTGGAGTAGACCCTGGTGATAGGAATGTTGTCTATGGTGGAAGGTCAAGATTGATGGAGAGATAAGACTTGGAGAAGAGAATAAAGCTGGTTTTGGAATGGTTTAAAGACAGTTTATTTGCCTTTAACCACATAGAGACTCAAGCAAATTCAGAGTGTGGAGCAGAGTTAGGACTGGAATGGAAAATAGTTGTGTCATCAGCAAATAGTGTGAATAACAGTAAGGAAGAAGAAAGATACAAATCGTTGATGTAGAGAAGAAATAAGAAGGCCAAGAATGGAGCCTTGGGGCACACCATGAGAAATATTAAGATGGCAAGAGTCGCATTTATTAAACGTAGTAAATTGTTGCCTGTTAAGATAATCAGCGAACCATTGAAGAGCGACTCCTCTGACCCCATAGTGCTCCAGCTTGGAAAGAATAGTATGGTCGATTGTATCGAAGGCTTTAGAGAGATCAATGAATACGCCAATAGCAAAGAGTTTGTTACCAAGGGCAGTAGTAACTTTGTCAATGAACTCGATTAGAGCCATATCAGTGGAATGTTTACTGCAAAAGCCATATTGCTGATCACATAGAAGATGAAATTTAGAGATAAAAGTGTAAAGACGATTATAAACAAGTCTCTCTAGAAGTTTAGAAAAACAAGGAAGAATGGAAATAGGTCTATAGTTGCCGACTTCTTTATTGTCCCCACTTTTAAAGATAGGAACGACTTTAGCGACTTTAAGATTCAGAGGAACAGATCCAGAGAGAAAGGAAAGATTGAAGATGTAAGCAAGAGGCTTAGCAATAGAAGAACTAATGCCATCGAAGCCGGGACTGGTATTAGTCTTCAGTGTATCGCAGACACGTATTATTTCTGCTGCATTAGTTGAAGTGAGAAAGAAAGAGAAAGCATTTGAATTGTGCAAGTAGTTCGAAAAGTGAGCGTGGGTGATTTTAGTAGCCAATGAGGGACCAATGTTAGTAAAGAAAGAATTGAAGGAATTGGCAATATCAGCAGGATTGGAAAACAGACGCTCACCATCAGTGAACTCGTCAGGAAAAGACGTCTGCTTCTTTTTCTTACCTAGGATACCATTGATTTCCTGCCATAATTGCTTAAGACTCGATTTACGGAGATCCAATCTGTTGGCGTAATAATCTTGTTTCGCTTTCCGAACAGTAGCGGTAAGGCGATTACGGAAAGTTTTATAATTATGCTCATTAACCTCGTTAGGATTACGTAGGAAACGCCTGTAAAGCCTGTTTTTATAACGACAAGAATCAATAATAGATTGGTAAAGCACTGGTACACCCGTCGTATCAGAGAGGCTATCGAGATTCATAAACATGACACTGTCCCCCAGGACATCGGCTTTTTCATCAGCAACATTTGGCATTCAATCCTACCAACACCCACATCCCACTGTCAACTGACACGCCTCAGCGAGCAGGCAACTCACACACAGCAGGAAACACACACAACAAGAACAATGCCACGGTGGCAATCAATCACAACACTTCACACAACAGTAGCACCAATCGGAACACTTCCCATTCTACACATAATCCCAGCAAATACTACTTAAGGAGTTGCATCGGCAAACCTCTTCATTCTCCTGACGAAGATTTGAGCAGGCTAATCGAAACGTTGAGAATAACCCGTGAAGTCCCCATGGTTCTCCCTGAACCATATTTCTCACTTAGCGACAGTAGAGAAAAACGAGTTGCCCGAAATTGGTTCTCCCTTGAACCTTTCTCACTTAACGAAGGTTGCGATACGGTTCTTTTCAGAACCTGTACCTCAGCTTCACGTTAGTTGAGATAAACACATGGTGTTACCGCAAACCGAAACGATATTCCACCATGCAAAGCCTCAAAACTTATATAATAGGATCCTTCTATTTTCTGAAAGGGAGGATGTTTTTAGAAGGGAAATAAAGTCTGAAAACCATCATAAAAGTGGATTTTAAAGATAGTTTTCGTTTTCTGTACCCCGAAAAATCGATAGAATAAATTTTTAACTAGTTAGTGGCTGCAAAAAAATTTCCCCAAAAACCTTTAAAAGTAGCGGTTGGAGACGACATTCTTTGCGCCTCCCAGTGCCTAATGTACCAAATATAGGTTTTTTAAAGCAAAATATAGATTATTATAGGTTATTTCCCGTGATTATCAGTGTTAAGTAACAAGTTTTTGGTAAATTGCCTACCTTCCGAGTACTTTTTGCAACAAAGTTACCCCATACCTTGTCCAGCGGAAAATCTAAGAGCGGTACACATGTTACAGTTTGGCTACTGTTTTGGCATCATCTCTTTATACTTGGGAAGTAATTTTTCTTCAAAGCCATGAGGATTTTATGAGGAAGTTGAAAATATGTTGCAGGAGATTAAAAATAGTTTTTTTGGGGGGAAATAAAGGTTCCCATTTTGAAATATCGGGTTTTTATAGGTTTCGCTGGGAGGCCTGTGTATGTGCTGTTAATTAAAAACAAAAAAAACACACATTTTACTATAAAACTGTAAAATGTATTTCAATTGTTTATTTCCCGACGCAAGAATTTCACCAACCTATATATATATATATATATATATCGCAGAACCCGCTGCTATATAGGATTCTAGCCAGCCAATCGCCATCGGGCAAGCTCGGTGGTCGAGAGGTTAAGACGTCTGCACTAGTAAGCAGGAGGTCGTGGGTTCGAATCCCGCCCGAGTCCCGCCTGTGTAGTTTTTCACAGAGACTCGGAAAGCACTGAGTATACAGTGCTATACACACGTCGGTGTTAGGGCAAAATTAAATCAATTGTTTATTTCCCGACGCAAGAATTTCACCAACCTATATAAAAATGTATTTGGTCGATTTTTCTGTGGTTGATTTTTTTTAAACACAAAATGTTCTGTTTCATCATTTATACGAGGGTTAGGACTGCTGGTTTGGGTCTGCTGGGCCCCATGGTATTTTTTTTTGTTTTTTTGCGGCATGTCTCTTCTCAAAAATATTGTCCCTCAGTAAATGCAGCTGAAAAGATCTGGTGAAAACGTCAATGTCTCATCAGGTTTTTGTGCTTCCACTTTTGAGTATATAATAATAATAATAATGTGTGGACTTATATAGCGCACGTATCCACCAACTGAGTGGTGCTCAAGGCGCATTATATTATTACCCCTGCTCATAAGGCTCATAAATCATTCCTGAAACCATCTCAGCTCCCTGGGGAGTATACAGCTCAATTGCTGCCATTACAGCGCATATAGGGCTAATCAACCAACTCTGCCCTCACAGGTACCCATTTAACCCCTGGGTGGAGAGAAGCAATTATGGTTAAGTGTCTTGCTCAAGGACACAAGTGTCACGGCCGGGATTCGAACCCACATTCTGCTGCTAACACCAGAACTTGAGTCCGGTAAGCTAGACCGCTCGGCCAAGAAGGCGGAGGGATAATTAATCAAAATGGCTGTATGCCAGTACGGGAAATAACACTTTTTAGGAGGTGGTTCTTTCTGGATGTGAATATCTCAAAAATTAAAAGGACAATATCGTCACGATCAACAGGGCATGGAAACAGAGTGTTAGTTTTAGGATTAACTCAGTGACTGAAAATAATACCCCACATGATAAGGTCGTATTACCGTTGCTGCTGCATAAATGAGCCAGTAATTTTCAGTCACCGTGTTCGTAGGACACCATTTCTATGCCCTGCTGAAAGTCGGCTTTGATCACGACAATATTGTCCCTTCAAGCTAAAAGAACCACTCTTTCTCTTAACACCTAGTCTTGGTTCAAGACTGTGTTACTGTTTTTGATACACGATTAATCACTGCAAGAGGGCACTATCTCCAGATAAATTGCTATCACACACGAAGCGTCTTCTTAACAAACTCTTGGCATGAAAAAAGAACTCTCTCATCATGGCTGAAAAAGATTTGGCCCTCTTATTTGAACGTAACATTTTCAAGTGGAATGTCTTTCATTGACAATTGAGCACAACCGTTTCTTTTCGATGCAAACTTTATTCAGAAAAAGATCACATTCCATAAACACTTTACAGAAAAGTATACATGCAAATTGGGGTTTATGTAGCCAAGTCTCCATCCACAAAAGGAAAATATGTTGTGTGATCTCAAGTGGCCAAGAGTATTATTAGGATATGCATTTGTGATCCGAAATTGTAATTTATTTTCCCCCCTGTTTTCTGAATAAACACAGAATTGAGTTGAAACTTTTGCAGATATGTATTTCCTGATCCTCCTGAAGAATGAATGAACATAATGACAGGGGTAGATCCAGGGTCAAAGAAAAGGGGGCACACAGGAATGAAGAGGGGCGCTCAAGACCCCAACATTTGGAAATAGTAAATTTTCCAAAAGGGTGGGGGAACAGCCCCCTTTGACCACCCCCTGAATCCACCACTGCATAATGAACTTTTATATGATGATCTTTGCAGTGAAGTCCATTATGTGAACATTTGATTAACTTCCGCAGCCTTGCTCCTCAAATAGGCAATGTAACAACAAAATATATCCTTCATTTCCCTGAAGATAAAACGACAGAAAAGAAGAAACGTGGAAGGTAGAGACTGAGAGTATCAACCAGCAGAGCTCTAGGCAGCATTACTGGGAGGGGGGGCTTATCAATCAGGGGATGGGGGAGCAGGGAACTCCTGAGGAAGGGAGAACTCCTACAAAAAGGGAGTCGCAGGGAAGTATTTCACTTGTGTAGACTCTGTGGTTCAGTTGTTTATCCGACTCCAGTTTCTACACAGCAATGTGTGTGCCTTTCTTGTCGGGACTCCGGTACACTTTCAGTGGCGGTGGGGGATGGATCTTTCGGCCGGCCCATCCACCCTTTCTCTGCCATAGGCCACTAGCCGGCCGCCAACCTAGCCATCGATTTCTCCCAGCTTTGCCTACATAGGAGGGGAAACCAAGAAGGAAGGGGAAAACAAGAAGGAAATGTCAATTTTGTGACATGAGGGGAAGTTGTATCTCTGAAGGCAGCACGCTATAGATAGTATTACACCTGAAGCGCCCTCTATTGGTATGTTCTATTTTGTGGCAGGCACAAATCATGCATGTCTATGTGTACAATTTGTACCCATTGTACGTTGGTATCTTTGTAACATGATACAGCTGAAATTAACAATGAACTAGATTTTTTTAAAATTATTAATGGCCTTAGTTATTATATAAACTTTAATAATTTATTTCAGACATCTCATCAAAATAATAATAATAATAATAAAACATTTATAGAGTGCCATTTATCTAGTTTCCTATTCCGAGGTACTTTACATGTTTCCCCTGGTCATTGGGCCAATATCATTCCTGTAATCTTTCTCAGCTCCCTGGGGAGTATACAGCCCTGAGCTAACGTAGCGCATTGGAAGCTTTTTCAAGCACAATATCAACCTCTACCCTCACAGGTACCCATTTATACTCCTGGGTGAAGAGGAGCACTGTACAGTGAAGTGTCTTGCTCAAGCACACAAGGACCGTGGTTGCAGCCAGGATTCGTACCCACATTCTGACGACTCGGCCATCAGAACATATGTCCGATGCACTAAACTGCTCGGCCGTGGCACCCCGACATGAATATTATACAGTGCCTGACTGACATCAATAAAGCTTTTTGACAGAGGACGCTCTTTTTGCGTCACATCACCTTAAAAGTCTTTTACTTGAATGAAACTAAACGATGTACACACACATACACACACACACACACACACACAATCCCGCACGGGGCGTTGTGGGGACAAAATACAAAGGATTTTGGGGATTAAAAACGTTGTGGGGACACACAAAATGTCCCCACAGCTAAGTAATTCCGGATCCCTCTTTTGTTCTCTGTCCCCATAACGCGGCCAGTGCTTGAACACACACACACACGTGTGTAAACGCCTGCAATCGGGGACATCCTTTGTCAAATTTCTTTGTGCAAAAAAGCGGGGACATATTGTTCTCCATTGTGATAGCAACCGGGGACTATTGTCCCTTTTGTTATATGTCCCCGGTTTGAATGCGCTCACACACGCACGCACACACACACACACACACACAGCACTACTCACCAATAGGCTTCTTATTGTGTTCTTCATTGGAGACTCGGCCCACCGTTGCCATACACTTCTCGCCGACACTAATCTGCTGTTTAGACGGCAGCTGGAGAATCACCTGGCCTCCCGTCTTGCGTATCACCTGGGCGCTCGTACCAGCTGCTCGTACATAGCACCCTCCCGCGCCTTCGTAGATCTCAACGTTGTGGACCAAGCAGCCAATGGGGAGGGCACCTAGCGGGTATGCGTCTCCTTCATTTGCAGCAACTGCATAAAAATAACGAATTATTCATGGTTACTCTTTTAAAAAAAATCATCATGGCCAGAGGTCGAAATAAGGAACATTAAACTTGCTTAACCCTAACCTTCCCAAATCCTCCAAAATCCTCTTTGCCAAAGTGAAGGATTTTGAAGGATTGAGGTTACATGCTACATGCTCTTTGCTAAAGTGGAGGATTGAGGTTATTAGGCATACTTGCCTTTCCATGGTACATGTACATCCATGTTTGTTGTAGTGATTGCAAGGTCAGTGCTTGGGGTCTGTGGACACTGTTTATTGCTCCATGCATGCAAGGAGGGTCCCTGGCCATGTACATGTATATCACAGATTAGAAACACACGTGTGCATACATGTCATGTGCTTGCTTTACTAATGAAGGATTTTGGAGGATTCAGGTTATGTGTAAGCAAATGGGCCTAGGGAGTTAGGAAGGATTCAGGTTATGTGTAAGCAAATGGGCCTAGGGAGTTAGGGTTAAACATTGTAAATTAATCACACAAACTAAAAACTAATAGCAATTTCTTTCAAAAGGTGGGAACATTGGATCTAGTTATTATCCACCTGTGGGTGTTTTTTTCAAATGATAGAAATGTCTTGTTTTCTTTCATTTATTAGAAAACAATTTCAAAGGAGGGTCAATATTAAAAAGGGTATTTTTTGTAATTTATTAAAACCCTGACCCCACTAGGTATTCTGGCTAGGAACCTTCCTTAACCCTAACCCCCCATAGGTATTCTGGCTAGGAACCTTCCTGAACCCTAACCCCCTATAGGTATTCTGGCTAGGAACCTTCCTGAACCCTAACCCCTATAGGTATTCTGGCTAGGAGCCTTCCTTAACCCTAACCCCTATAGGTATTCTGGCTAGGAACTATCCTGAATCCTCCAAAATTCTCCAGTGCACTTTCGGAAACATGCCCTAATCTTCAAAATGCACCATGCATTTTCGTTGATCTTTCATATTCAGCACTTATGGCCTGTACTTCTTGCCAGGTAGTAATTTTGCCCCATTTGAACAGGTGAAAGTACCAGTTTCCAACAGTGTCGAATTTTTCCAGAAAGAGTGCCCCTTGGAGGATTTTGGCGGATATGGGGTGGTTAGGGTTAATGTTCTCAAAGAGACATTGTTCTCAGTGGCCTTGTTCTCAAGAAACATTGGACTCTTAAAAAATGATTAATTTCAAAAAGCCAATTTCCAAAAAGATATAAATAAATAAAATTAAAAAAAATAAACAAGTTTATCAATGCTTACCTGTCATTCTTCCAATGACGCCTGATGTTTTGATGATGTCACCAGCCTCCATGTTGATCGTTGCGAGGATCCAACGTTTGTGATTACCGCCGGCAACCATGGCGATGTTGGCGGTCCGGCACGGGTCATACCTGACCGAGAGCACCTTCTCTTCCATGGGGTCGCCCTTCTCTGGACCGACGCGTGTAAAGTCGATCATGCGATAGCGTCGCTTGTGGCCACCGCCACGCCCTGTTACAGTTACTCTGCCTGTAATGTACAGATTATCAAATTAATTAACAAAACATATTATTTAAAAGCTGGTACACGTTTTAGTAATGTTGAAAGTTTTTTATCTGAAGTGCTTTCATCTTAGATAAAACTAGAATTGTTATGCCAAATTTACAAAAAAAGATATCAATTAACCCTAACCTTCCCAAATCCTCCCAAATCCTCTTTGCTAAAGTGAAGGATTTTGAAAGATTGAGGTTACATGCTACATGCTCTTTGCTAAAGTGAAGGATTTTGGACGATTGAGGTTATTAGGCATACTTGCCTTTCCATGGTACATGTACATCCATGTTTGTTGTAGTGATTGCAAGGTCAGTGCTTAGGTCAGTGCTTGGGTCAGTGGACACTGTTTATTGCTCCATGCATGCAGGGAGGGTCCCTGGCCATGTACATGTATCACAGATTAGAAACACATACATGTCATGTGCTTGCTTTACTACTGAAGGATTTTGGAGGATTCAGGTTATGTCTTAGCAAATGGGCCCAGGGAGCTAGGAAGGATTCAGGTTATGTGTAAGCAAATGGGCCCAGGGAGTTAGGAAGGATTCAGGTTATGTGTAAGCAAATGGGCCCAGGGAGTTAGGAAGGATTCAGGTTATGTGTAAGCAAATGGGCCTAGGGAGTTAGGAAGGATTCAGGTTATGTGTAAGCAAATGGGCCCAGGGAGTTAGGAAGGATTCAGGTTATGTGTAAGCAAATGGGCCTAGGGAGTTAGGAAGGATTCAGGTTATGTGTAAGCAAATGGGCCTAGGGAGTTAGGAAGGATTCAGGTTATGTGTAAGCAAATGGGCCTAGGGAGGATTCAGGTTATGTGTAAGCAAGTGGGCCTAGGGAGTTAGGAAGAATTCAGTTTATGTGTAAGCAAATGGGCCTAGGGAGTTAGGAAGGATTCAGGTTATGTGTAAGCAAATGGGCCTAGGGAGTTAGGAAGGATTCAGGTTATGTGTAAGCAAATGGGCCTAGGGAGTTAGGAAGGATTCAGGTTATGTGTAAGCAAATGGGCCTAGGGAGTTAGGAAGGATTCAGGTTATGTGTAAGCAAATGGGCCTAGGGAGTTAGGAAGGATTCAGGTTATGTGTAAGCAAATGGGCCTAGGGAGTTAGGAAGGATTCAGGTTATGTGTAAGCAAATGGGCCTAGGGAGTTAGGAAGGATTCAGGTTATGTGTAAGCAAATGGGCCTAGGGAGTTAGGAAGGATTCAGGTTATGTGTAAGCAAATGGGCCTGGGGAGTTAGGAAGGATTCAGGTTATGTGTAAGCAAATGGGCCTCATGGGTAGTTAGGAAGGATTCAGGTTATGTGTAAGCAAATGGGCCTAGGGAGTTAGGAAGGATTCAGGTTATGTGTAAGCAAATGGGCCTGGGGAGTTAGGAAGGATTCAGGTTATGTGTAAGCAAATGGGCCTGGGGAGTTAGGAAGGATTCAGGTTATGTGTAAGCAAATGGGCCTGGGTAGTTAGGAAGGATTCAGGTTATGTGTAAGCAAATGGACCGAGGGAGTTAGGAAGGATTCAGGTTATGTGTAAGCAAATGGACCGAGGGAGTTAGGGTTAAAAAAATGATTATCTGAAAGCTTACTTGTGTAAAGTTGGTACACATTCCAATCATCTTGAGAAATTATTTTGTTGCTGTCTGGCAACTTTTTGTAAATCATACAAAAATGTTGTTTTCCCCCCAAAAAAACATGAGCACCTATAGGCGTGAAGCTTGAACAGGCTAGATTATTTGGTATATTTCTTGGAAACTGAATGGTTTGAAATTAATTTACATTTCCCAATACTAATGTTGTTCCTCCCCTTTAAGGACGGTAATTGGTTAACGTTGAAATAGTTGAGTAACACTCTCTACTGTAACTGATTCTAAAAGGGACTGTACGCCATTGGTAACATTTCTGTAAATGCGTCCTTTCTTTTTTTAAGAACCAAGAAACCAACATGTGAATGTTTCACCTCATTTTACTCTGTCACTTGACCCTACTACTACTATATCTAGTGCACTTAAAAAGTTGAACACTGTCAAACCTTACGTGTAGTAAGTACATTTACAGGTCAAAATGAGTCGACCGTTTTTGACTGGTAAAAGCATTGTCTGGTATTGTTCAGGGTGGTCAAATTGACAATAAAAACCAGTCAAAAATTCCCCTGTGTGCACATTTGGGTCAACAGTCAAAACAGGGAGTTGACTGGTTTTGACCTCTACAGCAACTTTCCACTAAAGTGCATCAATAGTAGGACAAAATACCTGTGTTATTGCGTCCTCCAGATTTGGTCAGACCCAGCGGCTTAATCGTGTACTGTGGTGTATTTTTCCATGGTATAAATTTACAGACTACACTTGAAGTGTGAATCGCTGATCTTACAGAGTGCATTTTGAGACTCTGTGGTCCGCTTGGTCGGAGCAGAATACAGGATGATACTGGCCTGGCTGGTAGCCACGATAGTGCCAGGTGGTTTGATGAGGGCATTTGTCGTGTGCTCACTGCACAGTGACGGATAGTTCTAATAATTTGTTGTTGACAGTCATGTTGACTTCTCAGTGCAAGGGACTGCAGTCTGCGGCATAACGCTGCGAGCTTCATTTTGCATGCAATGGCACTATCCAATCTGAAAGAAAACAAAAGATAAGCACTTGCATTAAATACATTTATAAGACATGCGGGTTTGCTTTGCGGGGGGGGGGGGGGGGTTCTCTAAAATTATTTTAAAAAATTGGGGGGGGAGGGTGGGCAGATAAGGCAGGGCTCGATTTAGACACTAGCCCGGTGTACAAACACTAGTCAAGAGTGCCGCGGGCTAGTCAAACTTGCTTCTGGGTAGCCCGGCCGGGCTAGTCAAAAATTAACAACTTACCTTTGTAATTTTCTAGCTGTTATGTGATATTTGATTTTTAATATGTGAATAAAACAAAAATAAACTTCAACGTTGGAGTGTTAATTGTCGTTAATTTTGTCAGTCGTTACTCATTACTGACTCATGTTTTGGTTTGACGTTAATGACCTACAACATCGAGCATGTCGAGAGCGGGACGAGCGTGTATGCATGGGCATACAAACGACGTTACAGACAGTACACATACGACATGCACACACACACAGCAGCTAGCTCCACGATCACTGAATCAATGGTACCCGACGCTCTTTACGTGATTGCATGTTTCGGTGTCCGGGAACCGCACCATGCATGACGTGCGAATCAGATCAGAGGAGGAGAAACACAGATATAACTCCGATGTGGCCTGGATGAAGACGAATCAGATGACTCATCTTTCTAAATTTACAGTGAACGATTTCCTGTATCGCATCGCAAAATGCGATGTAATTTGGGCAATCTGCGATGGAATTTCAAACAATGCATCGCAGATTTTGCGATACAAATTTCGACAGATTTATAAACATTTTTGAAATCATATTCACAAACCTTTCCGAAATAACGTTTACATGTATATTTCCGACCAAAAATATCGAGCTATCCGTCCCGACTGGATTTGTTTCTGTGTGTCCAGACCACGCGGTACGTCCATGCGACGTGCGTACCGTGTTCAACGATGACTTCACGCCGACGCGACGGTGTTGATGCAACAGTAAACACAACTTTATTTTCCAGCAATCCGTAAAGGTTTTTCCAATGCCTAAAATTCTATGTGCATGCATTATTTTTCTGCTGATGAATTAACTACGAGCGAAATTCCAGAAATGGAAAACACGCAACAACCGCCCAGTTTTTTTTTTTTTAGCTTCAGCGTGTTTATTTTTTCTTCTCCTGAGTTTGGGGTTGGAACATTAAGCAATTGAGCCACCCCTATACACAATAGTACCGTGTTCAGTTGACATGTGCGCTTTCATACGATCACTACGGCCGTATTCAACAAACTCTAGAAACGTTACCGTAACTGTTTTATAATAAAAGTTTTGAAAATTAACAAAATGAGCATTCATTTATATATGTAGTGGTGAGATTTAGAATCATTTCGCACACAATATGATTGGCGTTTTCAACCACTCATTTTCCTGACGAATTTTTATAATTAAAATCAAGCTTGATCATACCACAAAGTAACGTTACACTCGGCGAAATTCACTTTGAAAAGCACCCGAACATGTCGCAGTCGGTAATTTGTTTTCGTGATATTGCCTCTGTTTTAGCGATCGATAATAATGTAAACAAAACAAGAAAATGGACGGAGGACTAACTTTCATGAATGATTGCAATTTGGCGAAATAACGGTTACACGTGAGTTTTTTTTACCACCTGTGGCTCAATTTCCGGACCCTAAAAATTATTATTTCTGGTAAAATTTGGACATTCATATTATGAACCAAACGACAGTAAAGCCTTAAAAAAAAAACCTTTACCTATGCACACTACATACTGTAATTTTAAGCATTTTTAAATTTGCTATACAAAATTCACAGATTGCTATACAAAAAAATTATTTTGCTATGCAAATTCAGTTTTTGCATCGCAGTTTTGCTATGCAAAATTTTTGAACGAAATCGTTCCCTTTACTCTGTCAGTTTCCTGTGTGGTGTAAATGGTCGGGCCAGTGAAAATTTGTGAGGGCTAGTCAAAAATACATCTCACTAGCCCGGTGGTCTAGTCGGGAAAAAAAGTTAGCGCAAGCCCTGTATTGTAAGGGTACATTTTCCAAATAGTGTAATCCCATTATAATAAGTATAACCATTAGAAACTAACATGTAAGGACCCACTAACTTAAAAATAGAAAATGTTGCTGGTGTAGCCGTAAAAATTGATTTATATATTAGGAGGAAGGGCAAATAATGCAATGGAGTGCCTCCACTATTTACTAACGTGAGGCATATAAAAAAATAATAATGTGTGCCTTCACCAACCTGCCTCCATTTCCCCCTCCATTTACCCCACCCCACCCTTACTCTCCCTTCCCCTTTTTTGCCAATGTTGCCCCAGTCTCCACCCCCTGCGTGGCTGCGCCTGGCTTAAATTAATAAATAGCTACCTTCTTTGCCCTAGAGATCTGCATCTGCCTCTGTCTTTGTAATGTATATGCAAGCTAAAGATTCCATGTGTTACTTAATTACCAACTTCATACTTACAGTTACACCGCTTGCAAAAAACAGAAGTTGCAGTTTGTGAAGTGCTTGCTGCCTGTGGATGGACGATGTAGCACCAAGATCAAGCTAGCCGCGGATACAACCGCGGATTCAGCCGCGGATTCAGCCGCGGATTCAGCCGCGGATTCAACCGCGGATTCAACCGGATTCAACGCTGCTATGTGGGTTAAAATCCGGATGAATTCGAAAACCACGATCAGGTTGGCCACCTTGCAGAAACGAGCGCACGCTATTGAGTGTAATGTCCTATCATTATATCATAACTTCATGACCATTAAAGGGGCACAAATCGTTTTAACTTTTGATGAGTTGGTCATAAATACTCGGCATTGTTTAACTGTATATACACGGCATATACCGACAATAATGGTACATCTTCTAGCGTCCCTTTAATTATGAAATATTAATCGCAACACGCAAAACCCACCATATGCCCTAATAAGTTGAAATGTCACCTTCATAATTCATTAACAAAAATTAACAAAAATGAACATTAAAGGGGGCACAAATTGTTTTAACTTTTGATGAGTTGGTCATAAATACTCTGCATTGTGTAACTATTTACACGGCATATATACCGACGATAATGGTACATATTCTACTCTAGAGTCACTTTAATTATGAAATATTAATCGTATCATGCCAAAACCACGATATGCCCTAAGTTGAAATATCAACTTCATAATTCGTTAACAAAAATTAACAAAAATTTAAATTAAAGGGAGCACAAATTGTTTTAACTTTTGACGAGTTGGTCATAAATGCTCGGCATTGTGTAATACACGGCATTATACCGGCGATAATGATATCCGGTACATATTCTAGAGTCCCTTATGAAATATTAATCGTATCATGCCAAAACCACGATATGCCCTAAGTTGAAATGTCAACTTCATAATTCGTTAACAAAAAATAACAAAAATTAACATTAAAGAGGGCACAAATTGTTTTAACTTTTGATGAGTTGGTCATAAATACTCGGCATTGTTTAACTATATATACACGACATATACCGACGATAATGGTACGTCTTCTAGCGTCCCTTTAAAAATGAAATATTAATCGTGTCATGCCAAAATCACGATATGCTCTAAGTTGAAATGTCAACTTCATAATTCGTTAACAAAAAATAACAAAAATTAACATTAAAGAGGGCATAAATTGTTTTAACTTTTGACGAGTTGGTCACAAATACTCGGCATTGTGTAACTGTGTAATATGTACACGGCATATACCGACGATAATGGTACATCTTCTAGCGTACCTTTAATTATGAAATATTAAACGTAACACGCCAAATCCACGATATGCCCTAAGTTGAAATGTCAACTTCATTATTCGTTAACAAAAATTGACAAAAAATAACATTAAAGGGGGCACAAATTGTTTTAACTTTTGATGAGGTGGTCATAAATACTCGGCATTGTGTAACTATATATACACGGCATATACTGGCGATAATAGTACATAATTATTCTAGAGTCCCTTTAATTATAAACTATTAATCGTATCATGCCAAAACCACGATATGCCTTAAGTTGAAATGTCAACTTCATAATTCGTTAACAAAAAATAACAAAAATTAACATTAAAGGGGGCACAAATTGTTTTAACTTTTGATGAGTTGGCCATAAATACTCGGCATTGTTTAACTACCGGTATATATACACGACATATACCGGCGATATTGGTACATAATTATTCTAGAGTCCCTTTAATTATAAACTATCAATCGTATCATGCCAAAACCACGATATGCCCTAAGTTGAAATGTCAACTTCATAATTCGTAAACAAAAATTAACAAAAATTAACATTCAAGTGGGCACAAATTGTTTTAAATTTTGATGAGTTGGTCATAAATACTCGGCATTGTTTAACTATATATACACGGCATATACTGGCGATAATGGTACATATTCTAGAGTCCCTTTAATTATAAAATATTAATCGTATCATGCCAAAACCACGATATGCCCTAAGTTGAAATGTCAATTTCATTATTCGTTAACAAAAATTAACAAAAATTAACATTAAAGGGGGCACAAATTGTTTTAACTTTTGACGAGTTGGTAATAAATGCTCGGTATTATGTAACTGTGTAATATGTACACGGCATATACCGACAATAATGGCACATCTTCTAGCGTCCCTTTAATTATGAAATATTAATCGCAACACGCAAAACCCACCATATGCCCTAAGTTGAAATGTCAACTTCATAATTCGTTAACAAAAATTAACTAAAATTAACATTAAAGGGGGCACAAATTGTTTTAACTTTTGACGAGTTGGTCAAAAATACTCGGCATTGTTTAACTATATATACAGCCAAGGCAAGCGAGTTAAATAAAATAGCCGGAATAAGAGTTTTGCTTTTGCTTTCAGATTGAGGGCGCTAAATTTCCCAAGTATAGACTTTGCGGCTTATATATTAGAAACGAGAATAAGTTCCTGTGAGCACCCCAGTGGATCAACTGGTTGACCCAGTGTTAAATAGAAACCCAAGATCCCCCAGATGGGTTCGAGACCCACAGTGGTCCTGAGTCCACAGCCAAGGCAAGTCAGTTTAATAAACTAGCTGGATCGAATAAGAGTTTTGATTTTTGCCCTGTCACATTAATGGTATGGCCTACAATGCACGTCAAGCCTCGGATCACGTGTGACCCTTCCTCCCCCCGGTATAATATAACTATAAGGTTTTAAGGTTTTATGTGTGCTCGTCCATAGACTGGTCCCCTGTCTTTATCCTATTATCAAGGATTATATACAGTGTGTCTAAAAAAAATGCAAACAAAATTTAACGGAATGCCAGACGTAGAATGAGTAACCAGCATAGATAATATAGGTATGGTTTGAAAGATACACCTTTCCACTTTAAAATGAGACATCAAACGTCCAAATCTGATAATCTTTTACAGAGTTATGAGTACTTTTCCAAGAGAGGTCAAATTGACGATGGGACCAAGTTTTCAGTTTTAGGCATTGGGACAAAGGTAGCCTAATTGCCTCTGTGGGGATAATTGTTTGGCCTACAAAAATGTGTTTAGCGAGTAAACACAATTCTAAACACTTTCTTGCTATCAGTTTGTAAACATGTTTACATGCTAAACATTTTTAGCATGAGGACGGATAGTGTTCAGCGAGGTGTGTTTAGGCGCCTGTGGTGGGCTCAAGACGGCGCTCCGGCTCATCGTCCGAGCCGCCTTCATGAAGCGTTCGGAGACCGTGTCATAGCGTTGAATCATGTGCATGAATGGCCACCGAGATCTCTAGACCTCACCCCGTGTGATTTCTACCTCTGGGGATACTTGAAATCCAAGGTGTACACGACTCCCCCTCCGGACCTGCAGACTCTCCGTGACAGAATAACAACTGAGATTGACGTCCTGCGGCAGACTCCAGATGTTGTTAGGAGAGCGATGGGAGACATGGAGAGACGATGTCGCCTGTGTATCGAGCGAGAGGGAGGGCATGTTGAGGGGGAAGGGATGTAATCATCAACAGTTCATCCACATTGCAACACTTGCACATCTAAACAAAATCGATTATCACTGCATTTAAAAACTTGGTCCCATCGTCTCATTGCTATGGACATAAACAAATCCTCTCAATACAAGATGTACTGGTTGACGTCTGAAATTCTTCACATCCCATTCTATCCGTCGATCATGTCCCGTAATCGGTTCAGTTCAATTCTTCGGTTCCTCCACATCTCCAATAACCAAATTCCTCGTAGAGCCTTGGCTAAACGGGACAAACTTTCCAAAGTTCGGCCCTTGATAGAAGTCCTCGTCCCGAAGTTTCTCAACCTGTATAACACTGCACAGAATCTGTCTCCAGACGAGAATATGTTGAAATTCAAGGGACGCTTAAGTTTTGTTCAGTACATGCCGAAACAACCTATCAAACGGGGTATTAAAGCGTTCTCCCTGAACGAGTCCAAAACAGCATATACACGTGTGCTTGGAAACTGTACACAGGAGCTGACGACACCCAAACTGTTTATGATGCAGACGTACGTGTAGATTCCAAGTCATCAGACTGCCATCCACAGTTGCAGGAAAAGTCGTCATTGATCTGGTCCATGGACTTGAGAATAAGGGACACGTAATATATATTGTGATAATTACTATACTAGCCCAGCTCTTTTAGCTAAACTGTCTAAACTAGGATTCGGATGTTGTGGAACTGTTCGTTACACTACACAGGGAATACCCCAGGCCGCAAACCCCAAAAACCATAAAATGAAGAAAGGAGATGACCCATTTTTTGTGAAAGGTGGGCAATTGTGTATTGTTTGGCAAGACAAAAAATCTGTAACACTTTTAACTAATGTAGGCAACAGTGATTTGTCCAAAAAGCAAAATCGGTGTAATAAGAGCACAAGTGGATTTCGTGATGTTATGAAGCCCAATTGTATTGAAGATTACAGCAAAAACATGGGTGGAACTGATCTTGCCGACCAATGTTTTCAGTACTACAATCATACACACAGAAGCTTGAAATGGTTGAAAAGAGTTTGTTTCCATATGCTGAATATCTGTATTGTCAATAGCAGAGTAATATTCACCAGCATAGCAGGGAACAAAAATGTCAGTAACCTTGATTTTCGTCTAGGGATTGTACATGGCTTGCTGTTGGGTTGGGAACGTAACGCAACAAGTCAGTTGAGATACCATATTCCTATTGAGTTGACAGGGCAACAGCACTATCCTGGCAAAAACCCCAATGGAAAGAAACACGACTGCATTGTTTGCAGTAACCGCAAATTAGGCAGGCGAAAACAAACAAAGCTGATCTGTAAACAATGTACACAACATATGTGCATAGTTCCTTGCTTTGAGAAATACCACACCACTTGATTGTAAATCTGTACTATTTGCCCCCCCCCCCCCAATTCAATGTTGGGAAAGGTCGGACGCGCCGCAGATTACAGTCCAAACCAACATTGAATTGGGGGGGGGGGTGTTAGCATGGATTGTGATGTATATACACTGAATACAAGTAAATGGTTCATTTCCAAGAAGAAAAAAAGAAGGAAAAAATCCCCAAAAATTTCATCCAAGTTATTGTTTTTCACATGGAAAAGAAATCTGATACATGTACCGTATTTGCATGTATTTATTACAAATTCTCTGAAATATCACCTATTTGTATTACTTTTCTTCAGTGTAAATACTGATCTAATTATTTCATTGTTTTGCTTTTACACTTACAAAATAGATGCACAATATTTTCCTCCCTTTGTATACTCATTTTTACCATCAGTTTTACATACAAATATATCTGAGCCATTTGGTATGAACAGTACACATGTAAACAAAAAAGTGTCTATCGCTGCAGAGTGAGGGCGCACTTCAATGAAATTGTGAAAAACCCACTGGTACTGAAGTGACATTGGGCTCCTAATTGCTGTGGTAAAGAAGGGTACTCTCTTACATAAGTGACTGGTAATGAAAGGGTTAATGTATATCTTGATTCAAAGAGAGTAAGCATACACTGTAAAAAATAATTGGTCATTTTGACTAAAACAAAATAGTCCAGCATGATGTCTGACATGACTTATTATAATTAGTCAAAAACTTAGTGCTTGACTAGTGGATTTAGTCAAAAATGCGACTAGAATTAATTAGTCCTATGACTAGATTTAAATGATGTCTCATACGACTAATCTTTAGTCCAGCAACCTTTTAGCTTAGTCCAGCGACTTTTTAGCTTAGTCCAGTGACTTTTTAGCTTAGTCCAGTTACTTTTAAGATTAGTCCAGCACCTTAATATTAATCATTCAAAGTTATGACTAATGGCATTAGTCAAAGACAATTTTGGTTTTGACAAGTTAGCATCGGTCTATCAGCTAATGATGAATGAACACTTTCTGCAACAAAAAGGAAAGCCACATGTGTCTTTATTATATGCAAACAATTCAGTTAACACTAAATTTACTCAATACTGTCTTTTAACAATTATTTCACCCAAAGTGGAATACCGTAATTCAAACGTTCAAGAGACAATTGTCCATTATAACTGGTGCTGATTTATTTATATTTATAACTGGTGCTGATTTATTTATATTTATAATAGAATCATAATACAATAGAAAAAAGGGTCAGTATCCTCTCGATCAGAGCAGACTTTCAACAGGGCATGGAATCGATGCCCTAGTTTAAGATGAACACAGTGCATGGCTGCAAATTACTGGCTCATTTATGCAGCAGCAACAGTAATATAACCTTATCATGTGGAAAATTATTTTCAGGCCCCGATGTAACAAGCACCGTGATTCCAGGCCCTGTTGATCATGATGATACTGCACCTTGAAACATGCAAAATATCTTTCTGCATATCAAGAGCTTTAATCAATGCACACATACCACTAAAATGTGTCCTATAAAACTTGATTTTCTATTTCCTAGTTTGGTCAACCATCCAATTATGTCACTTCAAAAGAGGATGGTGTAACATGTATACATGTACACATAAACAGCTCTATGACTGATTACTTTGATGAGGTCAGATTTGATCCAGAAACAGACACTAGCCAGTTTGTAAACCAATCAAAAACCTTTGTCAAAATATGAACTTGAATGCATTTAGGTTTGTTATACATCTATGCAAATTCATTTTTGCAAATTCCAAGATAGAATGCAGTGTTCCTTCAAAAGTTGACTGACTCCATGTACATAACAACACATTGACCCAAAAAATTAATTTAAAAGTGGAAGTTACATGCTAAGGCCCCCCAAAAAAGTCTCCGTTTCTGGTCATCGGTTGGCTTCAAAGGCTTAGGTTACTTTTAAGACACCTGTGGATAATAAAACAATTGTGATGGTACCGTAATTTTTCTTCGAAAATATGCAAAATTTTAAAGAATTAACAATTCATTAAAATTCTTTACTGGCATATGAAGATATATTACACATGGTATGCATGTGTAAAATGCCTGATTTGTTAAAGGCATTATGAAATGGGAATTTATTTACTTGAAAACATTATGCACAACTCTATTTCCATGCTAAAATCACTTTTCTACCAATTGTCAGATTGTGGATGTTTTGATACACTTTATGGCTATATTTGTCGTATGCTAATGAGAATTTGTATATTCATGAGCGAATTAGTAATGTCACAGCAGGAATCAGATGCAACGTCACAGTTGATTTGTGTACAAAATTTCATTGAATTCCATGTCTTTTCAAAAGTCAGTTCTCTTAATTTGTGTCTGGTTACCAATCAGAAAACTTGATGAGGTGACCACTGTTTTCTTGGGCAAGGTTTAGGTTTTGAATTTGTCACTTTCAGTGCTGCTGTAAACACTGAGTTCATGTTGTGATCTCACAAACAGAACGCTCATGTGTCAAGAATAAGCATGAACATTTTGTTACAAATTTAAACAGTACAATCAGTCTTTACTGCAAAAAATAGACTTCCCATAAAATTGCATTTCATATGTCCTTTAACTTGGAGATTCAGTAATGAACTAAAATTTCCCATACAAAAATGTACAGACATATATATTAGAAATGTGATGTTTTTGGATGTTAACAAATTTTGCACTGGAAGGGTATCAAATACAATGGCATTTTACAAGGTTTTAATGTGAGGTAAGAGACTTGTAATATTTTCCTCCTTTTATAAGGACTTTTATAAGGAAATTGAGTAAATTACAAAACGTAATTTGACCTTACAGTCCCTCTTTAAAGGATACATTTACTACAAGATCTACTTCAAATGTTTTGGTTGAGTTTTTGATGGGGCATGAAAATTAATCAGAGAATTAAATGTTGTTATTTAGCTTCTCTAACAGAGATAAAACACTTCGTTCGAGAGGAATATTGTCCTGAATATTCAGGACAATCTTCTGGAAAAATTACACTGTTTTGGTAAGGCAGGTAGGATAAGCTAAATTGAAAACATAAAAACTTGCGAGAAATACGGTAACGGCTGTCATTAAGTTGTTAGAGCTGCTAACAGCAATCTCATCGATTATGACGTCAAATGAAGTGCATAGATTTATTTCAGTACTGTCGCCCTGGATTATCGGCCAAGCTTTGAAGTTATCCTGTACATCAAAAACAAAAACAAACAAAACATTTTTACACTCCAGTCTGTAGTATTGTAGAGGATAAAAATGCTAACTTGTGGTTTACTTTGGAAATCACCAATACTCTTACTAAAATGCAATAATGAACTCGGCCTGCATTTAATTGTGGATATATGCATTTAACCATTATGAACTGACTGCATACATGGCCTAGCGCATACACTAACTTAGCAGAGTGCACCCATTATGCACTATTAAGCATTCCTCAAGCACCCAGTGTTTTGCTCTAACTAAAATTAAAGAGTACAATGCATACAGTGCAGTGCATAGAATGCAAGGTCTCAATCAGTTTCTTACCTCCTCTTCACCCAAAATCAGCATATTGCTAATTTTTTCTTTAAGAGTGCACGGTACGCCAACGATGGCAGCTATACTGACAGCCTCTGTAAAAAATGCAAAATAGCAAACTCAATCAGTTTAAACAAATATTTTAGGCCTATTGTTTTTTAGAATATGTGAGCATATACTTTTATTCGCTTAGTTTTATGAAATATTTTTGGAAAGAACCTGGCTTTCTGAAAACCAAACCAAACAAAAAAGTTTTATGGTTATCAACTGCAAGGCCAAAATGCCACTCGAAAGAAAACAAATTGAAACAGGCAAAGGTGAAATTGACAGAGGCAGACATTATCTGTTAACAGTAATATATATCCTTATTTATCAATCCATTTTTTTTAGTTCAGGTCCCAAAAGCTGGTACCACTTTTTTATAATTAAACTAAGCAATCATTTCACTTTACATGAGGGTTAGTTGTAGGATACCTCTGCGACTCTTGTCATCACGTTGGAGACTATTGTCGTCCAAGGCCTGCTTCAGAGTAGCTGCTGGTTTCTTTAGACCACTGCTAAACTTGACGATTACACCGCCATACTTTTGTAGACCTGCATCCAAGACCTGTCTGATGTTCTCTCCACCAGCTTGTAGTCGACTGAATTCCGTCTGGATCTGTTGGTTACAAATTATTTATGTATCATTTTTATTAAAATAAATGTGGCAATGTTACCTTTTCAAAAGGCCTCTTAATGCATCCAGACCCATGGGCATTTTCCACTACAATTTCTAATGATTGGGGAAAATGTGAACTTCACAAAATCATATTCCTTAAACACAGAGGACCATTCACCCTTTCCCTCAACTATAGTAGGGGAAAGTATTACATTGTTAGATCATTACAAAAAGTATATATAACAAAAATGATATGTTCCCCAGTCAGTGAGCACCGATTTGGCTACAATGTCATAACATGCCCATAAGAATTTCCTTGACCAACATTTAGAGCAATGGGTTAATTAGCAGTTTATGTTTTTAATTACTTTATAAGAGATTTTTTTATCTCTAGAAAGTATAAACCATCCCCAAACTTAAAACAAGAATAATAATGAAAGCAAACCTCTTCTTCATCAAACAGCCAAGGATAAACATCTTGGATCTCTTTAACTGTTGAAGTCCCTCTAGTTATGAGTTGTCTTCGATCTGCTAATGTGGCAGACATTGCCAGGTTGACGTGTTCGTGGTTAGGTTTCTTCTTCTTTGTCTCCTGCTTCATCCAAGATATGTGGGCACATATTGACGCATCATCCTCTGAGGAGGGCCTCAATGGTTTATAGTTGGCCATGCCCCACTGTGGAAGAGATTGTAATGTCTTTGATGGGGCTGGATCACTGCTTGATATAGACTTCCTCTTGTGCTGAATGACTGATGGAACATGTTTGTCCTCTCGCTTCCTAGAATTTGCAAACTTATACTGAAGTCGGTATTTGCAGAGGCTCTGAGACAAAATAACATTATTTTAAAAAGTCACCAAAAGTAATGTTTGTTTTACAAAATAAGCTATCAAAATTTTGAAAGTAACTGACTTCCGTTATGAAGTATATTCATCTTTTTATGAGAAATAGGTGGAACATAATTTGTTATTCCATTTTTGGTCCATAAGTAAAAGCATTGTTATTCATGTATGTTGACATTTTCAATTCCCAGATAAAGATAAATCATGCTACTTAAAAACCAAGTCAAGTACAAAACCTAGTAACATGGTCAATTAATACTTACTTGTGCATTATCGATAGTCATGTTTGGCTGGTGAGCCAAATTAGGCGATTTGTCAAATAGAAGATTAACTATTTTTTTGTACTGTTCTGATGTAGGATAGCTGGCAGAAACAGAAAACAGTAAAATAAAATAGTAAAGTAAACAAAATATACTCATCAAACAAAGTTAAGGACCACTTTTTATTTTTAACATATTTTCTTTATAGCACATATTAAGGACAAGAAAATGCCTACATATGAATGTCCTGTATGACCTCCAAGACACAGTAATCGATTTCACATGTGGTTTGTTTAAATTGTTGCATAACTTCTTTCTAAACTTGTCACAACCTGAAAATGGGTGTTTTGTTGTTGTGTCAGCTGACCACATAAAGTGGTACAAAAGTCCATGCAAGTGCTTTTCCTTGCATTTCCCACCAAGCTCAGGCAGTATTCTGACAAGAGAGATGCCTAGACGCCACTTGAGTGAAGTAGAGGTTGCACGAGCCATAGGGATGCTGGACGCTGGCTTCAGCCAGCGACGAGTAGCTGAGATGATGGGTGTGTCTCACAGTGTCATCAGTCGCGCTAACCAATGACACCGGGAGACAGGGCGATACTCAGAGAGACCCCGTACTGGCCGCCCATCAGCAACAACTGCGAGGAATGACCGCTACTTAGTGACTCTTTGTCGTCGCAACCGCTTCAGTAGTGCTCGCAGACTCAATCACCAATTCGCTGCTGCAACTGGGGTGACTGTTTCGAATCAAACCATCCGTAACCGACTTCACAGAGCCGACATGCATGCCAGGAGGCCACTGCAATGCATCCCATTAACCCCTGCTCACAGAAGAATCCGTCTCAACTGGGCTCGTGACCATGTGGGATGGACCCAACAGCAATGATATGAGGTACAAACTTGCAAAACATCTTCAAGAAGCAGCAATACTGCCCACACTCTGTCAATACTGCCCACACTCTGTCATTCGCCGGGCGAACTCGCCGGGCGAACTCGCCGGGCGAACTCGCCGGGCGAACTCGCCGGGCGAACTCGCCGGGCGAACTCGCCGGGCGAACTCGCCGGGCGAACTCGCCGGGCGAACTCGCCGCTGGCGAACTCGCTGGCGAACTCGCTGGCGAACTTCGCGGCGAACTCGCCGCTGGCGAACTTCGCTGGCGAACCGCTGGCGAACTCGCTGGCGGCTTCGCCGGGCGACTCGCTGGCGACTTCGCCGGGCGAATCTCGCCGGCGAACTCGCGGCGAACTTCGCGGGCGAACTTCGCTGGCGACCGCGGCGCTTCGCTGGCGAACTTCGCTGGCGAACTTCGCCGCGACCTGGCGAACTCGCTGGCGAACTCGCTGGCGAATTCGCTGGCGAACTTCGCGGCGAACGCGGCGAACTTCGCTGGCGAACTCGCTGGCGAACTCGCTGGCGAACTTCGCTGGCGAACTTCGCCCGAACTCGCCGCTCGAGCTGGCGACTCGCTGGCGAACTCGCGGGCGAACTCGCTGGCGACCGCTGGCGAACGCTGGCGAACTTCGCGGGCGAACTCGCGGCGAACTTCGCGGCGAACTCGCTGGCGAACTCGCTGGCGAAGCGGCGAACTTCGCTGGCGAACTCGCCTGGCGAACTCGCTGGCGACCGCGGCGCGCTGGCGAACTTCGCCGCGCCGCTGGCGGCTTCGCTGGCGAACTCGCTGGCGAACTTCGCTGGCGACCGCTGGCGAATCTCGCTGGCGAACTTCGCCGGGCGAACTCGCTGGCGAACTCGCTGGCGAACCGCTGGCGAACTTCGCCGCTGGCGAACTCGCTGGCGAATTCGCTGGCGAACTTCGCCGCTGGCGAACTCGCCCGACTCGCTGGCGAACTTCGCGCTGGCGAACTCGCCGCTGGCGACCGCTGGCGAACTGGCGACCGCTGGCGAACTCGCTGGCGACCGCTGGCGAACTCGCCGGGCGAACTCGCTGGCGAACTCGCTGGCGAACTCGCCGGGCGAACTCGCTGGCGAACTCGCTGGCGACCGCTGGCGAACGCTGGCGCGACCGCTGGCGAACTTCGCTGGCGAACTCGCTGGCGGCCGCTGGCGAACTTCGCTGGCGAACTTCGCTGGCGAACTTCGCCCGCTGGCGAACTCGCTGGCGAACTTCGCCGGCGAACTTCGCTGGCGAACTTCGCCTGGCGAACTCGCTGGCGAACTGCTGGCGAACTTCGCTGGCGAACTTCGCTGGCGAACTCGCTGGCGAACTTCGCGCGAACTCGCTGGCGACTTCGCTGGCGAACTTCGCTGGCGACTTCGCTGGCGAACTTCGCTGGCGAACTCGCTGGCGAATCTCGCTGGCGACTCGCGGGCGAACTCGCTGGCGAACTTCGCTGGCGAACTTCGCTGGCGAACTCGCTGGCGAACTTCGCTGGCGAACTCGCCGGGCGAATTCGCTGGCGAACTTCGCTGGCGAATTCGCCCGGCGAACTCGCTGGCGAACTTCGCGGGCGAACTTCGCTGGCGAATCTTCGCTGGCGAACTCGCCGCTGGCGGGCTTGGCGAACTCGCTGGCGAACTCGCTGGCGAACTCGCTGGCGAACTCGCCGCTGGCGAACTTCGCGGGCGAACTTCGCTGGCGAACTCGCGGCGAACTGGGCGAGCTTCGCTGGCGAACTCGCGGCGAACTCGCGGGCGAACTCGCTGGCGAACTTCGCGGGCGAACTCGCTGGCGAACTCGCTGGCGAACTCGCGAACTCGCTGGCGAACTTCGCTGGCGAACTCGCTGGCGAACTCGCGGGCGAACTTCGCTGGCGAACTTCGCTGGCGAACTTCGCGAACTTCGCGGGCGAACTCGCTGGCGAACTCGCGGCGAACTTCGCCGGCGAACTTCGCCGCTGGCGAACTCGCGCGAACCGCTGGCGAACTCGCTGGCGAACTTCGCTGGGCGAACTCGCTGGCGAACTTCGCTGGCGAACTCGCTGGCGAACTTCGCTGGCGAACTCGCTGGCGAACTCGCTGGCCGCTGGCGAACTCGCGGCGACCGCTGGCGAACTCGCCGGGCGAACTTCGCGGCGAAGCTGGCGAACTCGCTGGCGAACTCGCTGGCGAACTTCGCTGGCGAACTCGCTGGCGAACTCGCTGGCGAACTCGCGGGCGAACTCGCGGCGAACTTCGCGGGCGAACTCGCTGGCGAACTTCGCGGGCGAACTCGCTGGCGAACTTCGCCGGGCGAACTCGCTGGCGAACTCGCCGGGCGAACTTCGCTGGCGAACTCGCCGGCGCGCTGGCGAACTCGCTGGCGAACTCGCTGGCGACCGCTGGCGACTTCGCTGGCGACTTCGCTGGCGAACTCGCTGGCGACTCGCTGGCGAACTTCGCCGGGCGAACTCGCGACTGGCGAACCGCTGGCGAACTTCGCTGGCGACCGCGGCGACTTCGCTGGCGAACTCGCTGGCGAATCTCGCTGGCGAACTCGCTGGCGCGCTGGCGAACTCGCTGGCGAACTCGCCTGGCGAACTCGCTGGCGAACTCGCGGGCGAACTGCTGGCGAACTCGCTGGCGAACTCGCTGGCGAACTTCGCCGGGCGAACTCGCCGGGCGAACTCGCCGGGCGAACTCGCCGGGCGAACTCGCCGGGCGAACTCGCCGGGCGAACTCGCCGGGCGAACTCGCCGTGCTCATGGTTTTTTTTGAAAAGTTAAAACTCTGTACCACGGTGGGTCTTGAACCCATCTGGGCAATTTTCAGTTTCTATCTCACAGTGGGTTAACCAGTGGGTTAACCAGTTCAGCCACTTGGTCACCCACCACCACCCCAAAATTTCTAATATATACACCTCAAAGTCTTTAGGAGAGTGTTTGTGGAAAAAGGGAAAACAGAACTCTGGACTACGGTGGGTCTTGAACCCATGTGGGGAATTTTAGGTTTCCATCTCACAGTGGGTTAACCAATTGAGCCACTTTGTCGCCCACCACAAATGCGGAATTTCTAATATATAAACCTCAAAGTCTATACTTGGGGAAATTTAGCACCCTCTATCTGGAAGTCAGCTCATGGGATATGGACTTAAAAGAAATAACAGTAATCATATGCTTACTTAATGATATAAACAATAGATTAAGAAAGAGTCTATAATTATGACACTAGTGTTAACACATTAAATAAAAAAGAGGTATATAATTAAACTCAAATACAACTATTTCAAGCACAGCAAGTGGTCTAGTGGGTTAGACTCTTGACTAATAAGTAGGAGGTCCTGAGTTCAAGCACAGAGTTTTTTATTTTTATTCTGACTGATGTCATTCTAAGGTTTATATCTAAGGTTTATAATTAAACTCAAACGCATATGTCCCAACGACAGCAAGTGGTCTAGTGGATACTGATGTTGACTTGTAAGCAGGAGGTCCTAGGTTCAAACCCAGTCTAATGTTGTTTTTTTACTCGGACTGATGTCATTCTAATTAATTAAACTCAAACACTATTATCTTAAGCGCAGCTAGTGGTCTAGTGGATAAGAATCTTGACTTGTAAGTAGGAGGTCCTAAGTTCGAGCCCAGGATGTCCTAGGCTAGAGTCTAGTATTTTTTTAAATTTTATTCTGACTGATGTCATTCTAACACTCTTGTCTTATAAGTAGGAGGTCCTGATTTCAATCCCGGTGTTTTTAATTTTTATTCTGACTGATGTCATTCTAAGGTCCCAATTTCAAGCCCAGTGATTTTTATTTTTATTCTGACTTAGCAGCTCTATGAAATTAAGCCCAGACCTAATTGTAGCCCGTATAATTATGTGAAAAATATGATTTAATACAAATACCATACTAATTTGTACTTGATGTGAGATACTAATTGCATACCTTCTGAGATTCCAACTGTTTCCATCTCACAGTGGGTTAACCAGTTGAGCCACTTGGTCACCCACCACCACCCCGGAATTTCTAATATATAAACCTCAAAGTCTATACTTGGGGGAAATTTAGCACCCTCTATCTGGAAGTCAGTTCATGGGATATGGACTTAAAAGAAATAACAGTAATCATATGCTTACTTAATGATATAAACAATAGATTAAGAAAGAGTCTATAATTATGACACTAGTGTTAACACATTAAATAAAAAAGAGGTATATAATTAAACTCAAATACAACTATTTCAAGCACAGCAAGTGGTCTAGTGGGTTAGACTCTTGACTAATAAGTAGGAGGTCCTGAGTTCAAGCACAGAGTTTTTTATTTTTATTCTGACTGATGTCATTCTAAGGTTTATATCTAAGGTTTATAATTAAACTCAAACGCATATGTCCCAACGACAGCAAGTGGTCTAGTGGATACTGATGTTGACTTGTAAGCAGGAGGTCCTAGGTTCAAACCCAGTCTAATGTGTTTTTTTTTTTACTCGGACTGATGTCATTCTAATTAATTAAACTCAAACACTATTATCTTAAGCGCAGCTAGTGGTCTAGTGGATAAGAACCTTGACTTGTAAGTAGGAGGTCCTAAGTTCGAGCCCAGGATGTCCTAGGCTAGAGTCTAGTATTTTTTTAAATTTTATTCTGACTGATGTCATTCTAACACTCTTGTCTTATAAGTAGGAGGTCCTGAGTTCAATCCCGGTGTTTTAAATTTTTATTCTGACTGATGTCATTCTAAGGTCCCAATTTCAAGCCCAGTGATTTTTATTTTTATTCTGACTTAGCAGCTCTATGAAATTAAGCCCAGACCTAATTGTAGCCCGTATAATTATGTGAAAAATATGATTTAATACAAATACCATACTAATTTGTACTTGATGTGAGATACTAATTGCATACCTTCTGAGATTCCAACTGTTTCCATCTCACAGTGGGTTAACCAGTTGAGCCACTTGGTCACCCACCACCACCCCGGAATTTCTAATATATAAACCTCAAAGTCTATACTTGGGGAAATTTAGCACCCTCTATCTGGAAGTCAGTTCATGGGATATGGACTTAAAAGAAATAACAGTAATCATATGCTTACTTAATGATATAAACACTAGATTAAGAAAGAGTCTATAATTATGACACTAGTGTTAACACATTAAATAAAAAAGAGGTATATAATTAAACTCAAATACAACTATTTCAAGCACAGCAAGTGGTCTAGTGGATAAGACTCTTGACTAATAAGTAGGAGGTCCTGAGTTCAAGCCCAATGTTTTTTATTTTTATTCTGACTGATGTCATTCTAAGGTTTATATCTAAGGTTTATAATTAAACTCAAACGCATATGTACCAACGACAGCAAGTGGTCTACTGGATACTAATGTTGACTTGTAAGCAGGAGGTCCTAGGTTCAAACCCAGTGTAAGTCTTTTTTTTTTTTTACTCGGACTGATGTCATTCTAATTAATTAAATTCAAACACAATTATCTTAAGCTCAGCTAGTAGTCTAGTGGATAAGACTCTTGACTTGTAAGTAGGAGGTCCTAAGTTCGAGCCCAGCATGTCCTAGGCTCGAGTCTAGTATTTTTTATATTTATTCTGACTGATGTCATTCTAATGTTTATGTCAAAGATTTATAAATAAACTCAAACACAAATGTCATAAGGACGGAAAGTGGTCTTACTAGTGGATAACACTCTTGGCTTATAAGTAGGAGGTCCCGAGTTCAATCCCGGTGTTTTTTATTTTTATTCTGACTGATGTCATTCTAAGGTCCCAATTTCAAGCCCAGTGATTTTTATTTTTATTCCGACTTAGCAGCTGTATGAAATTAAGCCCAGACCTAATTGTAGCCCGTATAATTAGGCCACATCAAAAAAAAATTGTTGAGCGTCCTTTTTTTTCGGGGGTGGGGGTGGGAGGGTGTTTTTTTAATATTTTTTTTAATTTTTTTAATTGAGTTTTTTGACATAGCAAAATATGAAATAAAAAAATAAAAAAATCATCAGAATCACTATAAAACAGGGGATTTGTGTTTTTTTAAAAATGTTTTTACTTGTTTTGTTAAACCCATTAACTCCTAGACTTCAGCAGTACCGCGTGTATCATCAGACAATGGCTCCCAGTCAAACTTGCCGTCTGAAAACTCCACGTAAAAATCCGAAATCGAAACATCAAGCTCGATATAGACCTTATGCGTTGACGTCATCACGCCGCCATCTTAGAGGTAAAACGATGATGAAACAATGGAAAACGCACATCTATACACGCGCGGCACACAGATTGGGCCAATGAGCAACCTTCTTTTGACCGCTAGCCGAGGGCGCCCTACTCAAATGACGTCATGTGCATAAGGTCTATTGCACGCAAACCAATCCTTCACCGTCGTGCTGGAGCCCTCACGGGCTATTGTTGCGACTACAATAGGCATTTTACTCGGGAAAATCCACACGAAAGCGAGTAGTACGGGGATTAAAAATCATGAATGGTTGACTGTACAGCATGAAAAACACATGTGAACTGAAAGCATGAAGTTCTCTGTGCTAGTCTGGTTCCCTGCCTCGCATAAACGAGTGAATATACTCGAATCAGTGCACACGACGACAGGGGACCAACCACCGCCGGCATTTTTTTTTCGTACCACGCTTTGCAGCTTGGCCCCATAGCGAATGTGTAATACGAAAAAGAAAATCCGCGCCGTGAGATCGAAACCTGTGGGATCGGGGTTTGACGCTTCGGCATAATACAAACTGTGTGCGCGGCGCAGAATGGAGCCAAATTTGACTGAAAAGATCGTTGAAAATGCCGTTCTATGATTTAAAAAAAAAAAATATTTTAAAAAAAGGGGGTCGGGGGGTTTCGTAGGGTCGGGCGGGGACGATCAACAATTTTTTTTTTTTATGTGGCCTTATGTGAAAAATATGATTTAATACAAATACCATACTAATTTGTACTTGATGTGAGATACTAATTGCATACCTTCTGAGATTCCAACTGTATAATCCATATTACTATATTGCAACAAAGTACTTCAACTGTCATGTGTAAAATGAGGTTGGTTATATAGATGGGAATTAATTGTCTTTTGTATGATACCCTGGTGGATATCGTCTGGTCTAAGGGTGCGGTTGGAACTACGATGCAGGGTGATATGACGTATTCTTATTCGTATTAAGGGAAACGTTTGATTAAAGATTATATAGTTTGTGAATTTAAGGGACAACATCGTCATGATCAGAGCACATTTTCATCAGGACATGGAGTCGGTGTTCTAGTTTAAAGATGAACAAAATAACTAAAAATTACTGGTTCATTTATGCAACAGTAACGATAATATGACCGCATGCCAGTCAACTCGCCTCCTGGCAAACTCGCCCCTTACAAACTCGCCCTGGGCTGGTGCACCATCTTGAGCCCACCACACATAACGGAACATTCCATTTTGCTGTCGCTGGAAGTGGATCTCCATCTGTGGCACAACCTCCTCGTTGATCATTTGAAGATAGGCCTGACCATTGATATTTCACTCAATCTAATGATTGAACATAAATCTGTGTCGATTTTGTTCAGCAGGAAAGTGAACCAACTGCAATTGTGCACCACAATTTCAAGACAGTGGTGCTCAATGATGCTTGACCCTGGAATGTAACCCAAGGTATCATTGGAAAGCACATAGCTTCTGCTTTAAGATGATACCATGCTTTTTGCTGGTAAACATATAGTCTGGCCATATTAACCCTTTAAAGTTGGATTACCTTTTTTAAACACACTGTATAACAATAAAATATAGAAAATATTTCAAAATTAATAAAAAATATAAGGACCTCATTGGCCAGGTCAAGGTGACCATTGAGGTCATACTTGGGTCATCCTCTTTACATTGATACCTAACAGTGCCTGGCCAAAACGGTCTGACCACTAGAAACTGACCATTACATTTGGGGCGTTTTTAACAGCATGTACACTGTATATATGACAATAATAATATTAAAACATTAATAACAAATATAAGGACCCCAATGGCCGGGTCAAGGTGACCATTGAGGTAATCCTCGGGTCATCCTCTTTACATTGATACCAAACAGTGCCCGGCCAAAAGGGTCTGACCACTAGAAACTGACCATTACATTTGGGGCGTTTTTAACAGCATGTACACTGTATATATGACAATAAAAATATTAAAAAATTAATAAAAAATATAAGGACCCCAATGGCCGGGTCAATGTGACCTTTGAGGTCATCCTTGGGTCATCCTCTATACATTGATACCTAACAGTGCCCGGCCAAAAGGGTCTGACCACTAGAAACTGACCATTACATTTGGGGCGTTTTTAACAGTATGTACCCTGTACATAGTAAATATTTTAAAATTAATAAAAAATATAAGGACCCCATTGGCCGGGTCAAGGTGACTATTGAGGTCACCCTTGGGTAATCCTCTTTACATTGATACCTAACAGTGCCCGGCCAAAATGGTCTGACCACTAGAAACTGACCATTACATTTGATTTGGGGCGTTTTTAACGGCATGTACACTGTATGACAATAAAAATATTAAAAAATTAATTAAAAATATAAGGACCCCAATGGCCGGGTCAAGGTGACCTTTGAGGTCATCCTTGGGTCATCCTCTATACATTGATACCTAACAGTGCCCGGCCAAAAGGGTCTGACCACTAGAAACTGACCAAATGCAATTGTCCCATATAGGACATGCATTAAATCGAATGTCAAACCAGTAACCGTTACTTGTTTGATATTGAATGTCAAACGTCAAATAAGTAATCAACTTCACGCCGTATAAAACCATCCCTTCCCTTCTACACTATCCCTACCTTTCTACAGTTGAGTTAAGCCTACGTCAGCGGCGTAGCCAGGACTTTTTCAGTGGGTGGGGGGGGGGCACAGGGGGAATTGCTTTGCAGTGGGGGGGGGCCCAGGGGTTATGGGTTTTTTCCCTTTTCTTTTTCTTTTCTGTTTTTTGGGGCACTATGATGATTTTTCGTGGGGGGCACCTGTAGCTACGCCGCTGGCCTACGTTAACGTTAGGTCTACAAGTTACGCCTGATTTTCTACAAATATGTTCCTAGGTTCAGCTTTCACTTGATTTGTGAATCCTTAAAAATAAAACAAGAAAGATTTTCTTACCTGCTTTGTAAGGAAGGGAAGTGGACGACCGACGGCTCAGGGACGATTCTCAATGACGTTCTAAGCAGCAGTGTGACATGTGTACAGCGAATACGCGCACCACTCACGCGGAGCACCAGCATCATGCCTAACTTTATCGCGCACTTTCTTTTTGTGGAAAATTACCAACTTACTGACTGTTTTTGAGCGGGATAACTTAGGCGGGAAAATGACTAGTCCGTTTAAATCACTGGTCCGTCGCTGATTAATTTCTTTTTCATAACTTAGACTAATCAAAGATAGTCAAAACCATTAATTATGACTAATGCGGTGTAGTCATAACAAATGGCTAGTCAGAAGTTAAATCGCTGACTATTCTTGGTTAGTCTTTGCAATATTAAGATTAGTCCCGCTGAAAATTGATTAGTCATAGACTTGGGACTAGGCAAACTTAGTAATTTTGACGAATTTATAAGCCCAAATGACTAACTAATTTTTACAGTGTACGCATATAAGTAGTTTTGCCAACATTACCAATGTTGTACCTTCCCTTTAATGTATATCTTGATTCAAAGAGAGTAAGCATGAAATCAGTTTTGACAACATTAGCAATGTTGTACATTCCCTTCAATGTATATCTTGATTCAAAGAGAGTAAGCATGAAAGCAGTTTTTGCCAACATTACCAATGTTGTACATTCCCTTGTATATCTTGATTCAAAGAGAGTAAGCATACGCATATAAGCAGTTTTGCCAACATTACCAATGTTGTACCTTCCCTACGAGAAATGACACCAATTCAATAATTCACAGAAGCAAAAACGCCATTACATTCAAGATGCATAGGCCTATTCTATGTGAACCCTTATTTTATCCTTATTTTTGGTACAGGAAAGTAATATTGGCATAACTGCTTCCAGTCCATGAGTATGAAAACACTTACTCTCTAAAAAAAAAATTTAGATTGAAATTCAGATTGAAACTAGATTAAAACTGATGAATTGCTAAATATTTGTCCCTAGTTTCAATCGGTTGGAGTGAATTTCAATTTAAAACTTTTAGAGAGTATAGTTATAATATTAAAATAAATAGTTAACTCAGAGAATGAATGAAGAAAAAACATTTGTTCATGTTTGGAATGGTTAAATTTTGTTTGTGTTGCGTACCTAGGCTGTTAAAATAACTTAATTCCTTCATGGTCAATGTAAATAGTTTCCAATTTGAACACCAATAAATGTTTTCATCTATTTATTTTTATTTATTGATTTTTGTTGTTTACACTGGAGTTTTTACAGTGTCGGGAGAGAAGATATAATATCACACACGCACACCATCCAAAACAGTTAAGACAATCTCGGACAATAAGCAAATCAACGTGTATAATTTCTCAGGTTGATTAATACTTGTACAAACTCACACAAAGTAAGATTTTGGACAATAATTCCTTAATTTGATAATCTGGTAATTAGCAATGTTGTATCTTCCATTGAAGATAATTATTATTATTAATCAGCGTTACATTGGCTTTTTTATAATGCACGAATCCATACCCATGTTTCGTTTCTTCGTTACATTTTAATTGCAAATTTGTGGGTATTTTGATCCCTTTTTGGGCATTTTTGTTGTTAAAAATATGTATATTCATGAGCTCTGCTATGATGTCATAGTATGATCATGGTTGGTTTGTAAAGTTGACTCACGCCCGTTGACTCCGACCCGAGCGTCGGCATTTTTAATTTAATTTTGTTTATTTATGTATTTTTTTATTTGCTGCTATGAAACGATGTCCAATTGCAGCCAAATTGCTGGATCGATTGGATTTCTGCCGTGCTCTGTTTTAAACGACTTTTTCCACATAGGGGTATGAACGTTAGCTACCATACTTTTGTATAATTATGGAAAATTTGATGTATCCCGCGTATACATTTATCACGTATTTCTCTGTTGGCAAAAAAAAAATTTAAAATAGGGAAAAAAAGGGAAAAAAATTACCAATAAATAAATAAATAAATAAATAAATAAATAAATAACAAAAATAGCGCGTCACCACACTGATTTTGAAGCCGAACGATGACCAGAAACCGGAGACTTGTTTGGCCTAATATACATAAATATCATATATATAAATAATATCATAAATATCACAATTTACACTTAATTTTCACATTATGTCATTTTTCCCCCAGAATTATGGATATCTACAACAGTATATATCTAATATATTAATCCATATACATTATCAAGACTCTGTAAAGCATGGTAATGAATTCTACGAGCGTTTACTATAAACTGCAATTTACCACACGCCGAGGAAATCACACAAATATAATAGCAAGTTCAAATTGCAAAGTTACTTTGCTAGAAAATATGCTTCAACTAACCGGGAGTCTCTTTATATGGACTTCATCAACTGTGTTTTCATACTTCATAACTTAAAACTTATTTTCTTACTCAAGACGAAAAAAAATGAAAATACACCACGATACTATCACAAAACGCATCTGAACACTTTAGGGGCAGATCCAGAGCAGAAAAAGGGGGTGCACGATGATAAAGAAGTGCACACAGCCAAGGGGGGCACAAGACCCAAAAAATTGGAAATAGATGGTAAAGAGGGGGCCACACGCCCCCTCCTGGATCTGCCACTGGAATACTGGATACCGTATAACACAATTCTTTCCAGAATTGTCCATATCTCTGTACTGATTTCAAACAATCTAGTCGTTCCTACATTACAAATAATCTTTAACAGAAAATATAATTATTATAATTAGTCGACCATGACAACATTTTTAAGAGGCTACTCAAAAATTCATGCGCATGGTTTTTTGCTTATGGTCGCCTTCAATCTCAAGGCTATAACCTATACTATGAATTGCCAGTATAGAGGAGGGTATTTCAGGCGATGCTGTATGTATGTGTTAAATACAGACAAATAGTTGATCTCAAGTCTATTATACTTATCGGCTTTGTGCCACCTAACGTTATTCCCACCGTGCATGAGCTGTTGAGGGCACATATTGTTAGACCACTGTGGGCGAAAGGGCAGCGATAGTGCGTCGCGTTTGGCGTATTTTGCAATTGATGTGCGTACGCGCGGAATATCTCCAGCGATCATTGGCTGGTAGAAGTACACGCGCGTGTTGTACCATAACATACGCAGATAATGTGTACGCATAAATGCTGATGCCAAAGTGGCTATCATCAAGACACTGGATGCAAATTCGCCGCTAGAGGGCTACGATGTGCACTAAGCAGATAACAGACCATGTCAAATTTCCTCTGGAAAAATCATATCATGGATCGTCCTGGTAGGAAACATGTTTGTGCTGATCCGATCTGCGTACATCCTAGCCCTCTAGCGGTGAATTTGCATCAGTGTCTTGATGATAGCCACTTTGGCGTCGTGTTAGACTCGTCCCTAGTCTTTATCCTATATCAAGAATACAGACAGTTGAGCATCGGGGGAAAATGGCGGCCGCACGGCCAGGATCTAGCTCAAAGCATGACGTCAGATATTTTTTCTAATAACATTATTTTTGATATACATAGAACTTCTTTAGTTGATCGCAATAGAGAATTGCCAATAGTGTAGGCCAACATACTACTGGGTACTTTGATTAACTATGCATTCCAATTAGTGTCAGCCCATCAGGGCCAAATTATCTTCAATCATGCTCATTTAAGCCTTGCACAACGGCAGTTCAGAAAAACATTTAACTAATTCAAAGACAGAGAAATCAGCGTTCTCAACTGGGTTGATATTGGCCGCGAGCAGTTTGTAGAGATGACACTGACCGGTTCTTGGCGCGAAATCGAAGGTCAGTGCTTCCACTTTTCAAATCTACATTTCCTTAGATTTACAGAAACATTTCCTTAGATTTCCTTAGATTTTTTTTCCCGATGTTCCTTAGTTTTACTTAAATCATCAAAAGTGTATTAGCCCCTGTATGCATACACAGTTTGCATATGTGAAAGTTGCAGTAGGCCATAAGAAGTGCATGCTGTTGAAAAAAAGCGCAAAACCTTTCAAAATGGAAAGTCAATTCATGGGAAAATAAGCATTCTAAACACTAAGTTGGCACTTTTTGGCAGTTTTTGCACGCCTTCCCCATCAGTTGGTGCCCTGCAGCCTAGTGTAACGTTAATTCTTTAAATGCGAGCCCGCGGTGGTCACTTACCAGACATACATACATGTGCGTAGGCCAGCCTAGGTAGCATGAAAATCTGACGTCATGCTTAGACTAGCCCATGGCTGTGCCTAACATGCGGCCGGCAACTAGGCTGTTTGTGCCGTGCCTAGTCAAATCTGCGTCAATGCTATACAGCGCGCAAACTGACCGAGGGTATAATAAGTGTTAATTTTTATGCAACATTATTTCGTAAAAAAATATCGAATATTTACGAACATTCCTTAGAATTTCCTTAGAATTTACGGCATTTCCTTAGATTTCCTTAGATTTCTTTATTTCCTCAGAAATTTCCTTAGAGCGTCAAAACATTTCAAAATTTCCTTAAAATAAGGAAATTTCCTTGAAAGTGGAAGCACTGGTTGTGTTACACTGTAACACAGATCATGGTCGATGCAGTAAACAACGCACAATATGATATTTTTAGCTACCACCATTGCAAGTGGGTCGGGGTTTCTGATTAAGCTTCCGCTGTACAGTCTGCTGTAGAATGCTGACTTCCACGGAGCTGGAGCAACATCTGAAAAAGACAATAATAATACAAAATGAATAATAATACCAAGTGAAGTTTTGCAGGAAATGACAGATTAAGCCATTTGATAAAACATGGTCAAACAGATGAGCGGATGGATGGGCAGTGCAACAAAATACATGCAGTCTCCTTCGATTAAATTTCTCGACAACCTAGGACATCCTGGGCTCGAACTTATGACCTCCTACTTACAAGTCAAGAGTCTTATCCACTAGACCACTAGTTGCGCTTAAGATAATAGCGTTTGAGTTTAATTAATTAGAATGACATCAGTCCGAGTAAAAAAAACCAGGATTACACTGGGTTTGAACCTGGGACCTCCTGCTTACAAGTCAACATTAGTATCCACTAGACCACTTGCTGTCGTTGGGACATGTGCGTTTCAGTTTAATTATAAACCATAGAATGACATCAGTCAGAATAAAAATTAAAAAAGCACTGGGCTTGAACTCAGGATCTTCTACTTATTAGTCAAGAGTCTTATCCACTAGACCACTTGCTGTGCTTAAAATAGTTACATTTGAGTTTAATTATATACCTCTTTTTTATTTACTGTGTTAACACTAGTGTCATAATTATATACTCTTTCTTAATCTAGTGTTTATATCATTAAGTAAGCATATAATTACTGTTATTTCTTTTAAGTCCATATCCCATGAGCTGACTTCCAGATAGAGGGTGCTAAATGTCCCCAAGTATATACTTACTTTGAGTTTCATATATTAGAAATCGAGGGGTGGTGGTGGTCGACCAAGTGGCTCAACTGGTTAACCCACTGTGAGATAGAAACCCAAGATTCCCCAGATGGGTTCAAGACCCATCGTGGTTCAGAGTTTTGCTTAGCTAGCTTGCCTGGCTAGCTAGCTTGCCTGGCTAGCTAGCTAGCTTGCCTGGCTAGCTAGCTTGCCTGGCTAGCTAGTTTGGCTAGCTTGCCTGGCTAGCTAGCTTGCTAGCTTGCTAGCTTGCCTGCCTAGCTAGCTTGCCTTGCCTGGCTAGCTAGCTTGCCTGACAAAATTCAGACAATCCCAGCCAAAATAGTTGGGACACGTGACAAAAAACATACCCTCCCCTGTCCCCCGCTCCCCCCACCAATGTTGTTATCTCCAGCCGGAGCACAGACCTTGGAATGAGAGCTAACATTGTGAGGGGGCCAGGGGGCCCAGCGAGATTTGACCGGGATTGTAGCTTGCCTGGCAAGCTCAATGAGCCAGCTCAATTTAGCGCCCTCAATCTGAGGGAAAATGCAAAACTCTTATTCCAGCTAGTTTATTAAGCTCGCTTGCCTTGGCTGTGGACTCAGGACCACATTGGGTCTCGAACCCATCTGGGGGGATTTTGGGTTTCTATTTGACAATGGGTTAACCAGTTGAGCCACTGGGTCCAGCCAGGAACTTATTCTCGTTTCTAATAATTTTTTATATAAACCTGAAAGTCTATACTTGGGAAATTTAGCGCCCTCAACCTCAAAGCAAAAGCAAAACTCTTATTCCAGCTAGTTTATTAAGCTCGCTTGCCTTGGCTGTATATCTAGGTAAACAGTGCCGAGTATTTATGACCAACTCATCAAAAGTTTTTATGTTCTTTTTTGTTAACGAATTATGGAGTTGACATTTCAACTTAGGGCATATTGTGGTTTTGGCATGAAAGTCTATACTTGGGAAATTTAGCGCCTTCAATCTGAAAGCAAAAGCAAAACTCATCTTCCAGCTAGTTTATTAAGCTAGCTTACCTAGGCTGTGGACGCAGAACCACTTTGGGTCTCGAACCCATCTTGGGAGATCTTGGGTTTTTATTTGACAGTGGGTTAACCAGTTGAGCCACTGGGTCCACCCAAGTAATTATTCTCGTTTCTAATATATAAACCTGAAAGTCTATACTTGGGAAATTTAGCGCCCTCAATCTGAAAGCAAAAGCAAAACTCTTATTCCAGCTAGTTTATTAAACTAGCTTGCCCTTGCTGTATTATAGTTAAACAATGCCGAGTATTTATGACCAACTCATCAAAAGTTAAAACAATTTGTGTCCCTTTTAATGTTAATTTTTGTTAATTTTTGTTAACGAATTATGGAGTTGACATTTCAACTTAGGGCATATCGTGGTTTTGGCATGATACGATCAATATTTCATAATTAAAGGTACGCTAGAAGATGTACCATTATCGTCGGTATATGCCGTGTACATATTACACAGTTACATAATGCCGAGCATTTATTACCAACCCCGTCAAAAGTTAAAACAATTTGTGTCCCCTTTACTTTTAATTTTTATTAATTTTTGTTAACGAATTATGAAGATAACATTTCAACTTAGGGCATATCGTGGTTTTGGCATGATACGATTAATATTTCATTTTTAAAGGGATGCTAGAAGGTGTACCATTATCGTTGGTATATACAGTATACCGTGTAAATAGTTACACAATGCCGAGTATTTATGACCAACGCATCAAAAGTTAAAACAATTTGTACCCCCTTTAATGTTAATTTAAAAAAAAAAATTGTTAACGAATTATGAAGTTGACATTTAAACTTAGGGCATATCGTGGTTTTGGCGTTTTACGATTCATATTTCATAATTAAAGGGACGCTAGAATATGTACCATTATCGTCGGTATATGCCGTGTATATATAGTTAAACAATGCCGAGTATTTATGACCAACTCATCAACAGTTAAAACAATTTGTGCCCCTTTAATGGTCATGAAGTTATGATATAATGGTAGGACATTACACTCAGGAGCGTGCGCTCGTTTCTGCGGCCATGTGGATATACGCCGTCTATAATTGAGGGCCACACACAAGGTGGCCAACCTGATCGTGGTTTTCGAATTCATCCGGATTTTAACCCACAGCGTTGAATCCGGTTGAATCCGCGGTTGAATCCGCGGCTAGCTTGATCTTGTTGATGTGGCTGGTAATTCATGCGATCAGCCAGTATAGCGCCACCATCGGTGATGCTCGGACCCTCGGTTGATATTACAAATTTCACGTAATTCCTTTCATCATTGAATAAAATAAAACATACAAAATATATTCTACTTTATTTAATAATCAGTGAATTATATTTTGAATAATATTTTAAGAAATGATGTATTTAAATTGGATTGAAATAAATATTAATTGTATGAGCCTGTCATGGCAGTACCCTGTCCCTGAGTGAAAACGAAACGTGAAATTATCGTTTTGAATTAGTCTAAAGTTAAGCCTGAATTAAGTATTTCATCCAATTCATGAACAGTTGTTACACAGCATTACAGTCAGCATACAATATTATTCAAGATGGCGTCAGGTTTAGAAAGTTATATCAACCGTATCCTTTTTAATGAGCTTAAGGGTCGTAGCCCAGTTTCCGGACACATGGCGGATGGTGTGTGTGTGTGTGGGGGGGGGGGGTTAACCATAGCCTCTCCCCCATATTAGTTTGTGTACAAAATAAAAATAAATATATAAGATTCTCTTTGATGCGTATCAGATTATTACAAAATATATTTTCATGGTATTTAATCATATGGTCAGTACACAAGTTCACAACAGACAACATCATGAACATGACAGCAGAACATAACTTTATAAGTTTTCCTTGACGTTGTGATGAACAGATACAGTCTCTGTTATTACCAATGACGGTCGGCAAATAGTGGTAAGATAACAAAAGTTTAAATAATATGTTATGACTTATGTCATGCTAGGATGGTTAACGGTTAACCGACCGAAACTGCACTAACCATTTATAAATTTGCTAACTGGCTAACCAAAATCAATATTTAAAAAATATGACCAAGATTTTTGAAAGAATTTGCCATCCATTTTGTTGGTCTAGACTTGCTTTTTTGCCGCATTGAATATTGAACAATCATCAAATTTATACATATTGTGCCATTTGCCGACGATCTAGTTTGTGTAGCCGTCAGGTGCTGACATTCGGGGGTTATGTAAGGTGATTAACCTTTCTTAGCATATATGTATGCATTAAAATAGTGACACAAACAGTAATTGTAGTAATAAGAAGGTGATTAATTAAAACTTAAAAATGCCGATGTTCCATTTCGAATTCAACAGGGAACGCTGAAGGGATTTGACCAGACAATTAATCTGATCTTAGACGAGAGTCATGAGCGAGTATACAGCAACACGGCAGGTGTAGAACAGGTGGTGTTGGGACTCTACATCATCAGGGGTGACAATATGTAAGTGCCTTTGATTATATTGAAGTTTTACATTTCCTGTAGCCAAATTCTGGCAGGGGTAGAATGTCGTATCTGACCGCCTCTTTTTCTCATTCAATATAACCAATAATGTTAGGTAGATTCACAGAACCCGCCATTGGCGGCGCTATTCTCGATATGCTATTTTTGGACTCTGCGTGTGACCGTGTCACTCGCGGAACGGAAATCCCGGCCGTGCATGTAATTGCCGTTAATCGGATTGATATTGATTTTAAGAGCCCGGTGATCAGGCGATAATGCCATCTTCCGATACAGCATTACTTTGTGCATGATTTGACATAAAAAAGATCGCGAAAAAGTTTCACATTCAGCGAAAAAAACATAGATTTCAGGGTAAGTTTTGCACAACTTTGATTTTGGAAGTTGATAGTAAAATAAGGGTACTTGTAAGAAGATTAAAAATGCGATTTTCAGATTCTACGTACCTTAATTAACTTATAAAACTTTGTATCTTCAGTAAACGTTTTAGCACATAAATGTTATTGGACGCCCAAAAAGACAATGTCACGCACAGAAAACCGCGAAGCGCCATTTTTGAAAATCTTTTTCTTGCCGATAGTGAGAAATCTCCCCAGTGATAGTTTATCTTGTAGGTTACATCAATCAATGATTTATATGTGAAATAAACACAAAAGCTGTATTAAAAAAACGATATTTGCAAGTTTTTTTTTTACATGGTTTGTCAATGGGATTGGGGACTATTATTATTATGTTACCTATTATCAAAATGGGTCATGCTACTGGCTGTATGTAAGTAGGTAACAGTGGGCTGTTCCATTATCTAACATGGGGGTAAAACTTGAAGTAGTAAACTTTCTGAGATTGCTTATCAATTTCAGAAAATTAATTTCAGGAAAAGTAATTTTACTCTTCTAAAATAAACTGAAATTACTTTTCGGAAAAGTAATTCTACTTCTAAAATAAACTGCAACCTGAATGAGATAAATTTTATTCTGCAAATTTGTGTAGTTGATTTAAAAAAAAAAATGTATTTCACTTTTTTTTTAGTATTATTTATTATCTAATGCAACAAAACAATGAACAGAAAGATGTGTATATATATATTAAGGCAGTGGCATCCTGTGCTTGCTTGATTCTGTGTCTTGCAATCTGAAATGAAAAATATAAGTACTCTGTTAAAAAAAAGGTCACAAGATTTTCACCCATTATGCATATCAAAAGGGCTATATTTGGTGATACATTATTTTACGACAAGTTGTGTTCAGGTAACCGTATGAAGGTGGGAGACCTATCATTTTATTGCAAATTTTAAGCTCTTTAAGATGATATCAAGTTCAAAGCAATTGGAACATTTTGAAATTTCCATGAATCTACCTAATAATGTAATCTTACCTACCAAGTAAGGTGGAAAAGGTGGAGAACATATGGATGATGATGGACATACGTCAAATTATTCCAGGATATTTATTTCATGAAAAATCAGGCATTTTTGGTATACGATGACTTCCTCAGTCACGTCAGTCTGATCATGTCAACTCGCCCATTAGTGACCAACATGGTCATTGTACATGCGCAGTGGCAACTATAATAGGATCCTTCTATTTTCTGAAGGGGAGGATTTATTTAGAAGGGAAATAAAGTCCGAAAACCATCATAAAAGTGGATTTTAAAGATAGTTTTCCCTTTCTGTACCCCCAAAAATCGATAGAATCATGTTTTAACTGGTTAGTGGTCGCAAAAAAATTCCAAAAAACCCCTTAATTAAAAAGTGGCGGTTGGATACGACATTCTTTCCTCTGGCAGTTCCAGAGGCCAAAGTCATAAAGATGTTAAACTACAAGCCAAAGACTGTACTCTTTGTAGTAAATTAGTATATTAACTAACTCCCCTACAGGAATTTCATGGACACAATACTAAATGCAATGACAGAACAGTCTGCAGCCTGCTCAATGCAACCAGCGAGAACAATGGTTCTTTTGTTCTCCACTGAGGGCAACCAGATGAAACAACTTTTTACTTTTGTCGCATTGAGTGTGGTTAGGGTTAAATAATGCCAATTGTTGCACCTGCTGCTTTATCCCTACCCCCCACCCCCCACCCCCCAGGAGATTTTTTGCTAGAAACCAAAATCCATCAACATGCAGTAAAAAGATGGAATTGGTACAGTATCATTTAAAATGCTTGGCTTGGTCTATACACAGTCCTGAATCCAACAAAAGCATCTGGTGGAGTTTGATGGATTTGGTACACATGGCCACATGCTCTATTCACTGGGCTATACTGTGGAGTACTGAATCCATCAAAATCAAGCCAAACCAGGAGTAGGATTTTGGAGGATTTGGGGTCTAGCCGGCCAATATTCATGATCAATGATCAATGAATTACCAATCCTATATACCTTATCTTACAATTTCTCCAGCAAGTATAACATCCTATATTTCACAAAGCCGTGTTCATCCTCGTTTTTTTTTTTTTTCTCAGAGCAATCATCGGTGAGATAGATGACGATACAGACAGCGCCTTGGACCTCTCCAATGTCAAAGCAGAACCGCTCAACCCTGTTGTACATTGACAGTTTCTACCCACCAAAGATGGCCTATCATCCCAGGAAGTGTTTAGACTTGCATGAGTCTGCTGCCCCGAAATGTTTCATGTTTCATGTTTCTCAATGGTGTTGATGGACACAGAAGAGACTTTTTCATGAGAACAGGGCCAGTTGATTGACATGTTTTATTACGGGGGTAGTGATGCTGTAGTTAAATGCACTAAAAGTATTACCGGAAGTCTATTACATACACAAAGTGTACCCAGTCGTGTAATAACAGAAAGTGGCACTTTTTATGGAAAAATTCAGCACTGCTGGAAACTGGTACTTTCACCTCTTCAAATGGGGCAAAATTACTACCTGGCAAGAAGTACGGGCCATAAGTGCTGAATATGAAAGATCAACGTAAATGCATGGTGCATTTTGAAGATACGGGCACATTTCCAAAAGTGCACTGATGGATTTTGGAGGATTCAGGAAGGTTCCATAGCCAGAATACCTAAAGGGGGGGGGGTTAAGGCTAGTCCACAGCATAGCACTCAATGAACAATGGATTTTGCACATTCATGACAGTGAGCGACGTTCGAGATTATCTGTTCATTGGGGAAAACAAAAATCCGATTTCTGGCTACGCGCCTCACCACAGACTGATGCGCAGTGTCTCGAAAAATAAATGGTGCATCCTGGACGACTTGCTGATGTGCGCATGTGATGCATTATCATGGGTGCTTTTAATGCATACTGTGCTGTCAATGTGCATGTAATTTGTGCAATTCTCTGATGTAGCCAAGTCGCATTAAGGGACAAGGGCCAAAGTCATGGTACAGCCAAACCTTTGAGAAGCCCGGCCAGGCCCAGGCCCAGGCCCAGGCCCAGGCCCAGGCCCAGGCCCAGGCCCAGGCCTTTCCCCTGCCTACTGGCCTATATAATGAGCTCTGCTTGCCTGGGCTAAGCCCTCCAGAAGCCCAGGTTATGTTGATTGGCAGATACTGTATTGTTACAGGATTAGGACTCACAAAAGACAATTAGGGGGCCAGGTAGCCTAGGCCTGGCCAGGCTTCTCAAAGGCTTGGCTGTACCATGACTTTGGCCCTCCTCCCTAAGTTTGCATCCTGTTTTGTTTTTGGATCGGAATTAGCAAGCGCTTATCCCCATGAAACCCCCAAGGTAAGGGTAGCCAAAAGTCGTAACCATGCTCATTGTGCATGTGCATATTCGGAGTACGCTGCCGTGGACTGGCTGCTGGCACACTTTGTGTAGGTACAAGACTTCTGGTAATACTTATGGCCACATGACAATTTCCTCTGTAGTGAGGTTTGTAGACATGCTCAGGTTTGGACCTTGACTTTTTTTTGTTACACTAATAATTCAGATAATTCAAAACATTTACCAGTCCGACAACATTTCCACCAGCCCATCATATGCATCATGGTATCAAATATTTGGCCCAATAGTTCACAAATACTTGGCCTGCGCTAGTGCCATATACATTCAGCAATCAGGCTTGAAATGAACCCACCCAATGGCTTACCACCGTCAGGTTGGTGGGTGTTAAGGTCCACCCCCGAGCACACACCCATTCATTGTTAAAGGTCTGCATCTAAGGGTTGCATGCAGGTATCTGGCGGGGTTTATATTGAAGGTAAAAATGATGGATCGATATATTGAAGGCATCCTGTTGTTTTTAACGGCTTTTGTAAATAACTTCTTTTATAATCGATTTGTGGTTTCTAGTTGGTGAAAGAACATAAAAAAATTAACATGATTTCAACAATGTTTTGTTTGTCGCCTGTAATTCAGCGAACAAGGATTTTAATTGTACAAATCAGAAATGTTAATGACATAAGGAAGGGAGGGGGGGAAAAAGGAAAGGAACAGTAATGCATATGACATAAAACACAATAAAGGGGGCCACTTTCCTACCGTCACGTTAGCAGTTTTTCTTATGGTTGTAATTTCAACATTTGAATAGACATGCATGCTTATCCTAAAGATAATTTGAGTTGATTATTACTATTATTTTTTTAATTACCCTAAAATTTCCATCAACAAATGGACGGAAAAGTGAGGTAACTTTTTCCGTCAAATTTTTATGGAAATTTGAGGGTAAAAAATAAATAAAAAAATAAAATAAATCAAATAGGTTCTAGTATAAGCCTGCATGTCCATTCACATGTTGAAACACTTTTTGATTGGTTTCAGGTACTATAAAAATAAATAACCATTGGAAAAACTGCTAACGTGACGGATGAAAAGTGGCCCCCTTTATTGTGTTTTATGTCATATGCACTCCCAAAGTGGTTTTATTTCCCCTTTGTGTATTAGTATTTTAACGAGAAAGACACAAACTTTCAACACGTACCTGATGTGCATGTTACGGATGGGGTGCACACCCCTGCACTCCCATACAATGTCAAGTGAAAATATTTTCAGTGGGGGGAAGCATTTGGAAATCACTGATAGAGAAGCCCTTATGTTTCTTCTGGGAAGTACATGACCTTTCCTTGTGGTATGTCATTATGTGCCCCTTGGGGCTCCAAGGTAGTAAGCTTTTTTTTTAACCTCATTTAACTACCAGTAAGAAGCGGGGGAAGGTGACACAGTATAAGTGGGCCGGTGATATATCCCACTATCACAATGATAGCATCGGTTTAGAGCGTTGCAGCCATGTTGTAAAATGCCACCAGGCCAACATTGATATTAAGCAATGCTGATGTATCCTTCCCCCACTTGTTACTGGTGACTGAATCACGTCTATATTTTTTTGGGGTGTTATTTGTAAACAATTGCTTCAGAAGCAATATGAAATAAACCAGTGTACATAAACCAGTAAATGGGTTTTTCATTTTTTTTGGTTTTTATTAACAGAAACTTTACAGCATGTTTTTCAAACACCTGTTATTTTACAACATTTCCATTTTTAATACTTGTTTTCGTTATTTCGGAAGTTTCCAAACTGGAATGCATTCTACCCTTCGCTTGAACATATTCATTACAAATTTTTCCTTTGAACCAGTTGCTAGTTTTGAAGTCAACAGATGACAACCGGTGGTTTTACAAATACTGGTTAACATTTCAACAAAAATGGAGTCGTTACAAACGCAGCTGCATACATGTACAATGACCACCGTATGTTTGGCTATGCCGAACATGACGCTTGGCTACCATTGGTTGTTTATAAGCATAACGACTATAATGAATGGCCGCCACAGTGAAAATCTAGTGGTGTTATAGAGTACTGTCTAATCTCACTCTGTTTGTCACACGTGTATATAAACTGGGCACCTAAGTTTTGATGCTTTTCATTGGCCCTTGATTGTCGACTACACATATGTATGACCTCAACATTAAGGGAAGGTACTAGATTGTAAAATGAACAAATTATCTCAAAACGTTCTTGGTGTAACACACACAGTACACATATGAACCCATCCTGAGAAGTCATTTCGTCTGAAGTGCTTTTCATCTTTGAGAAAACTGGAATTATGTTGAATGTACAAAAAGTTTCCGTCTGGCAACCGTTTGTAAAAACAGAAAAAAACAGTTTTTCACCGTTTTCTCCAAAACACGAGCAGCTATTTTCACGAAACCTTCACAGGCTTTCTTAAGCCGTATTGCTTGAAATGAATGTATGTACCAAAAACCAATATTGTGCCTCCCCTTTAACAACCAGTTTTACTCCAGGTTTAAAAAAAAAGCGCATTTGTAGAGAATCCAATCTGTGAAAATTTCTGCTCAAAGAGCTTGCATTTTCAAGAAAAATAACACAAAAATTCATCCACTTCAGACCAAAACATGAAAACTTTAATAATAAATGTTTAATAATTTCTGTCTAGGATGAAACAGTTCTTCAGATGTCATTTTAGTGCACATTGCAGAAAAAAAACATGATTCAGAAAAAGAAAAAAACTTTAAACATCCCTGTACCAATTACTACACTACATAAGCAAAGACTGTCAGACTGAAAAAAAGAAGAAATGCAATGTCCTAACACATAATGCCATCACAAATAACACCCAGAACAATACCAATGAAACGGGAATCTCGTTGCTTCATTGCCTATGGTCACAACATGCTGACAACAGCAGGTTGCGATGTGTGATTATTGTGCAAAATATTTTTGCCTGCTCAAAAAGCTTCCAGAATGACACTTTAAATTAGTTTCAACGTTTACTGGTGGAACAAAATAATTTTAAAACCACTTACAAAAATCAACATATAACGTTTTGATTCCAATTCAAATTTAAAGGCACATTTATTGAAGTTGATGGTAGGCATTACTAATACTAACGGGAAATTTCAAATGTTTGATTTTATAAAAAATCCAAAAAGGCAAGAAGATGCCACACACAATTTACCCTACTGTTCTTGAAAGTTTGTTATTTTTTAAAAATAATATTGTTTCTTCTTTCAGCAAACTAAGTTTAACCTAAGGCTGCCATGGTAACAAGGTAAACCAGCCGATAACAGAGTTTCACAGTAATTTTTTCCCAGAATGATTATTTTAAAAAATGAAATAATGATTTTGAGTCTCTGGAGACCCGAGGCACCAGAAAAATAATCCAAAGTAGTGAATCTTTCTTGTAGGGAAAAAAGTCATATCATGTTTGGACATTAACCCTAACCATGCTCGATGCAACAAAAGTAAAAAAAGTTGTTGCATCTTTGTTGCCCTCAGCAGAGGACAAAAGAACCATTGTTCTAGCTGGTGGATTTTGGTGCATTGAGCAGCCCGCAGGGTATCTGTGAAATGGGGTTAGGGTTAATAGCTAGCTGAAAAATTGTCAGCATGATTGTTGATTGATTGGTGTGAAAAAGAAAGACTGGAACTAAAGCGGGACTGGGACTGGAACCCAGGGATCTGCAGATTACCATACAGGTGCTCTACCAACTGAGCTCTCTAGCAGTCTCCCAGATATCTTTGTTCTGAGGCGCTGTACAATCAAACGGGTTTACCAGGCAACTAACTGTCCATTTACCGACAAAGTAAAGACTTTTACAAACACAATGGTGAGATTGGCGGCGTAAGGTTAACGCATTTACAAAAAAAGCTGAGCTAATATTTTAGTGTAGAGTGGACAGGATTGTGTCCACTTTGCTGTTGGTGTCGTTACGTTTGGCTGCAAGAGCCTTCTCTAGATCCAGATATTGTTGCTTGGACTGTTTGTTAGCAACGACCTTCTCCGCATTGGACACCGCCGTCTGGGCAAACTCCTTGAGAAGACCTCCCAACTTCTGAAGCTCGGAAACCTGAGGTTGATAGAAATCATTATTTTAGAATTTGAGAAAGGCGGTGTTAAACCTTTTTTTTTTTATTCAGTGGAGACGAAAAGAGGAAGTTAGTTTTCCAGGACTCAAAACTCAACATTATTTCTTAATCCCATATCGTAGTAAACTCAACCTAGACAATCTCACTTAACTGCATGCGTGGAAATTAATTTTGTTTGTTTATTCCGATACCCTCGGCTACTCCACAGACAGCCTGTAAAATTCAACAAAACCCCAACATTCGCCCTGTCCATGGCCATATGAGGGCTCCATCATACAATATACAAGGGTGGTCAGAGGGTATTTTGTATTTTAAGCATTGAGTGAGATTTTGTATGGACGGCCATCAGTGAGCAAAAATTTTAACCATGGTTAGCAAGAGATTCTGCCCAAAATTAAACATTTTACGCTGAAAGTATTTAAGAAGAATATATCTTGGTAAAGTATGTTGATTTTAATGAGTGTTTTACATCTGTTGGAACTTGTGGGATTCACCACATTCCAGTTTCCAGTCTCTGTGCGCGTCGCCTCAGACCTATGCATCAGCATTTTTAGATTTCTTTTTTTTGTGCTTTGAAACTGTCCAATCGCAACCAAAATTGCTGGATCAATTGGAATTCTGCCGTGCTGTGTTTTAAACTTTTTCAGATAGGGGGTATAAACGTTTGCACAATTTTGTGAGGCCTCTCTTAGCCACCATACTTTGTGTACAGGAAATTTGGTCTGGTTCCAATTACCATGTATACATCTATCACTACTTTCACCATTTGTCAAAGAAGATTACTCCCCCAAGCGTTACCGCACTGCTTTTGAAGCCGACATATGACCAGGGACCGTTTTTGGAAATTGTCATGACCCCTTGACGTACCCTTTCAGTGACATCAGAACCCTCCTGCTTCAGGCTAGCTACTTGGGCCTGTAGGTTCTTGTCGATGCTGCGATTCTCTGAATCCAATTTCTTCAGGGTACTCTGGAACCCTACGCAGGGAAGGCAGTCCAAAAAAACTAAATATCAAATGTTTGTGATGGGGGTAAAAAAAAAAAAAAAAAAAAAAAAAAAAAAAAGGCTAGTTCATTGTTCACGCAAAGCAAATTTGACATCATAAATTTGCTGTGAATGACTTCCACAAGTTGTGTTTAACCATAACCCCATAACTACTTTGGCTAAGAACCATCCTGCATCCAACAAAATCCAACACCGTGCAGTAACACTACCGCCCAACTGTTGGACTTTGCTGGAATTGGGACACCCGGCCCCATGTAAAGTATCCCTGTGTGGGCTATACAGTACCGAGTCCATCAAAATACAACACCATGCAACAACACTACCACCCAACTGTTGGACTTGGCTGGAATTGGGATACCCGGCCCCATGTAAAGTATCCCTGTCTGGGCTATACAGTACTGAGTCCATCAAAATACAACACCGTGCAGTAACACTACCACCCAACTGTTGGATTTAGCTGGAATTGGGACACCCGGCCCCATGTAAAGTATCCCTGTCTGGGCTATACAGTACCGAGTCCATCAAAATACAACACAACCAGCCGTTGGGAGTTCGATGGGTTTGGGGTTGTTAGAGTTAAAAACTGCAAATCATACACAAAAATCTAACCTTTTGTTATCTTAATTCGATGAACAATCGCATTAAGTATAAACTGTCCATCAACTATGCATTCGACAGTGAGAGGGCATTTTAAACATGGAAAAGTACAGAATGTGGGTTCGAATCCCAACCGCGGTGCTTGTGTCCTTGAGCAAGACACTTTACCATAAATGCTTCTCTCCACCCAGGAGTAAATGGGTACCTGTGAGGGCAGAGTTGGTTGTTGTGTTTGATTAGCCCATATGCGTCGAAATGGCAGCAATTGAGCTGTATACTCCCCAGGGAGCCGAGATGGTTTCTGGAATGATTTATGCGCCTGATGAGCAGGGGTAATAATGTACAGCGCTTTGATACCTTGTTTAAAAGCGCTTTAAAATGCCCGACATTATTATTATTATTATTATAACTGAATTTCACCCAAAATAAATAAATAAATAAATAAAAAATAAAATAAAACATTTTAAAAGTGTTTTACACCTACCAGATGAGTCTTTACTAGACTTGAACTGTTTGATAGCTTCGTCGTAGCTGCCAATTAAGACTCGTTTCTTCTGCACCAGCTCAATGACAGACTCCACTAGACTGGCGATACGCATACGAGACTCGCTCACCTCATCCTAAAATGGACAACAACAAAAAATAATAATAAAAAAATACATGATGCGGCATCTTAAGACAATGTTAAGGGTCAGTCAAATCATTTTTTCTATACATCCAAATCCATACTCGAGATAATTATTCTTTCTGGGAAAAACTTCTGTTTTTTTTCCCCTCTCAAAACTGGCATTTTACTATTTTTTAACCCTAACCTTTAGGTATTCTGGCTAGGAACCTTCCCGAATCCTCCAAAATCCATCAGTGCACTTTTGGAAACATGCCCTTATCTTCAAAATGCACCATGCATTTTCATTGATCTTTCATATTCAGCACTTATGGCCTGTACTTCTTGCCAGGTAGTAATTTTCCCCATTTGAAGAGGTGAAAGTACCAGTTTCCAACAGTGCTGAATTTTTTCCCAAAAAGTGCCACTTGGAGGATTTTGCAGGATATGGGGTGGTTAGGGTTAATAAACTTATTTATTGTTTTTACAAAATTTCAATAGCATTTCAAACACCTTGTATAAACGAAGACCAAATGTTAATACCAATTTCAAAAGCCGCCTTATTTGTATATGTATTTCTCATCTTTTATTGGGGCAAGCCCGTCTCAAATCACAACAGAGCTGATCTGGGTCAAAGTTCAGTGCATTACCTTGGTGATGGAGAAGTCCAGACGGACGATGATGATGACACTGATGAAGAGAATGAAGAAAGCTCCGACGACGAGGAGGGGCTCCTGGAGGAGAAGAACCTTGTTGAAGGTGTAGTGGAGCTGGAATCAAATCAAAGGTCGATCAAAAATCAATTAAAAATTCAAAGGTCAATTAAAAAAAAAAAATCAAAGATCAAAAATCAAAGGTCAATCAAAAATCAATCAAAAAATCAAAGGTCAATCAAAAAAAATCAAAGGTCAATCAAAAATCAAATAAATGAAATTAACCCTAATCTCAGAGGCATTTTGACTAAAAACCATCCCAAATCCTCCAAAATCCATCAACATGGCACTAAAACGGTACCCCAATTGTTGGACTTTGATGGAATTGGTACACCATTTATATATATCTGACTTGTTGAAATGTTATGCCCCCTCTCGCAATTTACGTTCCAGTGCAAAATTTCTGCTGGCTGAACCAAAGTCTAAACATTCTTGGGGTGACAGATCTTTTGAAGTTGTGGCTCCACGCCTTTGGAATGATTTACCTCTGTACATTCGTGAATCTCAATCTGTTGACTCCTTCAAGAAAAACACTTAAAAACTCATCTTATGTGTATTGCCTATAAGGACTACTAACATTCATTTATGCATTTTATATCTTTTGTTTAGTATTATATTGCATTTGCTATTGTATTGTTATGCTATTGTATGATTTCTTGTTTACTGTAAAGCGCCTTGAGCACTTCTTGGTGGATATGTGAACCATTATAAATTTTCTGTATTATTATTATTATTATTATTATTAGAGGCAAATGCAAAGCATCCATGGCTTGGCTATACACAGTCCTGAATCCAACAAAAGTAGCCGGTGAAGTTGGATGGATTTGGTACACATGGCTATATGCTCTATCCGCTGGGTTACACTGTGGAGTACTGAATCCTTCAAAATCAGGCAAAACAAGGAGAAAAGTATAAGGATTTTGGCGGATTTGGGGGTAGTAAGGGTTAATAAAGAAAGCTACCTTGAAGATAGACCATATTAAAAGGTCTATCAAATAATCAATAATATAAATTTATATACATGTAGCACCACAATTCAATGCCAAAACATACTCTAAGGTGCTTTACAAGTTAACTTTGGGAACCATAAGAAGATTTAGAAATGTATTAATGAAAAATTAAAAAATCCCTAGAAAACCAAAAAAAGGAAATTACAAATTAATTTATATAGTCTTAAAATAAACCTGAATACAATCATGACATGCTCATAAGGAAAAAAATGTCATATATGCTAAAAACATCAACATTAAAATAAACACATCAGGGTAAATTAACAGAGTTGAGTTAACAAATGAAACAATACGATTGAATGACAATTGATTCAAATCAAAGGTAACTAATAATCACAAAACAACGGTTCATCATGTAATAACAGACAGATATGGGTAGGTTGCTTTTTTTGGGGTGGTTACCTCACGGTTTAACTGCTAGAAAACCATGATATCACAGCTACAAAACCTGCTGTTAATAAGGTGACGCCATCCCCAAGAGAATTACGAGCTACCAAGTGATTAAGTTCATGATGCTGTTTTAGGTTAGATTTCTACTATCGATATGGCTTACCTCAAAGTCAGCAATGTGCTGTTCCACCAGGTTGGTCTTCCTGGCGATGATGACCGGTCGGCCGATAGTGTCCAGGTAGGTGTAGTGAAGCTCGTCTGGCTTACGCTCAATGTCAAACGTCGTCTTCAGTTCAATGTTCCTAAAAGCAAGAAAGAAAGCAAAATCAACAACAATTTGTACTGCTTTGCCAAACTTTTCTTTAACCCTAACTCCCTAGGCCCACTTGCTTACACATAACCTGAATCCTCCAAAATCCTTCAGAAGTAAAGCAAGCACATGACATGTATGCACACATGTGTTTCTAATCTGTGATCAGGGACCCTCCCTGCATGCATGGAGCAATAAACATTGTTATATCATGGTCTTAGATTGTGTAATTTCATTGGTCGAAAGCCTGTCACATGACAAATCACAAATCTTCATGTTACCCTCGTGATGTCACTCAAAAAGTGATGTTCACCTCTGACGTCACTCAAAAAGTGATGTTCACCTCTCAAGAGTGGTACATCACCCTGATCGTCCCCGGGAGTATCATCCCCATATATCTTTCACAAGTGCTACTTTTGATTGCAAGAAGTGAAAACAGCGACCGAGGTTGTTATATTGCTGGTACTCCGCAGAACACGCTATATTTCAATTTGATGCACTGTAGGGACCAGCTAAACAAATTGTCTGCCGTGTGTGAATTTGTTCGCTTCGACCATGCAGTACGAATAGTTCGCGAATACTGCAACGAAACGGGACGAGATGACAGCAACTTCCAGACACTTCCAGTTACAGACTTAGACAGTTTACTGGAAGATTTCTTCGGTAACGTAATCTAATACCATGGTATAACAAAATAATTGTTGCCTGGCGTGATGGGGGTCCATGGGTTTTGTACACCCTCGGGGGCTGATGGCACCCTCGGCTTCGCCTCGGGTGCCATCAGCCCCCTCGGGTGTACAAAACGCCATGGACCCCATCACGCCAGGCAACAATTATTAAGTGTCCACTGACCCAAGCACTGACCTTGCAATCACTACAACAAACATGAATTTACATGTACCATGGAAAGGCAAGTATGACTAATAACCTCAATCCTCCAAAATCCTTCACTTTTTAGCAAAAAGCATGTAGCATGTAACCTCAATCCTTCAAAATCCTTCACTTTAGCGAAGAGGATTTTGGAGGATTTGGGAAGGTTAGGGTTAAAGACATCTTTCCCATCGTCAATTATCTCCCATTTTTGGCTACAAAAGGAGAGGCCTGCTGTCCAGTGATAGCTATTGTCATGAATTTAGTTAAGTTGTGGTTGCCGTTTCCTTGTGTATCCACCAGGCACTCATAGGTTATGGGAGAATTAACTCCAGAGTTAAGTGGTCTTACAAAAAGAATTTCATCAACCTATAAATATCGCAGAACCCGCTGCTATATAGGATTCTAGCCAGCCAATCGTCATCGGGCAAGATCGGTGGTTGAGAGGTTAAGACGTCTGCACTAGTAAGCAGGAGGTCATGGGTTTGAATCCCGCCCGAGTTGCCTGTGAAGTTTTTTCCACAGACACTCGGAAAGCATTGAGTATACAGTGCAATACACACGTCAGCGTAGGGCAAAATTAAATCAATTGTTTATTACCTGACATAAGAATTTCATCAACCTGTAAGTGGTCTCTAGGATCTAGCAGATAATGAGCTCACTATAAAGGCCCAAGGGAACCAGCCAAAAACTGGAGGTATTTGGAGGTTGGGGAAAGATGTTCTCCCTAATTGGGCACTCACTGTCTACAACATGGATAGGTGGTTGAGATGCGCTTGACCCAAAGTATACGTCAATGAGGCAAATTCAACATTTGAATACAACATTCTCTCTGCCACAATTGTTTTCAATCGTCTTTGTTAAATTGATAAAGATTCATATATACTACTCAAAACAATTTAGGGAACACTGGATTTGTAACATCAAATAGGTTTGAAATGTTCCATGAACCGGGATTTTCATTTGCAACCCCCTCTCTCTTTCAGTAGTCATGTCATGAAATGTGTAATCACTACACGCATCCTTTATCATCTGTTTCATTGTGCAGTTGTTTCTCATCAATTCTGTGAAACATTGTGTTTATCTGAAATAAATGATCTTGCTTTAACCGAGATTATTCCGGTGTTCCCTAAATTGTTTCGAGTAGTATATTAATTAATCATATTAACCCTTCTGTGACTGCAAGGGTCAAAATCAGTCAAAATGCTGATATACTTGCCAAGGTATATCTAGTGCACTGAAAATTCAAACACTGTCAAACCTTACGCGTAGTAAGTACATTTACAGGTCAAAATGAGTCGACCATTTTTGACTGGTAAAAGCATTGTCTGGTATTGTTCAGGGTGGTCAAAAACCAGTCAAAAATGCCCCTGTGTGCACATTTGGGTCAACAGTCAAAACAGGCAGTTGTCTGATTTTGACCTCTATAGCTACTTCCCACTAAAGTGCAGCAATAGTAGGAGGGTTAACACAATTTAATAACATTGAGCCACTTTTTCAAACTTTAATGGAGAATAACTGCGTGAGAATAAAATACCTGAACAAAGCAAATACTTAAACCAATATACAGACAGCACGATTAATCATGGAAAGCTTAACCCATAATCTTTGCTGTTGCGTAACTTGCACGCTCTATCCGGTAAGTACGCAACCCGTTGAGGGAGCCCTTCATGTCACAAGCTCATTTCAAATATCCATGGTTAGCATGAGCCATTAAGTGTTAAATGACTACTATCATCATGTGTGGCAGCATTTTGCATTTTTTTAAAACTTACTTGCAGCCTTCAGGGAGGATGATTTTCACAGTCAGCTCATCCACGATCATGTCGTCAAAGACGTGGTCCAGAATGCGCATTTTCAAGACATAGTTGTCCCCTAGAGAGAGAGAGAAAATTACATGTTGTCAATGTAAAATTGTTATCAATTCTTTGTGGCAATCATATGGAGAACAAAATGAGCATATAATAAAAGCAATGAATGTTGTGGTTTTGATAAGAACTGGATTAGTCTTTTCTCAGGGGCGTGATTTGTCAAAAGAAAAAAAATCCTGAAAATAAGTAGCGTGCCTTTGGTCTGGAGGACAAAGCCCCCTGAATCTCCTGGATGTTTAATTTTGGAGGATTTACAGACTCTCTACATCCCCACAAACAACTTCTTTCTTTCCTTTGTGGCTGTGGAGTGTCGTGGCTGAGCAGTCTAGCTTACCGGACTCAAGTTCTGGTGTTAGCAGCAGAATGTGGGTTCGAATCCCGGCCGTGACACTTATGTCCTTGAGCAAGACACTTAACCATAATTGCTTCTCTCCACCCAGGGGTTAAATGGGTACCTGTGAGGGCAGAGTTGGTTGATTAACCCTATATGCGCTGTAATGGCAGCAATTGAGTTGTATACTCCCCAGGGAGCTGAGATGGTTTCAGGAATGATTTATGAGGCTTATGAGAAGGGTAATAATATAATGCGCCTTGAGCACCACTTAGTTGCTGGATACGTGCGCTATATAAGTCCACACATTATTATTATTATTATTATTACTTTGAAAATTTTGAGGCAAAGGGAGATTTGTAAAAAAATCAGGAACAATCCTGAGAAATCACAAAATCACAATCTCGCTAGAGTTTATAACCTCATTTTTACCATAAACCAAACTGATACTGAAGTCTTAGTGCTAAATCCATCGCCAATTTCATGCAGCTTTTCAGCAGAACATTTTTAGCTTAACAGGCAAATTTGCTAAGCAGGTTTTGGTTGGCTACCAACCAAATGGTTCATATTGATTGTGTACAATGTGGCTGGTTGTCCGTTTTTATATCGCTTAGCAAAAATATTAGCTTAGCAAAACCGTCTGCTTCAGCAGCTCTGTGACACTGGCCCCTGACCACTCAGAGCCAAAGTCGTTTGCAAAACATCTCCTACCTGAGTTGTAGAGATTCTCATAGCTGGGTAGGTTATACCCGATGAGGTAGTGAGTCTTCCATCCACCGAACAGTGGGAATCGCGGCCTGAGCTCGAGCTCAACATGGTCGTCGTGTTCCAGTAGGTTGCTGGTGGAGATGTTGCCGATCTCGTCCCGGTAGTAAACATCTTTCGCCGAGGCAGGCAAAAAGGTCTGTCGAGTTGAAAGAAAACGTTAAAAGCCAATGAAATGGTTTCATCATCTTGTGGGTTAGTCATCAACAGTCATTATATTGAATTGAAATCAAAAGTGGTTACGGATAAGGTACAACAATGGTATGTGGTAAATTGCATTTCTTTCAAGAACATTACCTACTCATTTAGTTTTGACTACCACTGAAAAACTTTTCAGAAGTGTGCAATGTGATCAACTAATCACAGAAAATTGATGAGGGAAATTTTAAATTTTTAATCATTATCAACATGCATGTCTTTTCATCTGTGTAATGTACCCTGTTTTCATTGAAGCTTACACAGGATAAAAAAAAAAAAAACTACCAGAAGTAAGGTATAATGTTTGAGGTTAGATGAGGATTACACTGGAAATAAAACTTTTGTCCACCGATCGTTTTGATTGTTTATCATTGTTTTGTGGGTGTTTTTGTGGAAAATAATGAAATTTTCCAAGTGGGGACAAAATTCCATGCGGGCGCTGACAAGAAAGTAACAATCAACTTCCATTGACCTTACCGAGATGAATGAGTTGTGTAAAGTGGTCCAAGGCGATTAGTAATCGATTCGAGTCCCATCGCTACTCACCTTGTAAGATTTAATCGAAGAGTACCCGTCCTGCATCCGCTGGTAGTCATAGCGAGAGAAGGACCCCTTCAGCTTGGCCCCGGAGTGATAGACGTCGTAGGTCTCCTCGATGGCGATGTTGCCCCAGTGGGACACCTCGATGAGACGGTCCATGCTGGTCACAACCAGGAAGGGGTTGTTGTTCTCGTAGTGGATTCGAATTTTCTCCTGCTCGGGGAAAAAAAGGAAAAAATGTCTTATGATTTAGAGCATCTGGTTCGTTACGGAACTCCCTAAGCCCACTTGCTTACACACAACCTGAATCCTCCAAAATTCTTCAGCAGTAAATCAAGCACAATGACCACTACCATTGTATGCAGATGACATGTATGCACACATGTGTTTCTAATCTGTGATACATGTACATGGCCAGGGACCCTCCCTGCATGCAATAAACAGTGTCCACTGACCCAAGTACTGACCTTGCAATCACTACAACAAACATGAATGTACATGTACCATGGAGGAAGGAAGGCAAGTATGCCTAATAACCTCAATCCTCCAAAATCATTTTTTGGACAGACCAACATGTACAATGTAACCTCAATCCTCCATTTTCATCCACTGTCAAATATAGCCTGATCACCCCAAATCCTCCATAATCCACCAAGCAAATAATCACATTTACCCTCAAAATCATTCATCACTGCCATTTCCTAATAACCTCAATCCTTCAAAATCCTTCCCTTTAGCAAAGAGGATTTTGGAGGATTCGGGAAGGTTAGGGTTAATTATACCAAGAAAATTTTGCAGAAGAAAAGAAACTCACCACAGACAACATCTCCATGTTTTCATAAGGCCCGTACGTGATGACGGCGTCGTTCAGCGTTACTGGGTTCACCTTGCTGTAGTACTCGAGTGTTGAGGAGGCGAGCTTCACCTCCGTGGTCTGGGACTCCGTCACGTAGGGCGTGTAAAAGTAGACGTTTCCGGTGTACTCGATGAACTGCTTCTCACTCTGCTGGATCTTGGCAGGGTAGGGGCGTAGCGCTTTGGTGAAAACCATCTCAACTGCAACGTCGATCGAATCTCCGGCCGCCAAGCTGTTGTCCAGCCCAACCTTGAAGAATGCGCCATCACTGCAAAAACAATAAATAATAATAAACAATACTGTTTTGGGGTAGAATGTCGTATCCGACCGCCACTTTTCCTCATTCAATATAACCAATAATGTAATCTTACCTACCCAGTAAGGTGGAGAACATATGGATGATGATGGACATATACTTCAAATTATTCCAGGATATTTATTTCATGAAAAATCAGCCATTTTTGGTATACGATGACTTCCTCAGTTCATGTCAGTCTGATCTTGTCAACTCGCCCAACACGGTCATTGTACATGCGCAGTGGCAACTATAATAGGATCCTTCTATTTTCTGAAGGGGAGGATTTTTTTAGAAGGGAAATAAAGTCTGAAAACCATCATAAAAGTGGATTTTAACCCTAACTCCCTAGCCTTAATTACCAGGTACCTTCCTCAATCCTTCATAATCCTCCGAAATGTGTTTGTGCATGAAACTCACTGCCTCAATCCTTCATAATCCTCCAACTTGAGTTTATGCATGAAGCTCACTGCCTCAATCCTTCATAATCCTCCACTATCAAATGCACGACCCTCCTCAATCCTTCATAATCCTCCGGAGGATACAAGATTATGTTTCTGTCAATCCTTCACAATCCTCCATAATCCTCCAGGACCTCCACATTCATCCAAAGTAAATTTCCATTATGCCCTCAATCCTCCACAATCCTCCAGGATCTCTTTGACCAAGCTTCCTCAATCCTCCACAATCCTCCACTATCAAATGCACGACCCTCCTCAATCCTCCATAATCCTCCAATTGATGATTTTCGAACGTGCCTCATTCCTCCAAAATCCTCCAAATCCTCCGGAGGATTATAGAGGATTTAGGAGGGTTAGGGTTAAAGATAGTTTTCGCTTTTTGTACCCCCAAAAATCGATAGAATTATTTTTTAACTGGTTAGTGGTTGCAAAAAATTCCCCCAAAACCCGTAAAAAGTGGCGGTTGGATATGACATTCTTTCCCCGTTTTGATAAAAAGTGACAATGGATTTTCGGTCGAGATAAAGCAAACTTGGAATTTCATTCTTGTAGGGGCGAGGCCGCTTTTCTTGAGTAAAGGGCACTTCCGTTAGAATATATCAGAATGTCTATGGGAACATTTTAAAGAGGCACCAAGGCCAAGACCAGGGCAATCGAGGCCAAGACCAGGGCAATCGAGGCCAAGACCAGGGCAATCGAGGCCAAGACCAGGGCAATCGAGGCCAAGACCAGGGCAATCGAGGCCAAGACCAGGGCAATTGAGGCCAAGACCAGGGCTATCGAGGCCAAGACCAGGGCAATTGAGGCCAAGACCAGGGCAATCGAGGCCAAGACCAGGGCAATTGAGGCCAAGACCAGGGCAATCGAGGCCAAGACCAGGGCAATTGAGGCCAAGACCAGGGCAATCGAGGCCATGGCTGCCATGAAATTCCATGCCTGATGAGACCTCTGAAGAGAAACGATGAAATTGAGGTTGTTAATTTTCATCATTGTTATGGGATTCGAACTACCCCCTCCCCTCCCCTCCACAAAACGATGGACCACCCAATTATGGGCAATTATGGAATGCCATGGTCGAGCGGTTTAGTGCATCGGATTTGTGTTCTGATGGCCGAGTCGTCAGAATGTGGGTTCGAGTCCCAGCCGCGACCGGGGTGCTTGTGTCCTTGAGCAAGACACTTTACCATAATTGCTTCTCTCCACCTAGGGGTAAATGGGTACCTGTGAGGGCAGAGTTGGTTGTTGTGTTTGATTAGCCCATATGCGCTGAATTGGCAGCAATTGAGCTGTATACTCCCCAGGGATCTGAGATGGTTTCAAGAATGATTTATGCGCCTGTTGTGCAGGGGTAATAATGTAAAGCGCCTTGAGCACCAGTTTGGTGGATACGTGCGCCATATAAGTAGGGATGACAATCCAAAAAAATCAACCACAACTTAATAGGCCTGCACTGTGTTGAAACCAGATATCTTATTCCCAGAAGCCATTTGCTTTTAAGAAAATCAGCCCAGGCATTCCAGAGTTAGAGGTCATGAAAGGGTATGGCCTTGGTCCAAGCTAGTATTACGTTACGTACACAACCTCAAAGGTGTCCTGTGGTCCAAATGTATGTAGTTGGTACGCTAAAAATCACTAGGTGGCGCTATACTGCCTGTTTTTCGTTTTTTACCGGTAGCAGGAGGGTCATTGTGTATGCGCGCAATGCATTGTTGGGAAATCCAGCAGTTTCCATGTTTACTAGTTCAATCTTGCATTTTTCCAAACTTAAAATGTCCATAAAATTTCGCCAATGCAAGATGCATGGTTTTAAACTTCAGAAGAGGCATCTGTAGGTGGCATAGAATCTTGGAGGTGAGTTTGAAGAGCATTTCTCATGTTTGGGACACCTTTTTGGGGTACAGAACATTGCCTGCTCGATATAGATACTTGTCCATACAGGACTACCATGGGCATTCACCGCAGCGCTACTACCGTCCATTAATGACAGAAGTTGTAAAAGTCAGGTAGTAGGGCTGCGGTCACCACAGCTAGATGTGAGGGCACTGTTGCTTTCGTCCTCCCTAATATAAGTCCACATTATTATTATTATTATTATTAATTCTACAATTTGCACTTAAAAGATATTTATGCAGATTATTAAACACTGCAACAAAGTTATAAAAGTAATGGAGTATAATGTATTTATGCGAGACCCTAAATGGAAATCAGTGCTTGAGTAAGAGTTTTAACTCTTCCAAAAGTTACAGTGCCTGCATTTCCTCAGTTCAGCCAACGAAGACAGGTAAAAAAAGGAGAAAATTCAGTGCAAACTTTACAGTTATATGAACGGGAAGAACTCTTGGTCAGGACCCTATCAGAAGTGTAGATAGGGTCCTATCAGGGCTAGTTCCGACCTGGATTTTAGCCCCATCAATATTACCACAAAAGTATCTTGTACATACGTGTGTCCAGCGACTTCAGTTTTTGTAACTTTCAATTCATTCTTCTCCTCGCCCTCTGCTTTTATCTGCAATAAAAAAAAGTATATATAATTTTTAATTTTTATAATAAATAATCATGATCACTGCTTAATTTGAGGGGTAGAATGTCGTATCTGGCCGCCACTATTTTTCATTAAATATAACCAATAATGTAATCTTACCTACCTGGTAAGGTGGAGAACATATGGATGATAGACATATACTTTAAATTATTCCAGGATATTTATTTCATGAAAAATCAGGCATTTTTGGTATATGATGACTTCCTCAGTCATGTCAGTCTGATCTTGTAAACTCCACAATTAGTGACCAACACAGTCATTGTACATGCGTAGTGGCAACTATAATAGGATCCTTCTAGTTCTATTTTCTGAAGGGGAGGATTTTTTTAGAAGGGAAATCAAGTCCGAAAACCATCATAAAAGTGGATTTTAAAGATAGTTTTCGCTTTCTGTACCACCAAAAATCGATAGAATGATTTTTTAACTGGTTAGTGGTTGCAAAAAAAATCCAAAAAATCCCTTAAAAAGTGGCGGCCGGATACGACATTCTTTCCAATTTGAGGTTTATGTGGGTTGATCTTGATTTAGTAGATTGATCAGAAAGAATGGGGACTACATGTATGGTGGGGAATGGTGATGTGACAATCTCCAGGTCGGACATTGGTCATGTTGGGTAGCAAAGGCATAAATCAGGTTGGGGGGGGGGGGGACAGGACCTGGACAAGCGAGATTTGAGGGGAAGGGAAGAGGGAAGTGGGGAAGGGAAGTGGGGAAGGGAAGTGGGTAGGGGAAGCATGCCTACTCATGAATGAACTTGGTAGGCAGGGACAACAAGAGAACAACTCAACACGACCAGGGCTCATAATAAGGAAAATAAAAAATATGAACCAACCCCTGCACCAACAAATGAAAGATATTGGGCCTTCTTCTTCTCCACAGCAACCAGGAAACTTTTTACAGCTGACGAACCGTCGTTTCTCAGCGTAACAACCGAGCTGAATTTTACAAGTTGGGAAACTAAATCAACTGTCCTTTCCACGTTAACATTCACCAAATCAGTGTTGATTTTCTCCTGCTTCGCAGCCAAAACACTGGCAGTAATGCCAAGTATTAAAAGAGAAAGAACTACTGTGGATTTCATGATTGATTGGTGGTAAGATGACGCAGGATTACGCAGATTTGCGAACCATCCGTATCACCGATCGCGAGGAGGGGAGGCCGGCCGGACGCTTGTTTTTTAAGCGCAGACGCGAAAAACGTAAATAGTCTGGCATCCGCAACAATATTAACCAATGGAAAAATGAGACGGGAAAGAGACTGTTTGGATTCACCAGGCACCGGCGGCCACGTCGACGTCCATGTGTCAAATGTAAGCAAAATACTTCCGGGTCTTTCAAGTTCATTCAACCTAGTGACCTGAAGTTATTGACCTCTCCTGTCTGAGGTTCCGGTTAACCAGAATCGAATGGCGCGCTGAGAACTTTGGCTGCAGTTGCTGGCGGATTAAACCCAGTTTAAGGAGGTAACATGAAATCTAAAGTATTATTACTATTCTTTCAGTGTTTGGTTTTGAAATGAGAGTGCAGAGAAGGTTATGCTCCGTTACGAAATATATTGAAGCCTGTTTTAACCACCATGACCAGAAAAGGGCATGTCGAGTCACCAAGCAGCTAAACTGGATTCAGTAACTTCAACTAGCATGACTAGGGTAGGCTAGCAGTCCATAACACGTTAGGCAAATCGACATGATGCATGATGATATGATCATAATCAAGCCGTCATAGTTCTATTCGTAGGATGGTAATGGAAGATAGGAAAAATATAATATAATTTATTAAAAACGGATTAAGTTTCAAAAGGGAAGAATAAATAATCATGTCAAATGTCAACAGCTGATTGAATGTACATGTACATTGTATGTCCATCGCCAGCATAATATTATTGGGCATAGGAATTACCACTATATTTAAAGAAAAAAAAAGTGCATTCAGTCCTTCCTCCATCATGTCCATCCCATGGTGTAACTGTAAGTTAACTGTGTTAGGGGGAAAGTAAGACTAATTGCGGTGACACCATGTGGAATCTCAATTGAGTAGTAATTAGTTCTGAAAAGAACTGGAGGTACAACTCGACGTTTCGATCAGTAAAACTTGTAGCTTTGCATGGTGAGGATGATAAGTAAGACTAATTGCGGTGACACCATGTGGAATCTCAATTGAGTAGTAATTAGTTCTGACAAAAGAACTGGAGGTACATGTACAACTCGACGTTTCGATCAGTATGCTCTGATTGTCCTCAGGAGAATGCCGGACTCTGGAAAATGCTGCTGCTTAAGTAGACTGCTGGAGGATCATCCCCTGAATGGATGCTGGAGGATTAGTTCATTGAGGCACGCAGGCAGGAACTGTTGAGACTAGGATCCTAGGGGTTGCGGGAGAGGAGTGTGTGCTCACTGAACTTAATCAGTTGTTGTGTTAGGGAACTTAATTAAACCACTTAAAGTCAATCTATCTGCTCCGTTCATGAACTGTTGAGGGTGCACTCTAAGTAATCAGCGACTGTCTCTAGGCCCTAGGGCATGTAGCATATTGCTGGTTATCGTGTTGTTCTACTGACTTTATTAAAATGTAAGTGTTTATGATTACCAGTGAAGAGTTTTCGGAAAGAATGTCGAATCCAACCGCCACTTGTGCACAAAGTACGCATGTAGATTTAGCAGACGACAAAATGGCCAACATCTCAAAAGATGTGCACAAATTCATTGCTCAAAATCTACCAACAATAATTGTTTCCAAACCTCACCTGACTGCATTTTCTTCTCCTTTAGTTTGTCCTCAATCATATTTTGCATGAAACTTTAGTGATATTGTCACAGTTTGCGAGAACAGTGGCGGTTGGATTCGACATTCTTTCTGAGTTTTCGCTGAATTTAAATTCTAGCATATTGACAAAATATGTATACGTACTGACGTACAATGCCCTAGCCTCAGAGACAGGGTGTGTTTTCACCACTAGAGGGCTGCAGTGTGCATGGAATGGATTAGTTTTACTGTCAAGTAATGTCATGGGAAAGAATGTAAAATACAACCGCCGCTTTTCTATCCAATTATGACAAATATCACAGATTATCCCAAAGTTGACAGAGGACACACTTAAGGAGAGGAAAGTGTAGTCAAGTGAGGATTGGAAACAATATTATGTGAGATTTTGAGCAATGAATATATGCATGCACATCGAATGAGATGTTGGCCAGTTTGTCATTGGAAAGAATGTCGAACCCAACCGCCACTTGGTCACAATGGTCTAAGCATGTGTTTTAGCAGACGACAGAATGGCCAACATTTCACAGGATGTGCATACATTCATTGCTCAAAATCTCCCAAAATATCGTTTTCAATCCTCACTTGATGACACTTGACTCTCCTTAAGTGTGTCCTCTATCATCTTTGGGATAATCTGGGGATATTTGTCATAATTGTATAGATAAGTGGCGGTTGTATTTTACATTGTTTCCTTGTCGTCCGTTGTCTAAAAGCACATGCTTAGACCATTGTGCCCAAGTGGCGGTTGGGTTTGACATTCTTTCCAACGACAAACTGGCCAACATCTCATTCGATGTGCATGCATAAATTCATTGCTCAAAATCTCACATAATATCGTTTCCAATACTCACTTGACTACATTTTCCTCTCCTTAAGTGTGTCCTCTATCATCTTTGGGATAATCTGTGATATTTGTCATAATTGGATAGAAAAGTGGCGGTTGTATTTTACATTCTTTCCTTGTCGTCTGTCGTCTAAAAGCACATGCTTAGACATTGTACACAAGTGGTGGTTGGGTTTGACATTCTTTCCATGTCATGAAAGTCACATGGACATGGCCTCAGTCATGACAGTAGCACTACCACTAGTAATATAACAAACATGACAAATTGAATGATTGATCGAAGAAGAGGCTATTTTTTTGAAGTGGCTATTTAATTGGCTGGTTCAAAAGTCACTTCATGAAAACGTGAATGCAAAGCAATTTTTTGATGTCAAAACTGAGATTTGCGCAAATTATGGTTGTGATATTATTGCCAAAAGTAACAAAAATGCTTTATATTCCAAATGACGACACTGAAAGTTCTTGTGAATACGTGCGTCTGATGTGTTGTCTGACGTCTTGTTCTGAAGACACAATGTTTCTAGGGCTGTGCCGGGTATCCGGGTATCCGGATACCCGACCGAAACAGTCATTACCCGGTTCCATTTTTCGGTTCCAATTACCTGTAAATGACTTTTTAAAATTCAGACTTAACATTTGAGCGGTGCAAACAGAAATCTGTGACTCTTGAACAATGTAATGTTTACACTTTTACAGACAATTATCTTTAAATTCAAGAGATTGCACTCCAATAAAGAAAAGATCGATTTAAAAAGATCGATCCTCTGTATTATAAAAGTCAATTTGGTACCATTTACACTACATGTATTTGTACACCACCAGAGGCATGTTTTCAAAAAAAATTAAAACGGATATCCTGGTATCCGAAGTTTCCTGATTTCGAGCATCCGGTTCCAAAAATATCCGAAAATGCACAGCCCTAAAACTTTCACAGTTTGGATGTTTATTAATGCATAATAATTTGGAAAGAATGTCGTATCCAACCACCACTTTTTAAGGGGTTTTTGGGGAATATTTTTGCAACCACTAACCAGTTAAAAAATGATTCTATCGATTTTTGGGGGTACAGAAAGTGAAAACTATCTTTAAAATCCACTTTTACGATGGTTTTCAAACTTTATTTCCATTCTAAAAAAATCCTCCCCTTCAGAAAATAGCAGGATCCTACTATAGTTGCCACTGCGCATGTACAATGACAGTGTTGGTCACTAATGGGCGAGTTGCCAAGATCAGACTGACATGACTGAGGAAGTCATCGTATACCAAAAATGCCTGATTTTTCATGACATAAATATCCTGGAATAATTTGAAGTATATGTCCATCATCATCTATCATGTTCTCCACCTTTCTGGGTAGGTAAGATTACATTATTGGTTATATTGAATGAGAAAAAGTGGCGGTCAGATACGACATTCTGGCCAATTATTAAGCGCACAAAATAAGCATACCTGTAGAAACAATTTTACCAACATCTCAAGTGTTGTGTGTATGTACATTCACTTCAGTCAGAAGAATAAGGGTACTATTACTGACGCGGAAGGGATTGTTGTCACCTTAGGGTACTCCCCAGTGGTGCCCAGGCAATCTCAATCCTGTGTAGGTTTGTGTACTTTCATGATTGCCTGGGTACCATTGTAAGGCAGAAGGGGTCGTTGTCACCTAGGGTACTCCCCCAATGGTACCCTGGCAATCTCAATCCTATGCAGGTTAGTGTACTTCTGTGATTGCCCGGGTACCATTGGGGAGTACCTTGGGTGACAACGACCCCTTCAGCATTACCGACAGACACCCAAGGTACTTTCTAAGAGAAGATTTTCACGTAATGTCTCTCAGTGGAAATTATCTTTTGTTTTTCATGTAGGAGAATCATACATACATTTCAGCACGCTTAAAGTTTATTAAGAAACGATGGCAGGCTTCAACGGAGGGGATGTGAGTCGCTCATTGCAAGACGCTCTTTATGACAGCTTGACAGCGATTCTGTCACCCCAGCAAGATGTAAGGAACCTAGGGGAGGAGCAGCTCAAGGTCCTTGAGGTCACAGAGGGTAAGTAAGGGTCATTTTAGGTTCAGCTTGATTACAGTGGATGACTCATGGGTGTGTGCGAGGAGATCCAGATAAGGGGGGGAGGGGGGACTGGAAACAAGTAGATGTTTTGATGTATTGGTTTTATCAGAGATCAGTGTCTTGATCTAGATCCAAGATACTGTGTATTCTCATTCCAAAAAGTGAAATATGTTCCTAGTCTGTTACCCTTGTGGTTTTTGGATGATTTAACCCTTCTACTACTACAAGGGTCAAAATCAGTCAAAATGTTGATATATTTGCTGAAGGATGTTGTGATATATACCCATGCAGTAATGTGAAAACTTTCAAGCCTAAAGCCAATATACACTTTGAGTAAAATGTCCGTAATGCAACCATATTTTATAAGAATCAAGATATATGATGTAAAAAGTAACCTGTAAAAGTTTAAATTTATTAACCCTCCTACTAGTCAAAATCAGTCAAAATGTTGATCTACTTGCCAAGGTATATCTAGTGCACTTAAAAAGTCGAACACTGTCAAACCTTACGTGTAGTAAGTATATTTACAGGTCAAAATGAGTCGACCGTTTTTAACTGGTAAAAGCATTGTCTGGTATTGTTGAGGGTGGTCAAAATGACAGTCAAAACCAGTCAGAAATGCCCCTGTGTGTACATTTGGGTCAACAGTCAACACAGTTGACTGATTTTGACCACTATACACTGTAGCTACTTGTCAATAAAAGTGCAGCTATAGTAGGAGGGTTATTGTATAGAATTGAAGCATTCACTCTGAGTGATTCCTCTCTCCCTTCCCTACTAACTCTTCCCAGGTTTAGCTTTGTAATTTGGGGTGTGTTCGCTGGTAGCACAGTATGTGTGTAGGTTCCCTTGCATCTACCCCCCCCCCCCCCCCCCCCCGAACTGCCAACTATATGGTTGGATAGCTCTAGTGAAGCACCAGTGTGATAATCAAGGGGTCTGCTGGAAAATGTGGTAAACTGTCGTTTCTACAGACATTTTTCATGGGGGAAATGAAAAATAAATCACAAATATTTTTTGAGGAAGTTTCACAGTTGTCGAATAAAACCAATTTTCTTCAGAATTTTATTTTCCTTTCTTTAATTATTCAATTTAACCCCAACAACCCCAAATCCTGCAACATCCTCCAAGGGGCACTTTTTGGGAGAAGTTCAGCACTGTTGGAAACTGGTACTTTCACCTCTTCAAATGGGACAAAATTACTACCTGGCAAGAAGTACAGACCATTAAGTGCTGAATATGAAAGATCAACGAAAATACGAAAATGCATGGTGCATTTTAAAGATAAGGGCATGTTTCCAAAAGTGCACTGGAGGATTTTGGAGGATTCAGGAAGGTTCCTAACCAGAATATCTAGGGGGTTAGGGTTAATTGATTGTCTGATTACAATTTGTAATTTGTGACATGTGTACGATTATCTTTTTTGTTGAAGAGTTCGGAGTTCATCTTGCACAACTAACCCTTGACCCCAATGGGGCCTTAGCTATTAGACAGGTACGTAATTTTGTCTCTTCTATTTTATTTTGCTCCAGTCAAAAATAGACAGTCAGAGGGGGGGAGGGGGGGGAAGTCGATGCAAATTAACTGAAAGATATTTGGTCACATTTGCACTGTTGTTGACTCGAGTCGGTGACTCGGACTCGAGTCGCTAATTTTTGTGACTTGCGACTTGACTTGACTTGGACAAAGTGACTTGGGACTTGACTTGACTTGGACAAAAATGACTTGTGACTTGACTTGACTTGAGTAAATTTGACTTGACGACATTGCAAGTCATCATGTATTTTAGGTTGATTTATTACATGTATTTTTCTGGTCAATCCAGCCACGGCAGCCGAATACTTTTGTGACGGAAAAAATAAAAATGCCGTCGTGAATCTATACGTAATACATAATATAATATAGTGTATATACACTGTACATGTACATGCCTTGTACTGTAACGTGTCTGCTACATGTCTAGTCTTCAACACAATCCGTCGTAGTGGAAGCTGTGGGCTATTACTGGTAAATGCATTGCATTAACATTCAAAATAATTTATAAAAACGGCTGGAACGAGGTTATAGTGACATTGTTAATTGTATTAAGAATTTGTAAAGTGTTGAACAAATTATTGCACATTTTCCGTAAAACAAAACAGAATAACTAAATTGACTCAAATTGTGTTTATTATGTAAGTAATCATTAAAGGGTACATGTGTTTTTTAATGTTTTACTCCATAAAAAGGGAATTTTATAATATTTCACGAATGTAATTTTAAAATTCTCCTTACATCACCCATGCAAGTGTTGCCAGGTTTGTCAACATAGAATCAGTAAGGCTTTCATGCTATACTTCTGTGGATCATCGGCAGGTTTGACATATCCGTTTGTGAGTTTCTGGTCTTCAGTTTGTCATTTATTTACCTCCCATTCATGTTATCACTTGTTTTTCATTTATTTTATTCAATCAACAACTTATATTAATGAAGTAAAATACGTCTAAACATCTTCAATAAAGTGTCCAACGTTACATTGTACATTTGAGCCTATATACGTTTAGCATACATTTCCCTTCGCACATGTACTGCACGATACACAGTACACGTGCGTGCGTTTGTATGGTTTTGTAGAAAATATTGCCCAGAGATTACAGCGATTACAGTCAATTATGTATAGCCTATAAACAACAAATGACAAACACTGACTTTATTATCACTGCCAAGACAGGCAACATGACAAACAGAACATTATTATAGGCAAAAAAATAATAAATACATGTAAAATAAAAATTCTGGTTTCTGGTCTCTGCGCGCGTGGCCTCAGACCCGCGTGTCGGCATTTTAATTTTGTTTTTTTGCTATGCAAAGATGTCCAATCGCAGCCACACTTTTTCACATAGCGGTATGGGAAATTTGGTCCCCGCCTATACATGTAAAAAAAATTTAAACAAAACAAAACAAAACGAAACAAAACAAACAAAAAACAAAAGCGCGTCACTGCACCGATTTTGAAACTTTTTTGGCCTTATGCACAGCAAAAATAATTCACTACATATTTCTGGAAATACGGAAGGATTTCAAGATGTCCATAAGGCCGCGCCGGAAGGTTGGCTGAAAATCCGAAAGCTGTCCAGTGAAATCGGACACGTGGTTTGCGACGCTCACATGCTTTACACACACACGCACACACACACACACACACACAAGTTTGAAAGTTGACTTTGATTCGGGACGATAAATGACTTGTGACTTGACTTGACTTGGGAAAATTTGACTTGAGACTTGATTGACTTGGGAAAATTTGACTTGAGACTTGACTTGACTTGAGAAAATTTGACTTGAGACTTGACTTGACTTAAGAAAATTTGACTTGTGACTTGACTTGACTTGAGAAAAAATGACTTGGTTACAACACTGCACATTTGTGACCCATTGTTACAAAATGAGTCTGACATTTACAACAAATCGTCTTGTCTCTTTGATCTAAATGACTGCCACACAATTGAATTCAACAGAGTAGTCAATACCTTATTGACTACTCACCCTTACATTTCGCTACACCATTATGCACCTAGCATGTTTTTCATTTTATTTATTTACATGGATTTATTTATCTTTATTATTCATTGATTAGCCTATTCAAACCTGTATTGGATTTGAATAATATATTCTATTGTATGTTTATTTCACATGGGTTTCTTTTTAAAATTATATTGTGTATTTATTTATTGAAATATTTATTTATTTCTTCACATTTTATTTTAATATTTATTAATTTCCCTGTATTAATATTTCTATTTTTCAATATATAAATATATAATTGTTCATGTTCTCATCTCAAGCTTTGATTGACAGGTTTTCAAGCCACAGTGTTTGAGTACACTTTTTCTATCCTGCCAAACTTAGAATGGGTTGTATTTGTTTTTCATTATCCCTGTCCTCATTTATCTTTTTTCCCCCATCCCCCTCTCTTGTAGTTATTCCACTGTTTTGACCGACTGTTTTGACCGCTGACCCAAATGTGCACACAGGGGCATTTTTGACTGGATTTTACTGTCATTTTGACCACCCTGAACAATACCAGACAATGCTTTTGCCAGTCAAAAACGGTTGTTTCATTTTGACCTGTAAATGTACTTACTACATGTAAGGTTTGACAGTGTTTGACTTTTTAAGTGCGCTAGATATACCTTGGCAAGTATATCAAAATTTTGACTGATTTTGACCCTTGTTGTAGTAGGAGGGTTAAACATGTCTTTTCACAATACGATTCACAAGTTGTTTTTTGGTGGTGTATTTCAGATGACAGTGTGCTTGTTTTACTGAGCTAACGAGAAATCTAAAAGTGAACAAATTTCCTTAAGACTTTGTTCACTACTAAGGGCAACAAGACCAGTGTAATTTAATATTTCTGTTGGATCTTGTTGCATTCAGCATGATATAGGATATGTATATTAACCCTAACCCCCTTTTGTATTCTGGCTAGACACCCTGCTCAACTCAACAACATACAACATTTGTCAAAGTGAGAAGGCTGCTGAGTGTAACAAGATCCAACAGTGCATATTGTTGCGTCTAGCAGGCTAGCCCTGCAGTGTGTGTGGGTGGTATTATAAGTACCCTGCTAGGCACAACAGTATGCATCAGGGAATTTAGCAGGCTAGATCAGTGTGTGTGTGTTATAAGTAGCCTGCTGAGTGTAACAGTATGCAACGTGATACTACTGTGTGGTGACAGCTGGACTCAACAGTATACAACAAATTGTATAGCATCCCTTGGCTGCACAGTGCAACAAGGTCCCACAGACGTGTACACTTGTTGCACCGTGTTGCATTGAGCAGGGTTAGGGTTATAGTATTGAATCATATGGTTCATTTGGTCAGAAGATATATTTTCAGGAAAGTGAAATTTGCTATTTTTTTCCCAATTGTCCCTACAGCTTGCTTCTCTTATTTTGAAGCAGTACGTTGAAGCGCATTGGAACAAGGAATCGGAGAAGTATAATCCTCCTGTAACGACCGATGAGGTAAGATCACGTTATCGTCGGATGATTTACCGCATAAATGTTGTGATAAAAGTGAAGTAAAGTCTGTCCCTCCCCTCCCTCTGGCCCCCCCCCCCCCCCAAAAAAAAATACAAATACAAATTCATTGCTTTGGTGTCCTCTTGTGGTTGAATATAGGATGTTTAATTAGATTATTTTGAACATTTTAATCCAGGCCAAGGCAGAAATCCGTAAAATGCTACCAGTGGGCCTACGGGAGTCAATCAGCAAGGTGCGCTCTAGCGTAGCGTATGCCATCTCGGCCATTGCATCCTGGGACTGGCCGGAGTCGTGGCCGGAACTACTGACCGAGCTGATGCAGCTGATTACTAGCGGCAACAGCGACGCTGTCCATGGTGCGATGAGAGTTCTCACAGGTATGGAGATTTCATTTTATTTGTTATAATCAGGCCTTTGATTTCTCAGGATTTTTCCTGATTTCCTGATTTTTTTACAAATCTCCCTTTGCTTCAAAATTGAAAGAAGAAAAGTGGCCACCAAGGAAAGAAAGAAGTAGCCTGTATTGTGTCTAAACCTCTAGTTTCTTGTTTGTGAGTCTGTAAATCCTCCAAAATTAATCATCCAGAAGGTTCAGGGGGTGGGGCTTTGTCCTCTAGACCAAAGGGCGACTCGGGCCCGCTACCCATTTTTCAGGATTTTTTACTTTTTACACCCCTGTATAATTATACAAATTCTGTCAAGAAATGAATTAATTTTGGCATAAAATCCAGTTATGCAGTAATGCTATAAAATTTCTCGGCCAATTTTTATTTAGAGATGCTCATGTTTGTGTATGTTTTAAAGACTGTTTAAGACTGGGTAGAGTTATTTGAAACCTGTTGAAACCGGAATGTATTTGCGTCGAGAGCCAGCTGCTCTCTCTGTCTGGATGCGTAATTTGAGCCAGTCAGATAATTCAAGTAGCTGTCTCCTGTTCAATGAGTGTGGGGTCGTGTGTTTCTCCGAGCTTTCACAAAAAGGCTGGGAGCTAGACACGATATCATGCTTAGAGTGTCGTGGCCAAGCGGTCTAGTGCATCGGACTCATTTTCTGGTGTTGTCAGAATGTGAGTTCGAATCCCGGCCTGGCTGGTCTCGACTCTTGTGTCCCTAAGCAAGACACTTAACCATAATTGCTTCGTCCTTCGGATGGGATGTTAAGCCGTAGGTCCCGTGTACTAGATTAAGTAATGCACGTAAAAGAACCCAGAACACTTATCACTTATCGTAGAAGAGTAGGGGTTTACCCCGGTGTTTCTGGTTCACATAGCAAGCGCCCTTGTTTACAGGTTTCCTGGGCACCTTTGAAAAACAGTGTTTCACTGAAAGGTCTCCCCAGGTTAAATAAGAAATAAATAAACAACATAAGGGTTAAAGGGACAGTATCGCCACGATCGGAGCAGACTTTCAACAGGGCATGGAATCGGTGTCCTAGAACACGTTGACAGAAAATTACTGGCTCACTTATGCAGCAGCAAGGGTAATATGACCTTAATCATGTGGGGTATATTTTTCAGTCATTGAGTTAATCTAAAACTATTAGTCCGATTCCATCCCTGTTGATCATGATGATATTGTCTCTTTAACCCTGGTGATAATCTGATATCCCTAGGATGATGTCACCTTTCTGGTGATATCCTTAAAGGAATTTGCACGCTATTCCAGCAGATAACATATATTATGATTATTGATTACAATTTCTTGCATGGTAATCATTCTCTCTCCAGAGTTTACGAGGGAGGTGACGGATGTCCAGATGCCCCACGTGGCTCCCGTCATTCTCCCAGAAATGTACCGCATCTTCGTTCAAGCCGACATGTACAGTATACGAACCAGGGGCAGGGCTGTAGAGATCTTCAATGAGTGTGCTAACATTATCTACAACATCATGAGTATAAGTGATGCGACAAAGGTGGGTTCAAGATGTAAAAATTGGTGTTCAGTGAGGCCCATCTTCAGGGATGCCAGTTTTCCGGCTATTGCTGGAGTTCCGGCCTTTTCATATTTTTCCCAAAGAAATCCGGCACTCCGTCTTTCGTCCGGCCGGGGAAAAAAAATCACCTTTACAGAGCGCACTCAGTTAGTTAGATGTTCTTACCTTTTTTTTTTTTTATGCCATCGCGTAATACACTCGGACATTTCACCGACAGAGGGCGACATAGTAGCGAGATAACGAGCAACGTCTTGAACTAAGACTAGCCCATTGCTCCGCCATATTGGAAACGGTGCGTGTGGGTCCGTGTAGCGTGTGTGTGCTGTATACAGTGCGTTGTATACATGGTGATTGCAATGTGATCATAAAGATTGCATTTAGCGGCCCTTATTTTCTGAAAATTTTTGACTGATTTTACTCAACTTGGCTACCGGAAGGTTGGAAGAGGTGTGGATCTGAAAAAATCGATGCTAGTGTAAAGAACAGGTTCAATTGGCGTTGGCTTGAATCAAACGAGGGATATTTTCTTTCCGTGTGCAAGTATGAACGTTTGTTCTTCCTTTTACGGGAATTTTTTTTTCTGGCTCTGGAGCAAAGAGCTACTGGCATCCTTGCATCTTGAAATAATTTTGTTTCCCCAATAACAGGACTCAAATTTAATCAACAAGTCACCCTAGATTTCAGGACTTGTCAACAAGCATTAACATTTTTTTACTGGACTGAAAACGGTCTTCACTTGCCCAAATCTCACTAATTTTAGATTAATGTTTAATACCTCCTTGTAATCAGTAATTGTTATAATTTTTTTTCCCTCAGGATGCGGCCAAATCACTTCTGTTCCCCGTTCTGCCCAAGTTCACAGAGGCCTTTGCCCAGGCACTTAATGTTCCCTATGGAGATACGTCAGACTGTGGACTCAAAATGGAAGTCATTAAGGTATCAAAAGAAACTATTCTTCCACTTGTAAAAATCGGTTTTATTTCTGTTAAAAAAAAATCATGTATGCACAATCATTTTTCACGATCTTATGTATGGCTGGTTTTATGACCCAGTTTCTTTGTTAAAAACTGTTTTGACAAATCAGCGATCCGGATTTTGCTTGATTCTTACCCACTCTTAACCCATTCATTGCAATGCTGCTAATCAGTGAAGCTTGTAGTCTTGGGTCAAGAGGTCTGTGAGGAAATTGTTTGCGCTGCAACGTTGCATGGGTCCAATGCGATGGGACAATATCCTAATGAAAAACTTGGCTCAAGACTAACCATGATGTAGGCGTGACTGTGAGGTAATGGCGTTATCTTATTGGTCAATCGGTGCAGTGATTGACAGGACAGAAAAGATGTATTATGTAATTGTACTGTACCAACCCGGGACTTGTGATCCGATGGCTGAGTCGTCAGAGTGTGGGTTCTAATGATCATGTTGTTTGTGTCCTTGAGCAAGACACTTATAAATTAAACCATATTGCTTCGCTCCACCCAGGAGTATAAATGGATACCGGCAATAGCCGGGGAAGTAACCCTGCGATAGACTGGCATCCCATCCACGGGGAATAGTAGGCCTCCCAGCGAAACCTATAAAACCGATAAAAATCTATATTTCAGATTAGGAACCTTTATTTCGCCCAAAAAACCTATAAAAACCTATATTTCTAATCTCCTGCAACACATTTTCAACTTCCTCATAAAATCCTCATGGCTTTGAAGAAAAATTACTTCCTAAGTATAAAGAGATGAAGCCAAAACAGTAGCCAAACTGTAACATGTGTACCGCTCTTAGATTTTCTGCCGGACAGGGTATGGGGTAATGTGCTTTGTTGCAAAAAGTACTCGGAAGGTAGTACCAAAATCTTGTTACTGCATAATCATGGGAAATAACCTATAAAAGCCTATATTTTGGCCTTTGGTAAACCTATAATAACCTATATTCATGTCAACAACTTTCTAAAGTTTCTATTCTTCATATTACTATTGGTGAAACTGAAATAACTCAAGTTGCTCAAGCTCGTAATCTTGGTACCATTTTTGATTCTACAATGTCACTAAATTCTCATGTTTCTAATATTGTTCGTACTGCATCATTTCACATCCATAATATAGGTAAAATAAGGAAATATCTGAATTCACATGCTACGGAGCAAATAGTTAATTCTGTTGTAACTTCTCAGTTAGACATGGGCAACTCACTTTTAATTGGTCTTCCACGTACACAAATTGATCGTCTTCAGCGCATTCGTGTTATTACTCTGTCGAAAAAGTCCTCCCATATTACACCTATTTTACAAGAGTTGCACTGGCTACCAGTAAGTTGCAGAATTGTGTACAAAGTGTTGCTCTTTGTGTTTAAATCTCTCAATGACAGTGCCCCTGCATATATTGACGATTTGCTTAAACCTTACAAACCTTACAAACAATTTAAACAATTTAAACCTCCTCATTGAGCCTAAATCTAATCATTCTTGGGGTGATTGGTCTTTTTCTCATGCAGCACCACGTCTGTGGAATCAATTGCCATCATATGTCAAATCATTGGCTTCTCTTATCCAATTTAAGAAAAACCTAAAAACTCATCTTTTGAATGAAGCATTTATATAATGTTGTTATTCTGTTTTTAGCTGTTTCGCAGCGAAGCAGCTGTTGTTTTTGTTAAAGTTTTTTTTCTTCTTTAACATTTTTTTTTTCAGCGCTTTCCGTACCGGAAGTGCATTGCAATAACACATGTTTCATTCTGAACGCCTTTTTGCAGTGTTCCATAAATGCGATTGCAATGAAACTTAAGGGGACCAATAGTGTGCATATTGCAATGTGCATATTGCAATGACGTCATAATGACATCATCAGGTGTCAAGTTACACTAAATCAAAGATTAATAATGAAAAAACATTAAAAAATTAATAACTCCTGAACCACATATGCTATCAATTTCATCTATGTGGCATATTGTAGGTCGTTACCCACTCCGTATTTCGTGCACAGATATGACCCCATTTTGACCTTGGCTTCCGGTCCAAACCGGAAGTTCAAGTTTAAAGAGCTCTACAGCCAATATGATAAAAAATAATGCTATGATTTCTGTGTATGCAATCATCAGTAGGGTGTACTCTTTTGGATAGTAGGTTTGATGACGTCATCATATGCAAGAGCGCCCTCTAGCGACAGGTTTAAAAAGACGTTATTTTCACTTGTACACTTGCCAATGTCACATTACCACAAATGATATGTCATATTGTAGCTTATGAATCAACTTAAATATCAAAACAAATTACGTCATTATGACGTCATCAGGTGTCAAGTTACACTAAGTTAAAGATTAATATTGAAAAACTATTAAAAAATTTATAACTTTTGAACCACAATAGCTATAATTATGATCTTTGAGCCATATTGTAGGTCGTTACCCACTTGACAATTCGTGCAAATATGACCTATTGTGACATTTGCTTCCGGTCGAAACCAGAAGTTCAAATATAGCAATGTTGTTAGAGCTCTACAGATACTGTGGTACAAGATGTCAAATATGGTTTTAGTGTATGACAATATCACTGACGTGTACTCTATCACAATGTACGTTTGATGACGTCATTATATGTAAGAGCGCCCTCTAGCGACATGTTTTTAAAAGAGGTGCATTATATAAATTACACTTACCAATGACACATGGATACAAATGATACATGATATTGTAGCTTATGAGCCAATTTAGTCAACAAAACAGGTTATGTCATCATGACATCATCAGTTTTTGAATTACATTAGTTTGAAGTTTTTTCTGTTAAAACAATCATACATTATCTCATGAACTATATGACATTAACTAACAATCTTTGTGTCATCTTGTAGCTAATTATTTGTATCACAATCCATTCAATGATGTCATAACATTTTAAAAGTCCTCACGGCTCAAAGTGGAAGTTAATATGATAAAAAATAGCGAAACAGCTGGGTATTCGTTCACGAATACAATTGAGCTCTAGTTTCTCTGTATCCTTGTATTTTTGTATTTAATCTTGTCCTTCTTATGTATCAGCGCCATGAGCACTTCGTTATTATTATTATTATTATATTTTGCTTAACCAGTTCGCGTCGGGAATACAAAAGTTTTTCTGGGCCCCTGTGCGGGTTTATTTTTCCCACACAAACATGTTTTTGTTTGCGTGAATTTTTTTTGGTTACGTCAATGAAACTAAGACGGGACACCCACATTTAGCTTACTAGCATATAAATTGGCGAGTTTCCCTTGGGAATTATAGCCAGGAGGGCGTATTTTGTGTTGCGTCTTTAGAAGTCCACCGAGCCCTCTAAAGAATTCTTCATCGTATTTACACGTCATCCGAGCATGGAGGAAGGATTCCTTCCTCCATTATCCGAGTGGCATGGTACCGAGTAACAATGGGACAACGGTGCACGGAAATTGGTCTATAGAAATCTTAGTATACCACAGCTTTACAGATTTCAATGGAGACAAAGAAAAAGGTGTGGAACAGGTTTACGAGTGCCCAAACCCCCCAACCACCAATGCGAGCGTGTTTACACAGCCCCCGCTATCGTGCCGAACAATTGCTGCGCAATAACACGTCGACCGAAGCACGAGCACTGCCAAAATGGCGTGTTTTCACGTCACCCGAAAGGACAACGGAAGCTTCCACAGTGTGTGGTCACGTCTTCTGAGCATGGCACTTTACGCACGTGGCTCGTTATCACGTCAACCGAGCATGCATACAAATATTCCCGTGTTTCCTATGGCGTGTTTAGATGCTCTCCGATCCGCGGTGCAAAAAAAAAACCAAATTAAAAACCCTATATTTGGTAGATTAGGCACTGGGAGGCCTGGAATAGAAATATTCTCGGTCGTTTCATGCCAATAAAACAGGAGATAAGCACCGCCCCCTGATGATGAGTCAAAATGGCTTGAGATGGACTTACCTTCAATTCAATTCAATTCAATACAATTTTGTCATGCAAAACATGAAAATTGTTTTCCCAGTCAACTTAAAAAACCAAACCAATTTCAGACTTGATATCAATTACTGCTTGTGCATTTCAGGCGCTGACGACACTGATTAAGTTCTTCCCAAGTTACATGAGTAAATGGATGGGGCAGATACTACCGACCATATGGAGCATGTTAACAGAGTGTGCGACTATCTACGTCGCTACGTGCGTTAATGATTCTGAAGATATTGACAACCCAGTTGACTCCGACGGTACGTCAGGTTGCAGTTCCGTTGTCTTTCTTAAAAAGAAAAGAACTGTAGACAAAACATGTTTGAAATAATGACTCTGCTCTTTGTACCTTCTTCTTTTGTGTTCCTGTCACATCCTGACTAACTTCTGATCACTCTTGTGTTTATGTATGTGTGCAATCCCTAGGATCCTAGTCTCATAGTCTCACAGTTTCCCGCCTGCGCGCCCCAACGAACTAATCCTCCAGCAGGGGATGATCCTCCAGCAGCCTACTTAAGCAGCAGCATTTTCCAGAGTCCGGCATTCTCCTGAGGACGATCAGAGCATACTGATCGAAACGTCAAGTTGTACCCCCAGTTCTTTTCAGAACTAATTACTACTCAATTGAGATTCCACATGGTGTCACCGCAATTAGTCTTACTTATGTGTGCATGTTTGCATATCGTCCATTTTGCCTTTGAAACGTAGGTTCGAAACGTAAGGCCAATAACTACTATTTTGAAATTATTTCACGGATATTAGTTTTTGTTTTGCATTCAGTGTGAGGTTTATACCACAAACTAATCAAACATCACTTTTACACTGAAATATGGTGTAGAAATGGTAATAATAAACAAATGGTCAAATTACAATGTTAAACTCACTTAGCTGACGATGGCATAAATTTTCTGAGAAATAATTTTGTCTGAGGCGGTTCAAATTTTGGAAAAACTATGCTTTGTTTTTCGTTTTTCTAAAAGCTTCATTTGTTTGTTTCATCTTATTCTGTCACCTGCTTCTCTCTTCATATGTCTTAACTTAATGAAATATTACATACAAATAAGTAATACCAGAAGTCTATTACCTACATGAAGTGTGCCAGCCTGCTGTAATCCATACCACGGCATTGTATTCCAAATGCGCGCACGTACAATAAAATTGGTTGCGCGTTTTGCTCCTCCCGCCCGGCCTGCCGTGGGGCATTATGGGATAGGCACTTCCATGCAAAACTAGTTCCTAGAGAACTAGACAATCTTAAACAAGACGCAGGCGAACCATCTGATGTGGGGAGAATGCGCAAACACTAAGGTGCGCGCAAGATACAGTTCTCTCACACGCGCATCCATGGGCGTCAGTCTGTGGAACAATACGTCACAAATAGACAAAATCCATTGTTTTTGGAGTACTGTGCCATGGTCTAGGTTAGTACACGAGTGGCACACTTCATGTAGGTAACAGACTTCTGGTACTATGCCGTGGACTAGGTTAGTACACGAGTGGCACACTTCATGTAGGTAATAGACTTCTGGTACTGTGCCGTGGACTAGGTTAGTACCCGAGTGGCACGCTTCATGTAGGTAATAGACTTCTGGTACTATGCCGTGGACTAGGTTAGTACAGGAGTGGCACACTTCATGTAGGTAATAGACTTCTGGTACTATGCCGTGGACTAGGTTAGTACACGAGTGGCACACTTCATGTAGGTAACAGACTTCTGGTACTATGCCGTGGACTAGGTTAGTACACGAGTGGCACACTTCATGTAGGTAACAGACTTCTGGTACTGTGCCGTGCACTAGGTTAGTACACGAGTGGCACACTTCATGTAGGTAATAGACTTCTGGTACTATGCCGTGGACTAGGATAGTACACGAGTGGCACACTTCATGTAGGTAATAGACTTCTGGTACTGTGCCGTGGACTAGGTTAGTACACGAGTGGCACGCTTCATGTAGGTAATAGACTTCTGGTACTATGCCGTGGACTAGGTTAGTACAGGAGTGGCACACTTCATGTAGGTAATAGACTTCTGGTACTATGCCGTGGACTAGGTTAGTACACGAGTGGCACACTTCATGTAGGTAACAGACTTCTGGTACTATGCCGTGGACTAGGTTAGTACACGAGTGGCACACTTCATGTAGGTAACAGACTTCTGGTACTGTGCCGTGCACTAGGTTAGTACACGAGTGGCACACTTCATGTAGGTAATAGACTTCTGGTACTATGCCGTGGACTAGGATAGTACACGAGTGGCACACTTCATGTAGGTAACAGACTTCTGGTACTATGCCGTGGACTAGGTTAGTACACGAGTGGCACACTTCATGTAGGTAACAGACTTCTGGTACTGTGCCGTGGACTAGGTTAGTACACGAGTGGCACACTTCATGTTGGTAATAGACTTCTGGTACTATGCCGTGGACTAGGTTAGTACAGGAGTGGCACACTTCATGTAGGTAACAGACTTCTGGTACTATGCCGTGGACTAGGTTAGTACACGAGTGGCACACTTCATGTAGGTAATAGACTTCTGGTACTATGCCGTGGACTAGGTTAGTACAGGAGTGGCACACTTCATGTAGGTAATAGACTTCTGGTACTATGCCGTGGACTAGGTTAGTACACGAGTGGCACACTTCATGTAGGTAATAGACTTCTGGTACTGTGCCGTGGACTAGGATAGTACACGAGTGGCACACTTCATGTAGGTAACAGACTTCTGGTACTATGCCGTGGACTAGGTTAGTACACGAGTGGCACACTTCATGTAGGTAATAGACTTCTGGTACTATGCCGTGGACTAGGTTAGTACAGGAGTGGCACACTTCATGTAGGTAATAGACTTCTGGTACTGTGCCGTGGACTAGGTTAGTACACGAGTGGCACACTTTATGTAGGTAATAGACTTCTGGTACTGTGCCGTGGACTAGGTTAGTACATGAGTGGCACACTTCATGTAGGTAATAGACTTCTGGTACTGTGCCGTGGACTAGGTTAGTACATGAGTGGCACACTTCATGTAGGTAATAGACTTCTGGTATGTCATAAAACATTAATATACTGATGGAAAAAAGAAAAATATCTCAAAATGTGACCTTATTTATTGTTGAATCTCTGATTTGTTAGGAGAGGTCTTGGGCTTTGAGAATCTTGTCTTCAAAATATTTGAGTTCATCACGGCTATGATCGAGACATCGAAATTCCGAAGTTTGGTGAAGAAGAATTGTGGCCTGTTGATGTATTACCTGGTGATGTACATGGAGATTACAGAGGAACAGGTAAGGGGAGTTAATAGACACTCAAGATTAATGCAAACTTTTTCCAAAGCTGTCCCTAAATATGGTCCTCACACCTTGTCTGCTGCTCACCCCTCCCCTTCAGCTCCCCAAGATCTGCCCATGGATTAAAGATGCATTTTCCTACCCTTTGAATGTTTAATTTTTATCAATAAATTTTAATTTTTCCAGGCTCACAAATGTCAGTTTGACATTGACTTTGCTTTTTATTTGTAATTGTGTGCTCAGCTGGCTTCAAACAGCTAAATTGTAATAATCGTTATACCCAAACACTGCTATATATTTTAATTAAAATACTGATTTATGTAAAATTATTATTATTTTATTATATTTTTTTTCTTTTTGAATTTGTTGTATTGCTTTGGATAATTTCAGGCCAAGCAATGGACGGAGAATCCAAACCAGTTTGTCGTGGATGAAGACGATGATTCATATTCGTACAATGTCCGCATCTCGGCACAAGATCTACTCTTGGTAAGCTAGTAGGATTAATGATTATAGTCTGTCTTTATATAGAGTCTCCTCTTCATTAACCCTCCTACAATCAGTGCAATGTTTGAAACAATCCATTCAGGCCACTCTAAGCTGTTGCACTTGTTGCCAGTGGCCTCCTATAGTTACCCTTCTGTGCACTGTCACACCACTGAGATTGCAGGGTCAAGTGGTCTCCCATTGGTACATTGCAGGCCATACTAATATGTTCAAACAACCAGCTACAACCAGCTGTAAACCTGACCATGTATTTTGACTGTAAACACCTGTACAAAACCAGTCAATACTGTGGTTTGTAATGGCCTTCAGTGTGTGTTGAGTAAGTAATCGGAGATGGTCTTATTTACAGTGGCCTTGGGGTGGCACTGGGTTGATTCTGTAAGATTACTTGGAAAGGACAGCAGTGGCTTGTATGCTTTAAAGGTTGGTGAAGAACATATTGGAAATATAGTGGATCGGAGTGGCCTCCGTGTGGAGTAGGGTTAAGCTTGGTCATATGGGAGTGTTATGGACGAGTGGTTAAAGCTGGTATATACTTTTGTTAACATGTCTGTAAATGCGTCTATACTTTATAAGAATCAAGAGACAATAAACAACCACCCTGTGAAAGTTTCAGCTTATTTAGATTAGATTAGATTAGATTAGATAAAACTTTATTGTCCCTCACGGGGAAATTAAAATGGCCTTTACAATACAATACAATACAATACAATACAATACAATACAATACAATACAAACGATAAGTAGATACAAAAAAAGACTAGACATAAATAAGAAGCTGGTAAAAATAAACAAAAACTTACTTATTAAATACACAAACATTTAGAACAATTCTTTTAATAAAAATATACTACAATTCAATATTAAAAATTTACAAAAATTGTATGAGGATATAGAGTACATGGTGAGGGATCAGAGCCAACCACCCGACAGCTCATCGCTCCAACTGCTCATTGTACCATTTGATAGCAGTCGGAATGAATGAACTGCCGTAACGGTGGTATGTGAATGAGAAAATAGTAAAAATGCATTCAGATGGTTCGTACTCATTCCAAGTAAGTGGTCTTTGAGGGCGTTTTTTTAAAAAGACCTTTTCTATCTGTTATTTATTTTAAAATGTATTCTGATGCAATTCAATCTTTCATGGTAATATACTTTTCAATTTTATATATAATAAACAAGTTCTAACATAAATAGAAACATAAATCAATTTATTTGTGTCTGTGACGTTTTGTCCAGTTTCTTTTTTATTTGAATTTATTTGAATTTTTTTTTGCAGTCCCTTGCTGGTGAGTTCCCCCAAGAGAGTGCCGTCGGTATAGTCCAGGCCACCATGAAGCACCTACACGACGCCGAACAGAACATGGACACACCAGCTGGAGCAAATTGGTACGATCTCACCCCTGTGGTCTGTCGAGAAATCTGCTCCACATTACTCATTCACTCCTTTGTGGTATTCGCACTGCGCATGAGCTGTTGAGGGACACATGTTGTTAGATCACTGTGGGCGAAAGGGCAACGATAGTGCGTCGTGTTTGGCGTATTTTGAAGTTGATGTGCGTACGTGTGGAATATCTCCATCGATCATTGGCTGGCAGAAGTACACGCGCATGTAGTACCATAACATATGCGCATAAAGTGTACGCACAATGTTCACTCAACGTCAAAGTGGCTATCATCAAGACACTGGGAGCAAATTCACCGCTAGAGGACTACGATGTGCACTGAGCGGACATTAAGGCAGTGTTTTAGCCAGCGAGCCGTGCAGGCCGTGTTAGCACGGCCAGTTTTAAAAAAACACGGGCAATATTTTCAAGCACGGCTTGTATTTTTAAATCGAAGCCGTGCTAAAATATTTTAGAAAATCTATTTCAGTAAAAGGGAATTTCATGTCAATTTGTGATTTTATTTTATGAAAACAATTTTTGTTAACTTTGAAGTTTTCTTTTTCTTGTGGACAATTTAAAACATAAAGGACGTAGCATGATAAATTTAATTTCACCAGTTTTTCACCTCAGTTCGATCGCGATCGTGTACGCACAGCGGAGTCTCCGATTGACTTGTCACGCTTGTGGTCCGACTTTAGTCTGGTACACGTGTTGGTATAAAATCAACTCTGTATTTACATGTGCACAACCGAAGCGGGGAACCAGTCCGTATTTCATAGACTTGATTTAGTCTATTCAGAGAAGCGTCAGTTACATCATGTCGGCCAAAAGGGGAAAAATAACAAACTTCTTCACAAAGGTAACAGCAAAATTGTCACGTTTAACTTACAACATGTACAATCAAAATACTTTGGGGTACAATGCAGTAGTAGGCCTACCCAAATTTTGTGTTGCTCAACGTCCATACTATTTTGTTTAACAATGCCATTTCATGCTGATGAGAGTTTCATGAACTATCGGAATTGGCATCAGAATTTCGCCGTCATTCTGCCGAAATCAACTGATCAGAAAATTACCTTGTTAAAGAACAACACCTCATAATATCATACATAAATCCACTGGCAAATCTGAAATCATAAGCATTGAAGACCGATCTCACATGTCAAAAGCATGTCAATGTGCATACCACATCGTTCGTCGACTCGTGGTGCATGTACATTGCATGGTCGGACTGTTTATGTTTGTGTGTACGACTACGACGTGTGTGCACGTGCGCGCTGTGATGTTGTGGGGCACTATAAATAGCGCAGAGGGCTTATACTTACGTATACATTATGCGCCCGTGTGCAAAAAATAGTAAACTTGATTTAGTCACATAACACCTCAAAAAACAAGATGTACTTCAAACAAAATGGCAAATTGAAGAAATTAAGAAAAAATACAAAGGTTCATTCATATGCACGTACATTTTTTTTTTTTTTTTTAAATATAATTAAAATTGTAGTGATTTGTCAAAGAAAACATTTGTGTCATATTCTCATTTACATAACTAATTGACATAGCTGTGGTTTAATACTATTAACTGACATTAAATTACATTTTATATTAAAATAAAATACATCGAAACATAATTTCATTTTAAAAATGTAACCCTTTTTTTATATATAATAAACACTTGCTGGTATAAATACTAGTTTCGTGGCATACGCATTTCCAAATATATTGTGTTAACAAACTTTCTTAAAAACTTTAATTACTAATGGCTATCACTATGCAAAATTAGTGGACTATTGCACATTCTGTATTTTCTGCTAAACTTATTATTTTTTGTTTAAAAAAGGAAACAATCTAACCAAATTAGCTAATTTTTACCTGAAAAACAGGTATCAGAAATGCATTTAGAGACCACCAGAGAGCATCTAAAATAGCCAGAGCTTCCAGGGTCCTTAAGTAGGCCCTGGACCCCGGCGGTGAGGGACTTCGGGGTCCGCGCTCAAGTTGTGTGCTTCGCGCTCAAGTTGTGTGCTTCGCACACAAATTTTGGACTCCAATAAATTGCACTCCCACTTTTTTTTTTTGCACTCCCACTTTACCAAATCCTGGCTAAAACACTGCATTAAGGCCCCTGTATACACGATTGGTATTCTTGATATTAACATAAAAATGATTAACATGAAATTAACTTTGTGCGCAGTTGATGATGGTGTCAAACATCCCTTGAAATATTTATATCTGAGGTGCAATCATTTTTAGTACAATTAGTCAAATTATTTTGCGCATTAATTTTTGTCCTCCGGAGAAATCATGTACACATTGGAATGAATACACAAAATATGTATGGTGAGATTTGCAGTGACACCATGTGTTGAAAGAATCTCTTTAGAGTAGTGAGGGCTCAGAACCCTCACTTCTCAGCGTTCTGAGAAGAACCTTCAGAACTCAGAACCCTCACTTCTCAGGGTTCTGAGAAGAACCTTCAGACCTTAGAACCCTCACTCCTGGAAAGAGATTATTTCAATACATGGTGTCACCGCAAATCTCACTATGTGAGAGTGTCGTGGTCGAGCGGTCTAGCTTACCGGACTCAAGTTCTGGTGTTAGCAGCAGAATGTGGGTTCGAATCCCGGCCGTGACACTTGTGTCCTTGAGCAAGACACTTAACCATAATTGCTTCTCTCCACTCAGGGGTTAAATGGGTACCTGTGAGGGCAGAGTTGGTTGATTAGCCCTATATGCGCTGTAATGGCAGCAATTGAGCTGTATACTCCCCAGGGAGCTGAGATGGTTTCAGGAATGATTTATGAGCCTTATGAGCAGGGGTAATAATATGCGCCTTGAGCACCACTCAGTTCGTGGATACGTGCGCTATATAAGTCCACACATTATTATTATTATTATATCTATTTCCACCATGCATAGCCTTAAGTCTTATTTACCCAAAATAATTTCACTATTTGCTTGTTAACCCTAACTCCCTAGGCCCATTTGCTTACACATAACCTGAATCCTTCCTAACTCCCTAGGCCCATTTGCTTACACATAACCTGAATCCTTCCTAACTCCCTAGGCCCATTTGCTTACACATAACCTGAATCCTCCCTAACTCCCTAGGCCCATTTGCTTACACATAACCTGAATCCTTCCTAACTCCCTAGGCCCATTTGCTTACACATAACCTGAATCCTTCCTAACTCCCTAGGCCCATTTGCTTTACACATAACCTGAATCCTTCCTAACTCCCTAGGCCCATTTGCTTACACATAAACCTGAATCCTCCAAAATCCTTCAGTAGTAAAGCAAGCACATGACATGTATGCACACATGTGTTTCTAATCTGTGGTACATGTACATGGCCAGGGACCCTCCCTGCATGCATGGAGCAATAAACAGTGTCCACTGACCCAAGCACTGACCTTGCAATCACTACAACAAACATGGATGTACCATGGAAAGGCAAGTATGCCTAATAACCTCAGTCCTCCAAAATCCTTCACTTTAGCAAAGAGCATGTAGCATGTAACCTCAATCCTTGAAAATCCTTCACTTTAGCAAAGAGGATTTTGGAGGACTTGGGAAGGTTAGGTAGGGTTAATGACATAATGAAATAAGCAGAAACATTTTCAGTTTTTTTTTCTTATGCGTTGAATTTGATTTTTATGAAGTAAGGATGCATTCACAGACATTTTACAGACTTGGTTTGCTGGCTTTAATGATCTTGAAGACGATCAGAACACACTGTTGTGTATTTCCGGCTCCAGATACGAGGTACTTCGTGGGCTGCGCATAAACGAAATGGCGCATGTGCCATTGGTTTGCAATGTACTTCTGGTTTCAAATTTGTTACACTGAATAGAGAACAAAATATCATATATACAAAACAAAGTCTGTAGAATTTTTTTTTTACAATTTTGAAAATAATAAAAAAAAATTATAGTAAGCAGAGAACAAAAAAAAACCTATTGTTCTAGCTGGTGGATCTTGTTGCATTGAGCAGCCTGCACACTTTTCTGGTGTTCAGCAGGGTGTCTGTAGGGGGTTAGGTTTATATGAGTTTTTTTTATAAATTACAAATTTTCTCTGTAGTCTCAAGGGAAATGTTCACAGAAAGGGAAATTATCATTGAAAGTGATTTAATATGTTTTTTTTCTTCTTATCTTTTCATTTGTGTAGGTGGAAAGTTCATGAGTCAAGCATGCTAGCGTTAGGCTCCATCAAGTCACTGATCATCGACAGGACGGCCAGCGGGAAGCTCACCTTTGACATGAACTCATTCCTGACGAATATTGTACTTAGTGACCTTAATAAACCAGGTACATGGTAATGTCGGCAAAATGGAGTTAAGAGTAGGCATACTCTTTTTCTAGCAAGGCATACGTTAAACGGCTTATTACGTTGGCGGAAAATAGTGAAAATGCATGAAGATGGTTTGTGTACATTCCAATGCGAAATTAAAGGAGTATTCTTTCCTAATTTCAAACTGAAAATTATTTAACTTTTCTCAAAAGTGACAGCCAAAATTACTTCTAGGGAATATCGATGCACTAGTTTTACACCAAGATAGTTTAATTATAATTTGACAATTTTGTTATTTTTGAATTAACCAACCCAGCATTGGGTAAACTTCATTATCCTAATTTACATGGCTGTGTAGGCAATAATAGAAGGCAAAATGGTTAGAATGCATGACTATATCAACACACTCGAGTGTTATATGTCAATGGAAAAGCCCTTTCCAAGTACACAATTCTCAAGTTTTGTAAAATGCCAACTTGACTCGCATTTCGAGGGGGGGGGGGGAGTTCACATAAACACCATGAAAGAGCTCTTAAAACCTATGTATTGTAATCTCTTTGAAGTAACTGTTGGTTTACCGTGTTTAATTTCTTTGTAATCATGCAATATATATTATAATCAATATTATACTATCAAAAGAGAATTTCTACAGGGTGTCACCGCAAACAGTCTTTACAGTCTGCTGTTTCTTGAGATTTTATTCTAGGAAGTTTTTTACCATTTACTTGTTTTTCTCGATTTTTCGAGCAGTTTCTCCATTTTTACTTGGAAGAGCGCTTTGGGCAGCCAGTAGATTTTCACTAGCGATGTCTCCAGAGCTTATACAGAGGTGGGTCAACTACAGAGAAGATTTTTTTTTTCCAGATTTGTTTAGATTTTTAATGTAAATTTTATATTTCTTACTAAATCTCATGTTTAAAAGGAGTATACTCTTGATAATTACCCAATTACAAAATCATTGAATTATAATATCAACACGTACATGATTTGATCTTGCACTTTTTTTTTCCCACACACACTTGAAAAGCACCAAGTATACAGTGCTTCAAACATACGTCAGTGTATTAATGCCCCCAAAAAAGTCTCCGGTTTCTGGTCATCGGTCGGCTTCAAAATCGGTGTGGTGATGTTTTTTTTTTCTTTTTTTTTTTTTTTTTTTTCCGGCGATCTTTTTTTTTGCCAACAGGGAAATACGTGAATACATTGTATACGCGGGGACCAAATTTTCCATATACAAAGTATGGTGGCTAAGAGAGGCCTCACAAATCTGGCAAACGTTCATACCCCTATGTGAAAGTCGTTTAACCCTCTTACACACGGAGGCCACGCCGATCCACAAAATTCTGCTCTTGAGCAACCTTCAGTACATACATGTACAAGCCTGCTGTCCTTTCCAAGTAATCTTACAAAATCAACTGTGTGCCACCCAAGGCCACTGTAAATGTTTCAACATATTAGTATGGCCTGCAATGTATCAGTGGGAGACCACTTTACCCTGCAATCTCAGTGGTGTGACAGTGCACAGAAGGGTAACCATAGGAGGCCACTGGCAAGAGCTAATGGCTTGGAGTGGCCTGAATGGGTTGTTTCAAAAATTGCACTGATTGTACGAGGGTTAAAGCACAGCATGGCAGAATTCCAGAATCGATCCAGCAATTTTGGCTGCAATTGGACATCGTTTCATAGCAACAAAAAAAAGAAAATTAAAAATGCCGACGCGGGGATCTGAGGCGATGCGTGAGGAGACCAGAAACCTGACACATGAAATTTAATCAATCTATACGTACATTTTACATGTTAAAAAATGTCTTACTTCTGTTACAATTTTACATATGTCTTGATGCATACAGTGCCTTCATACAAATTGTACATTTGTGATAAATATGCCTCACGTATTGTGTATGTACAAATTGTCTTTGTGGCTGCGTATATTTATGCGCACTTTTTACAGTGCACTTCATTGACCTGACGTTTGTATAAACATCAGATGAAGTTTTGATTCCTATCTGCATGTGGTGAATATTAGCCCTAACCCCCTAGGTATTCTGGCTAGGAACCTTCCTGAATCCTCCAAAATCATCCAGTGCACTTTTGGAAACATGCCCTTAATCTTCAAAATGCACCATGCATTTTCGTTGATCTTTCATATTCAGCACTTATGGCTTGTAACCTTTTGCCAGGTATTAATTTTGCCCCATTTGAAGAGGTGAAAGTACCAGTTTCCAACAGTGCTGAATTTTTTCCAAAATAGTGCCCCTTGGAGGAGTTTGGAGGATATGGCGTGGTTAGGGTTAATATATTTCAATATGTCAGTCATGCGTAAAACAACATAGTGTCAGGTTTGCAGTGCACTCTATTGACATGACGTCCATGTCAAATCAGATGTAGTTTTGATGTATGGTGATGGTAAAATATTCCAGTATGTCTGGAACAACGTCATAGTGTCAGCTTAGCTGCTTGTGAATATGCAAATTTTATTTTTCTATCTGCAGGTTTATCCCCATGTACTGCCGACCGACGCGGCTAAGTAGCAAACCGGGATAGGCCACGTGAATAATCTTCCCCTCTTTTGTGTCCTTTTGAAGATTTTTAGTGTTTACAGTCAAGGGTCTTGACGCTGCCCAACCGCCGGCAATAAGAATATCAGCAGTCCGAGCCATCTATGGGTTCTGCGAGCATCTTAAGACGTCGGGCAGCACCCAGATCATCGTGCCTTACCTTCCCGAGATCATGGAGGGTCTCATCCAGCTAGCGACGCAGTTTACCAACGACGTACTCTCTCTAGTACTAGAATGTGTTTGCGTTGTACTTACGGTAAGAGCTACTGCAAGGTTGCTGATCTTTAAAACAGCGCTATTGTGTTGTGCTTAACTGGAAGATACAGCACTGGTAATGTTAGCAAAACAATTTTCACGAGTGTGCTTACTCTCTTTGAATCAAGATATGTATGCATTATTAAAGGGGGACTGACATCCTTTACTTAAGGCGTTTTGTAATAAAATATTGTTTTTGAGACCCACCTGTGTCTATTTAATCATTGATTTCTGAGTACAAGTATTTTAAAACAATGTTTGAAGTGTTTGGGGGAGGCAACCCCGCCCCATGGTGGAAGCTTCATTTGCATAAGATATGTGACGTAAGGTCGGGAAGATCCGATGTGTACATGATGTACATGTACATACATACGTTTCACACATGCAGCGTCGATTTCATTTCTTCCATGATTTTTGTTTCCGGAACTAATAAAATGCCGGGAAGATGTGTTGCTGCAGGATGCAGCAACACCACCAAAGACGGTGTTAGCCTTAATCTGTTCCCAAGTGAACCAAAATATCGCCGTATTTGGACGAGCAAAGTTCGACTGACAAGAGTAAAGTGGTCAGGTCCATCGGCTCACACAGTTTGGTGCAGCGATCATTTTGAGCCGAATTTCTCTTCCCGACATGACGTCACGAACAGCTCCTCCGTGCAGGGTGGGAACAACTAGTAAAAGTGGGGGGCATTTTTACAATGGTAAAATAACACTCTCAAAAACAATAAAAACACCAAAAAATTTTTTATTCATCTTTTACTGATATAACAGAAGAAAACGATCACATATTTAACTGTTTGATTTAAACCCATGACAGTCCCCCTTTAAACAATCACCCCTGTGTAAGTTTCAGCTTATCACGCTGTAGGGCAAAAATTAAATTAATCGCTTATCACCCGATGCAAGAATTTCATCATCAACTTACCATGTTGTGTCATTAATGAGAAAATAGTAAAGATTTGTGGTTTTTTTTTAGTCATTCTAACACGGAATTTGGGAAAATTCGAACTGGAAATTATTTCACTTTTCTTAGAAGTGACAGCAGCTCAGAGAAAATTATTCCGAGGGAAGATTGATTCTTGACACCAACTACAATGTAAGTTTCACATGACAATTCAACAAACATGTTTCTTTCTGTACAGATAGACGATGCCTTTACAGTACAATACGAAAGCAAGGTTGCACCTCTAACGATAGCCCTGTTCTTAAAATACAATCAAGGTGAGCAAATAACTAAATTGTTTGGTTTGATTAAAACGTTATTTGCCCATTTCTATTTGGCGTTATTCGACAAAAATTACAGTTAATTGATTTAATTTGCCCTGCACCGACGTGTGTATAGCACTGTATACTCGGTGCTTTCCGAGCGTCTGTGGAAAAACTTCACAGGCGACTCGGGCGGGATTTGAACCCATAACCTCCTGCTTACTAGTGCATTGAGTATACAGTGCTATACACAAATCAATTGTTTGTCACCCGACGCAAGAATTTCATCAACCTATACATATCGCAGAAGCTGCTGTTATATAGGGTTCTAGCCAACCAATCGTCATCGGGCAAGCTCGGTGGTTGAGAGGTTAAGACGTCTGCACTATTAAGCAAGAGGTCGTGGGTTCGAATCCCGCCCAAGTCGATTGTGAAGTTTTTTCCACAGACACTCGGAAAGCACTGAGTATACAGTGCTTTACACAAATCAATTGTTTATCACCCGACGCAAGAATGTCATCAACCTATACATATCGCAGAAGCCGCTGCTATATAGGATTCTAGCTGGCCAATCGTCATCGGGCAAGCTCGGTGGTCGAGAGGTTAAGAAGTCTGCACTAGTAAGCAGGTTGTCATGGGTTCAGATCCCGCCCAAGTTTTTTCACAAACACTCGCGGTGCAGGGTAAATTAAATCAACTGTTTAACACCCGCAAGAATTTCCTCAACCTGTCCATATATAAATGCAGGCATTTATACGAGTGCTTCGGCTTGGTCCATATCGCCCGTGATCATGCCCAAAACCTGCGGTAAAGACCGCGTGACAAACTTTAATTCCCTTAATGTATTTCTCTCCGCTGGCCATTCAGATCCTGCAACCACAGCACTAGTTGAAGAAATCTTCAGAGAGCTCTGCTGTAGACGGGGATGTCAAGATTCGCTGCACGCGAGACTCTTACCTACCCTAGTTAGTATACTGGTGGCACCAGTGGAAAAAGTACCAATCGGCCTACAGTCAGTAAGTAGTAATAATGACGGTGTACTTCATAGCGCATGTATCCACAATCCACCAAAGTTGGGCAAATTCCTTAAAGCACACAAATTCGCTGAGTACAGAAGATTTGTGCTTAGAGGGAAAAAATGGCTTACCAGGCAAATTGTCATGTAATTCTGGCTGATTCACAGCAAAATTTTGCTCAGCAGATAAATTTGCTCGGCAATATTTTCTGTCTAGTACCTCTGTGACATTGTGCCAAGGTGCACAAAGGTGCACAAAGGTGCGCCCCACTTAGAAATCTTAAAATTTTTAAAACTATAAAACAAAATATCGATTGATGTCTGACCTTTTATCTTAATTTAATGTGGATAGTCCAGAGGCCCGCCGAGTTATTGTCGCTAGTGAAAACGCCCACACTCAAAAGCATCCATTTTGGAAAAAGGCCCTATGCTTGGAAGCAAATCAGTACCACTTTTTTCAGGGCCTAGTGTATCCAAAATATTCAAAGTTGGAAGTCAAGGACCCCCAGATCATGATATTGGACTATTTTTACACAATCTCTCAAATGTATGGGTCTCAAATCTTCGTTTGAAAAAAATTGAGGGAATACAAATTATTATGAACAGCTTGGCGCATGAATTTCTCACTGTTTTATAATAATAATAATAATAATAATACAGAAGATTTATAATGCGCACATATCCATCAAGAAGTGCTCAAGGCGCTTTACAGTAAACAAGAAATCATACAATAGCATAACAACACAATAGCAAATGCAATATAATACTAAACAAAAGATCAAAAATGCATAAATGAATGTTAGTAGTCCTTATAGGCAATACACATAAGATGAGTTTTTAAGTTTTTCTTGAAGGAGTAAACAGTTTGAGATTCACGAATGTACAGAGGCAAATCATTCCAAAGGCGTGGAGCCACAACTTCAAAAGATCTGTCACCCCAAGAATGTTTAGACTTTTGTTCAGCCAGCAGAAATTTTGCACTGGAACGTAACTTGCGAGAGGGGTCATAACATTTCAACAAGTCAGATATATATAATTGTGCACAATCATTCAAAGATTTGAAAGCGATAAGCAATATTTTATAAATAATACGATATGTATGATATTGGCAGCCAATGCCGATCTTTAAGGATGGGGGTGATATGACGTGGTGTTTTGAATCTTTTGAAGTCGTCGTAGTTGATCCTGAGGAAGTCCATAAAGCAGTGAATTTGCCATATCAAGACGATGTTATGAAGGAATGAACAATTTGTTCTGTTGCATCATAATTAAGATATTTGCGTAACTTTCCAATGTTCCTAAGGTGAAATGCTGCGGTGCGAGTAACATTTGACATATGAGGTTTAAGTGTCATGTTTGCATCAAAAATAACTCCAAGGTTCCTTGCTTGAGAAGAAGATTGCACATGAGTTACCAATAACAATATTTGGAATAGAAATCTTAGGTAGTTGTTGACGAGAACCAAATAGCACAAATTCAGTTTTATCATCATTGAGTTTTAAGAAATTTAGTGGGGTGCACCCTCAAGTCACCCTTATAATTACCCCTGCTCATCAAACCCATAAATCATTCCTGAAACCATCTCGGCTAGTATACAGCATGATTGCTGCCGTTTTGGCGTATATAGGCCTAATCAAACACAACAACCAACTCGGCCCTCAAAGGTACCCCTTCAATTTCTGAGCATATTAACAAATACAGATCAATGGTCTCACATGCATGTTGGGTACTAATCTCACTGACAGCATATAACAAAAATTGTCATTGTTTCTTTGTTTCACAGACATCGCTGGACATTTTGACCGTCGTCGTTCGGAGTAGCTCTGTCCCATTGTCGGATACGCTGATAAACAATGCCTTCCCCGCTGTAGCACACTGTACACTTAAGACAGACGACAATGCAACAATGCAGGTAAAATTTTCAGTATTTGTAATGTCACTTTTCAGGATATTTCCTGATTTCAGGATTTTTTTTTTTTTACAAATCTCCCTTTACCCCAACGTTTTCATGAAAGTAGATAAGTAGCCACCAAGGAAAGAGAAAAGTAGCCTGTATTGTGTCCAAACCTCTAGTTTCTTGTTTGTGGGGATGTGGAGAGTCTGTAAATCCTCCAAAATTTAGGATCCAGGAGGTTCAGGGGGCTTTGTCCTCTAGACCAAAGGGTGACCCAGGCCTGCTACCCACAGGATGTTCAGGGGGGCTTTGTCCTCTAGACCAAAGGGAGACCCAGGCCTGCTACCCACATGAGGTTCAGAGGGGCTTTGTCCTCCAGACCAAAGGGAGACCCAGGCCTGCTACCCACAGGAGGTTCAGGGGGCTTTGTCCTCTAGACCAAAGGGAGACCCAGGCCTGCTACCCACAGGATGTTCAGGGGGGCTTTGTCCTCTAGACCAAAGGGACACCCAGGCCTGCTACCCACAGGAGTTTCAGGGGGCTTTGTCCTCTAGACCAAAGGGAGACCCAGGCCTGCTATACCCACAGGAGGTTCAGGGGGCTTTGTCCTCTAGACCAAAGGGAGACCCAGGCCCGCTACCCACATGAGGTTCAGGGGGCTTTGTCCTGTAGACCAAAGGGAGACCCAGGCCTGCTACCCACAGGATGTTCAGGGGGGCTTTGTCCTGTAGACCAAAGGGAGACCCAGGCCCGCTACCCACAGGAGATTCAGGGGGCTTTGTCCTCTAGACCAAAGGGAGACCCAGGCCCGCTACCCACAGGAGGTTCAGGGGGCTTTGTCCTATAGACCAAAGGGAGACCCAGGCCTGCTACCCACAGGAGATTCAGGGGGGCTTTGTCCTCTAGACCAAAGGGAGACCCAGGCCCGCTACCCACAGGAGGTTCAGGGGGGCTTTGTCCTCTAGACCAAAGGGAGACCCAGGCCTGCTACCCACAGGAGGTTCAGGGGGCTTTGTCCTGTAGACCAAAGGGAGACCCAGGCCTGCTACCCACAGGATGTTCAGGGGGGCTTTGTCCTCTAGACCAAAGGGAGACCCAGGCCTGCTACCCACAGGAGTTTCAGGGGGCTTTGTCCTCTAGACCAAAGGGAGACCCAGGCCTGCTATACCCACAGGAGGTTCAGGGGGCTTTGTCCTCTAGACCAAAGGGAGACCCAGGTCTGCTAACCACAGGAGGTTCAGGGGGCTTTGTCCTCTAGACCAAAGGGAGACCCAGGCCTGCTACCCACAGGAGGTTCAGGGGGCTTTGTCTTCTAGACCAAATGGAGACCCAGGCCTGCTACCCACAGGAGGTTCAGAGGGGGCTTTGTCCTCTAGACCAAAGGGAGACCCAGGCCTGCTACCCATTTTTCAGGATTTTTCACTTTTGTCAAATCATACCCCTGTATCTGGCCCGATCACTGAATAATTTTAGTTTGCCTGAAACTGTGAAAGTTTTGAGAATTTATGACACACTCTTTTTCTTAAACAGAGCGGTGGCGAATGCCTTCGTGCCTACGTCGCCGTCGCCTACAACCAAATCGCCTCCTGGCAGGACGCACAAGGTCGTAATGGTCTCCAGTACGCCATTGAAGTGGTCACCAGGCTACTCAATCCATCGACGTCAGAGTTCACGGCCGCCTTCGTGGGAAGACTGGTGGCCATTCTCATCACGAAGGCCGGTAATGCCTTGGGGGATAACTCGGACATGATCTTGAGGGCGGTGTTAAGCAAAATGCAACAAGCGGAGACCCTGAGTGTCACGCAGGTTAGTTATAGGGCTGTGCCGGGTATCCGGGTATCCGGGTATCCGGATACCCGACCGAAACTGTCATTACCTGGTTCCGTTTTTCGGTTCCGAGTACCCGTAAACGACTTTTTAAAATTGGGACTTACCATTTCAGCGGTGTGAACAGAAATCTTTGACTATTGAACAATGTAATGTTTACACTTTTAGGAGCAATTTTATTCAAGATAACACCTTTGTAGTATTTTATGGACATTTTCCATACACTTTTGTCCAACTGATATATTGTATCCAATCATTAAGACTCAAATAGCCTGGCTGCGGCATGCTACAAACAAGTATCAAACTAGCTGCTCAGGATGGAACGTTTGCCTATTGTTCACAGTAATTGGATTAGTGGGACAATAACTGCTGCTTTATGTATGCACTGGAGTGTGCACCATGATGTGTTAATAGAGGGGATTTTATTATAGGGGACGTCCACATTAATTGTTGTCGTAATAAAAAAGTGGTGTTGAAATTGGTTTTGTTGTGTAATTATTTTGATGTGCCACCGACCATCCCTCAGCATATCACCAACATTTACATTTATTTACCCACCGATACCGAGCTCTCTCGTGTGTATACATTTGCCGACAAGGTGACAATTTGTTTCAAAAGAAAGACATAAAAAGGGAGGTGTTAAGTCGGTCATTGTCTTTGAAACCAACATTAGGATCCATAATCAGTCGGATTTGAAAGGTATTATTGGTTGCGGGTTTGTTTCTTTCAATTGGGCAGCTTATTTTTTACAATCACCTAATCTCCTATCAGTTGAAAAGACGTTTATGAGGGACGAAATGCGGTTGCTTATCAGGGTTCGTACAGGTCATGGAAAACCTGGAAAGTCAGGGAATTTTGCTTTTGCATTTTCCAGGCCTTGAAAGTCATGGAAAAGGGTAAACTTATTTAAAAGTCATGGAAAGTCATGGAATTTTAAGACTTATTAAAACCAGTTCGCGTCGGAGGCCGTGTACACACGCAATTTTTTTTCGCACCGCGGATCGGAGAGAGTCTAAACACGCCATAGGAAACTCGGGAATATTTGTATGCATGCTCGGTTGACGTGATAACAAGCCACGTGCGTAAAGTGACATGCACGGAAGACGTGACCACACGCTGTGGAAGCTTCCATTGTCCTTTCGTGTGACGTGAAAACACGCCATTTTGGCAGAGCTCGTGCTTCGGTTGACGTGTTATTGTGCAACACTTGTTCGGCACAAGAGCGGGGGCCATGTAAACGCTCTCGCTTCACATGGGTGGTTGTGCGGGGGCACTCGTAAACCTGTTCCACACCTTTGTCTTTGTCTCCATTGAAATCTGTAAAGCTGCAGTATACTAAGATTTCTTTAGACCAATTACTGTGCACCATTGTTACTCAGTACCATGCCACTCGGATAATGGGGAAGGAATCCTTCCTCCATGCTCGGTTGACGTGTAAATACGACGAAGAATTCTTTCGAGGGCTCGGTTGACTTCTAAAGACGCAACACCAAATACGCCCTCCTGGCAATAATTCCCACGGGAAACTCGCCAATTTATCTGCTAATAAGCTAAATGGGGGTGTCTCGTCTTATGGTTTCATTGACGTAACCAAAACAAATTCACGCAAAAAAAACGCGTTTGTGTGTGAAAAAAGAAACCTGCACAGGGGCCCAGAAAAACTGTTTTATTCCCGACGCAAACTGGTTTTAAAAGAAAAAGAAACAAGACAACCGGCAACCAAAAAGACACAATTTCTGGGTCACAAGTTCACATCAAAGAAATGTCTGCCGACTTTGGAATGTTGAATGTATCAATTTGGGATTAGAGCCAAGACAAGAGTTGGGGCTATTGTTCACTTGACAATGACTGACAGGTTGTGGTTTTACACTCCCAGACCAAGAGACAATAACCTCTGGGACCTGGTTCTTGGCTGGTTTACAAGCTATTATAAACTAAACACGCGTGGGTCCCACTCTGCCTGGCACGCGGGTACCCCGCTCATCTGGTTTTTGCCTAAGCAGTGTGGTAGCGGAACCAGTGTCGTTTAACGTTGAATGCTTATAAATAGATCGCGGCAGGCCGCATAGTTACAAATGCGGTGCATCAAAAACATTCTCTTGAAAAGAAACAAAGTTGCCGGCCAATTAAAATGTATCAATAAAGCTTCCTTCAAGATGAAATAAATCTCTCAGTGGCAACAAATTATTGTTGTTCACAATTAGTTCTCGAACTGAACAAAGGAAATTTTGGGGTGTTTTTTTTTCACCATGGAATAAATTATAGCGTATCGATAGCGTATCGGCCGATTTATAGCGTATCGGTATTTTTTTTTATAGCATATCGGGCATGCCTGGCTAGAACACTGGTGTTATGCGAATCTACTTAGATTCGCGTTGTTAATGTTGGGCGCGAATCTTCGCGCGAATCGAAAAGTCATGGAATACTTGTTGTAAAGGTCATGGAAAGTCATGGAAAGTCATGGAATTAATTATCTTATTAAAAAAGTGTACGAACCCTGCTTATGATGAGCTGCGAATTATGGCTCGTCAAACATTGATGGAGGGGACAAATTGGCTGAATACTAATTAAAAAGTAGACAAAGCTTACATGATACGTTTTGTTAAGTTATTTTTTGATGAGTGCGCATCCTAAATTTTAGACTCATTTCTTGACTGACCGATCAACACGATGCCACGTTCAACAGGGAATAGTCAAGTTTGGTCCCATTTTGAGAAAAAGGGGCCCAAATTGGTAAAATTCATTATTTCAAGAAACAAGGTTTATTGACAGGTTTATTGACATTTAACTAAAGTTTGTTGTGATAGAAACAATATTAATATTCAAGTTCTGATTTTAGATTCGTTAATATTTTGCAGTTTGTTAGTTTCATAATATTAAATATTATTTTAGTACGCAACATCATGTCCTTATCCAAAGCCAACATGACGAACGGGATATCCTTTTTTAGAAGGCAGGGGCGCGGCAAGGTGCAAGCACATGATTCGTTTTCCCACAACGGGTTAGTTCCGCCCACATGGCCTTTGATCGACCAATAATAATAATAATAATGTGTGGACTTATATAGCGCACGTATCCACCAACTAAGTGGTGCTCAAGGCGCATTCTTTTACGTGCATTACACAACACACGGGACCTACGGCTTTACGTCCCATCCGAAGGACGAAGCAATTATGGTTAAGGACCTTGCTCAAGGACACAAGTGTCACGACCGGGCCTCGAACCCACACGCTGCTGCTGGCAACACCAGAACTTGAGTTCGGTGCACTAGACCGCTCGGCCACGACACTCAATGACATTATTCAACATGTGTTTTGTGACATGAACATCCAAGTCAACTTGCTATACGCATGCACTCTGATCACGCACACACCAGTGATCATTGTCTTCTGATATGGTAGTCACTCCCTGATACAGTCACGTGTGAGGCTGCTGTAGCTGTGTGATGCACCGGCTGTGAGTGCGAGCGTGGGATCAATTGGACTTTCTTTTGTAAATTGGGTTATTAAAGACACTTTTGTAGCAATTTTTACGGTTTTATTTCAGAAATAACTTTGCGTAAATACAATATTTTGTCACCAAGATGTTATACTTTAATAAAGATCGAATTAAATATGGTATCCTCTGTATTATAAAGGTCAATTTTGTTAACATTTACATGTATTTGTACACCAAAGCAGGCATGTTTTCAACAAGAATGAAAACGGGTATCCGAACTTTCCTGATTTCGGGTATCCGGTTCCAAAAATATCCGAAAACGCACAGCCCTAGTTAGTTAATGAATGGGCATAGTGTAGGGACCAGCATCGATGACATGCAATGGCCGAGCGGTCTAGCGCATCAAACTTGTGTTCTGATGGCTGTGTCATCAGAAGAATGTGGGGTCGAATCCTGGCCGCGACCATGGTACTTGTGTCCTTGAGCACACTCCTCTCCACCCAGGAATATAAATGGGTACCTGTGAGGGTAGAGGTTGATATTGTGGTTGAAAAAGCTTCCGATGCGCTACGGTAGCTCAGGGCTGTATACTCCCCAGGGAGCTGAGAAAGTTTAAGGATTGATATTGGCCCAATGACCCGGGATAATGTAAAAGCGCCTTGTATCCTTTGGCAATTTGTCGCTCTATAAATTTAATTATTATTATTATTAAAAGAAGAGCAAAAATGTTGAGCCCCCCAAAAATAAAATATTGCGAGCCCAACTGTTGGTTTTTTAGCGAAACTTTCATACCAAAAGTGTAGACATTAGCTGCTTATTTGTTTAATATTGTTTTATGATGAAAATATGTAATAAGACTTTTGCTTTTCCTTCCCAGCTCTATGAAAATGCCAGGTGGACACAAAGAAAAGCCAGTGTGTCCACCTGGCTGTTGTGGCCACATATTATAAGTCCCATGCTGGGCGGCCACATTACACAGGTTTTACTTCTTCTTAACCCTCCCAGTATTGCTGCACTTTAGTGGCAAGTAGCTATAGAGGTCAAAATCAGTCAACTGCCTGTTTTGACTGTTGACCCAAATGTGCACACAGGGGCATTTTTGACTGGTTGTTACTGTCATTTTGACCACCCTGAACAATACCAGACAATGCTTTTACTAGTCAAAAACGGTCGACTCGTTTTGACCTGTAAATGTACTTACTACACGTAAGGTTTGACAGTGTTCGACTTTTAAGTACACTAGATATACCTTGGCAAGTATATCAACATTTTGACTGATTTTGACCCTTGTAGTAGTAGGAGGGTTAATGTACTTACTACACGTAAGGTTTGACAGTGTTTGACTTTTAAGTGCACTAGATATACCTTGGCAAGTATATCAACATTTTGACTGATTTTGACCCTTGTAGTAGTAGGAGGGTTAAGTGCACTAGATATACCTTGGCAAGTATATCAACATTTTGACTGATTTTGACCCTTGTGGTAGTAGGAGGGTTAAGTGCACTATATATACCTTGGCAAGTATATCAACATTTTGACTGATTTTGACCCTTGTGGTAGTAGGAGGGTTAAGTACACTAGATATACCTTGGCAAGTATATCAACATTTTGACTGATTTTGACCCTTGTAGTAGTAGGAGGGTTAAGTGCACTAGATATACCTTGGCAAGTATATCAACATTTTGACTGATTTTGACCCTTGTAGTAGTAGGAGGGTTAAGTGCACTAGATATACCTTGGCAAGTATATCAACATTTTGACTGATTGTGACCCTTGTAGTAGTAGGAGGGTTAAGTGCACTAGATATACCTTGGCAAGTATATCAACATTTTGACTGATTTTGACCCTTGTAGTAGTAGGAGGGTTAAGTGCACTAGATATACCTTGGCAAGTATAATCAACATTTTGACTGATTTTGACCCTTGTAGTAGTAGGAGGGTTAAGTGCACTAGATATACCTTGGCAAGTATATCAACATTTTGACTGATTTTGACCCTTGTGGTAGTAGGAGGGTTAATAATGTTAACAAGCTTAGAAGATGTAATCACGATATTTTCGTTTCTCTTTTCCTTCAGTCTCTACTTATGGTCTTTGCACATCTTATGCACAGCTGTATGGAGGATGTGCTGGAGTTCCTAAGCAGCGTACCTGGCCCAACAGGCAAGCCGGCGTTAGAGTTTGTGTTAACAGACTGGGTCACAAGGCAGAACATGTTCTACGGTGCATACGACAGCAAAGTCAGGTAAGAAATGAAGATGTGATATAAAAATTTAAAAAAATTGCTGGACGACGTTTTTTTGTAAAACATAAAAACAGATCAAACATATTTTTGCTTGTTTACTAAAAAGTGTGCGCACCTATTGTGATGACATTTTCATATGTTTAAGGGTCAATAGCATCACGATCAACAGGTCATGGAATTGGACTGCTAGTTTTAGATTAACTCAGTGACTGAAAATAATACACCATATGATAAGGTCATATTACCGTTGCTGCTGCATAAATGAGCCAGTAATTTCCAGTCACTGTGTTCATCTTAAACTAGGACACCGATACCATGCCCCGTTGAAAGTCTGCTCTGATCGTGACGATACTGTCCCTTTTAAACTTTTATATCTGCTTTTAAATTTAATATGCGTTGACATTTTCTCCTTGTGATTCATTTTCTAGCATTACTGCCTTGAGTAAGCTCTTACAACACATGATTAACAAACCTGACCATCGTTTAGAAGGCATCATAGTTAAAGGAGATCAGATCTTTAATCCGGCCGAGGGCATCCGGACAAGATCCAAAGCGGCGCAATGTAAGACACATTTCTAATTCCGTATTCTAATTCCATTTCTAGTTGCGATACTATTGAAAATCGCGATATATGTTTGATGATTTATCTTAATTATGATGCAAATTGTTCATTCCTTCATAACATCTTGTCTTGATATGGCAAATTCACTGCTTTATGGACTTATGCTGCTTTATCAACTATGACGACTTCAAAAGATTCAAAACACTGCTGCACGTATTGTGACTCTCTATAAAAAATCATGTCATATCACCCCCATCCTTAGTGATGGACTACAACGAGAACTCTCACATTAAATTGACTATTGAACCTTGTTTATGTTGTGTTCAGGTAACAATTTATTGTTGTGGTCATGTTTTTCTCTTTATAATTTTGTTGCAATTTGACCGAAAAAATTAGACCCCGCTTCTTCGATTTTTGAAATTTCCCGCCCTGCACTGGTTCCCGACAAAGACCCATTGAAAATCCACTATGAAATCCACGATATAGTACCAGCGGACTTGTAAACCAGCGAAAAGGGATGACGTATAACCCATGAGCACCTGAGAGTAAACAGAAGGCGCCATGTTACTTCCGTGTATATTATATGCGTTTTCATGCGTCCAGCAGAGGCATGAAGTTTTTATGAAGCTTTTTTGGCGTTGTTGTGTAACAGTTATATAATGCCGACTTCATGTGTTGTTGGTGGATGCACTAGAAATAGTATTAAGAATCCAGAGACTCATTTTTTCAATTTTCCGCATGGGATCCTGCGATATCAAAGGAATGGGTGAAGTTCGTGAATAATACACGAAAGGATTTCACCTTCATGCCAAAATTCCTGGATCCGCCCCTGATGATATTTGCCTGTTTTATCACTTTATCTGGCTCCCATGTATTTAATCTTTTATAATCTTTGCTATTGTTACTTTAGGTTATTTTATTATATTTAAAGGGCCTGGGAGCATTTTATTCAAATGGATTTGGTGCTATATACATGTCTTTTATATTTTTTATTAATATTTGATTGAAGACAGAATGACATGGCCTGTACACATTTATTGTTATTCTATTCTTGTATTTTACAATTTATTGCCACTGTACACTCAGAACAAGTTTTAAGTTTTATAGGCAGAAGTACATGAGATTTACCAACATGAGATTTACAATATTAGTCTTTGTCACACTTCTCCCTTTTGTGATGCAAAGCCAAAAAACCTAATTGAATTAGCTTTAATCCAAGAAAATCTGAACCTGCTCAGCAGTAGAGTTATGCTGATTGTAAGTTTTTTCCTGGGAAAAGAGCAGCAAGTGTGAAACAATTTCAAAAGGATTTCCAGTTCGGTTTAACAGAACAATGGCCAAGTTCCAAACAAGTATGTACAGGATTTTGATTAAGTTGTTTTCGTCATCAAGAGGCAACTTTTTTAATTTTGATATTTTAACCTACAAAATAAACTCAATTGTTGGTTGCAAATACATACATATTTTGTCTTGTCATTTATTCGAAAGTACTAAGGTCTTGTAAAATTTTCAGTTCTTGGCATCTTTCTGCCATACCGAATTTGTAATGTTTTTACCATAGTGTATTGTTGGCAACATAAAACAAGTTTATTTCACATTAGTGCTAAATTAATCAACTTCTCCCCGAAAAGACACAAAATGAAATACACACGTAATTGATTCTGCCTTTGATCATCGTTTATGAGCACAAAATCATTTGTAACTCCTCCAGATCATTATAACTAGGGAAGAATGTTACCAATTTAAAAATAAAACAAAGCAAATCGGCCTAATCCAGTGGTGGATACGAAAATCCTTTGTACTGTCCATCAGGATTTGGGAGCGTCCTGCGGATTGCGTCCATTACACATGATGGCAGTGGCACCGGTTGAAGCGGACCAAGATAACTAACACCACCTCACCACTTGCCGATATGCAACATGGCGATATTTTCTGTAAAACAAAACAAAAATCAGACAAAATTATAAACATAAGATTTGTGATTTGCATGGTGGAGTATCGATATTGTTTACGTTAACACCATGTGAAACTGAAATGCTATAAAACTATAACCATACCAAAAGGCAATCATGATCAAAGTAAACAATTACATACATGTAATGCATGTACAATAAGATATAGATGCACGGGTCAACCAAGGTCATATTCAGTTGTGTGCGGTTACTCTGAAGTAAACACCCGTGCTCATTCTGGTCAATCAAAGTAATCTGCTTGATATGCAGATCATTCAAAACTGACATTGCTCTAAAATATTAATTGAAATTTATGGTACATTGGCTTTGTACATTCAGTCAACACTCAAATCACTTACTGGTCAGCGTTCCTTCAACTGCATCTCTGCCATAGTATGCTCTGTACTGAAGATACGCTGTTGCAAGCACTCCTGGGTGGAGGCAGATCGCATCAAACCAATCATGGATGGTAAGGCACTGGTTGGGATCATCACGTTGATGTCCAGCTGCGCATCATGTTCTCTGTCTTCTCAACTTCTTTGCAACATATACAGTTTGCGAGCAAAGGCTGAAGAACACAATGTCCACACGAACACCTATTACAAAAAAAAAGTTTGGAAAATATAATTTTAGTAACTTTGTCATTGGGGTTGCACTACTTAAAATTGATCTTGAAATACATCCCCCATGAACTGATCAAGGACAGGTACATCACGAAGGAATACATTTTTCCATGGGCAGATCAAACATTTTTATTGTGCAGGGGGCTACAACCTTTGATTTGAAGGGAAAGACTAAATGTCAATTATGCTTAAAGCATGATGGTAAAAGATCATGATTTTATTTGAATTTTGAGCAGTGATTACTTTTTCCATCATGTCTTCATAAATACTGGCTAATATTGCCAACAAATCATAAAACGCAAGACATAGTAATTACCCCCAAATTTCCACTGTACATGTATTGTACACATGTACAATTGTACACATGTACATGTACTACTACATTATGTACCTTGGGTCTCCATTGTAGCGCACTATAAGCACTCGAAGGGGGGGGGCTGGTCTTTTAAGCAACTCAGACGGACGCTTCTTACTGATGTTCAAAGGTTTAATCAATTACTTCAATCACTCTCAATCACATTGATCACCTTGATCACCTTGAAAACTGAAAAGATATAAATTACAAAACAAATTACCACCTTGGTACTAAAAACAATAAAGGCATGATTTTGAACCATAAAGTATTTCTGCACTAATTGAACACTGATACTGGCATCTCCAATATTATCATCTATGAAAACTCATATGCAGTCCTAAACAAACCATTGGGGGACTTAAGGCATCCTTATATAATGATAATGTAAGTGACATGACAATAATAATGACTACTGCATGTATAAGAACAAAAATCTCACCGATCACGCCTTTAGACCAGCTCAACTTCTAGCATAACCCTGGTTACCTCTATGGCTACTGTACTCTATTGGCCTAAAGAAAACAACAAAATATACCTAGAGTCACCTTATGCAATAAACAATAGCACACAATAAAACCATTTACTTATCCCACATGTACACAATGTACATGTACACATGTACTGAAACTTCCCACATGACCTTTGTGGTCTCGAAGAACATAAAATAGACCCACATTTGTGCATAAACAAGATGACAAACTATGCAAATGTTCATACAAATACTATCTATGATTTAGTAAGCAACAAATACCATGATCCTTTCTTGCCATAAATATCTCAAAAGGGGCAAAAAGTAGCCATAAATTGCATCAACGAATCGTGAAACTTATTGAGTCTGGCGAAAATCAAGCCTGGCAATTACGATGCGAGGCGCTAGACCGGACTTGACTTCTTGTCAACCAACAATTTATCTTGCACCTGAGGCTGACACTTACACTCCCACCAGTTACTAAATTGATTTATGAACTACAATACTCTTTACTACAGGCAAGAATAAATCATAAGTAATTCTATACAAAAAATGTCAATGGCTAAGTTACAAACAACACACAACTCAAAAACTTGTCCATAAGGTTTGTTGATGGGCGACGACTTTAAGCGCTCTCCAAAATGACTACCAGCTTCTGCACAGGCGTTCCAGGACAGACAGTTTGTCTTTACGCTTGCCCTTTTGATTCAGCTGTCGTGTCCCAACTTGGACCTTGACCTTCCTCACTAAGTCATCCTTGTCTGTGGTAGTTTCCACAACGACACCCATAGGCCACTTGTTCGAGCCACTTCTGGTTCCAGCAAAGAGGACGATGTCTCCAACCATGATGTTCCTTCTTGGCTTGGTCCAGCACTGTCTGCGATTGAGGTTCTGGAGATACTCTTTACGCCACCTACTCCAGAACTGTTCAACAAGGTATTGTACCCTTCTCCATCTCTTCCGAAGGTACATGTCTTGTGGTGCAATTTCCTAGCGGCTGCAGTGGTGCCGGGCTCATCGTGAGGACATGGTTAGGCGTCAAAGGTTCCAAACTGGTTGGATCATTGATGGTGTCGACTGATAGGGGACGGCTGTTGACTATGGCCATCGCTTCATAAAACAGCGTGCAGTGAAGAGTCATCCAATCTTCCAGGACAAAGTGCAACTACTCCACTAAGGACACTTCTGATTGTCCTTATCTGGCGTTCCCAGACTCCTCCTACATGGCTAGAACAAGGAGCATTCATGACGAAGTCACAGTCTTGGTTTGCTAAGTAGGATGCCACTCTATCCGTGTCGAGCTCCTTCAAAGCTAAAGTCAGTTCATTTTTCGCACCAACAAAGTTGCTGCCTTGATCCGACCTGATTTGACGAACCTTTCCTCTTATGGCGATAAAACATCGCAGTCCGTTGATGAAGGCATCGGTAGAAAGATCATCGAGCATCTCTACATGAACTGCCCTAGAGCATGAACACGTGAATAGAAGGCCATATCTCTTAAAGTCTTTGCGACCTTGCTTGGTAATGAAGGGGCCAAAACAGTCCATGCCGCAGAACACGAAAGGCGGAGATGCTTCAACACGATCCTCAGGAAGATCTGCCATCTTCTGCTCCTGAGTGGGTCGCCGATTTCTCCTGCAGATCACACACTTACGTATAAGACTCGACACCACTTTTCCACCACTGACGATCCAAAATCCATTGGCTCTAACTTCATTTAGAGTGATGCCACGGCCTTGATGATAAACTTTCTCATGGAAGTGAGCAGCGATGAGTCTAGAAATGTGACTGTCCGTCGGAAGTATTACTGGGTGCTTGGCGGAGAGTGGTAGAGGCAATTCCTTAGGCGACCTCCTACACGCACTATCCCAGACTCGTCAGTGAAGGGATCCAGACCCTTAACAGGGGGTCCCTCTTTGTACTCACACTTCTGCACCAACTTAACCAGGAATAAGGCTGATTCTTGTCGTTCTTGGACACTGCTCATACTACTATCTGTATCTCCCTTTGCTCTTCTTCGAGTCTGGCAACAGCTCGAACTAACATAGGCCAGCTGGAGAACTTGGACAGCAGCGACAAGATGAACGGATCCTTCGATTCCTCAGCGGCTGTGTTGAGGACCGTCGATTTCCTTACTTCAGGATCCTCAAAGGACAATTCAGGTGTTACCTTCGACGGGATATGAAAATCGGGGCTCCACAGAAAATCTGGACCTGTGTACCAGGATGAGTGCTGAAGAGCCGATGCTGTGAGCCCTCTTGAAGCGTGATCAGCAGGATTAGAGTTAGACTCGACGTAAAACCACTGATCAACATTCGTACTCTCTCTGATCATTTGCACACGGTTGGCTACGAATGTATGGAAGCGTCGCGCCTCATTGTTGATGTATCCTAGGACTACCTGGGAATCAGTCCAGAAGACTTCTTCTTCATTTGACAAGTGGAGCTCCTCCTTCAGAACTTGACTTATCTTCACCGACACAACAGCTGCCGTTAACTCCAGGCGAGGAATTGTCGTGATCTTGGTTGGAGCGACTCGAGACTTGCCCATCAGAAGTGTGCAGTATACCCTGTCCTGCTGATCCTGAATTCTGAGATAGGAACATTGGCCATAACCCAAAGTGCTGGCATCTGAAAAGTGGTGCAGCTGAGTAGACTTGACCTCTCCAAATTGACTCGGCTTTAGGCAGCGTGGAATTCGAATCGCTGCTATGTTTGGAAGGTCCGACATCCACTTCTCCCACCGTGGTCCTAACTCTGCAGGCAGAGGATCATCCCATCCACTCCCATTGCGACACATGTGTTGCAGCAGCACTTTACCTAAGAGGACGAATGGCGCCAAAAATCCGAGGGGGTCGTAAACTGATGCAACCAACGACAAAATTCCACGACGGGTAGAGGTTGCCTCTTTGGTCTGGATCTTGAAGAAGAATTCATCCCTCTGCACATCCCACTGTATGCCAAGTGTGGAGGACAGGGGAAGATCATCCTTGTTAAGGTCAACTTCCTTAACTGACGCAGCACGTTCTTTGGGAGGGACAGATTCCAGTACCTCTCTACTATTGCTGATGAATTTGTGTAGGTGAATACCGCCTTTGCTACACAACTCTCTGGCTTGTTGGATGAGCTGGATTGCCTCATCATTGGTCTCGGTACTGATCAGTCCATCGTCTACGTAAAAATGGTGTCTGATGAACAGGGCTGCAGAGGGGAACTCTTTCGTACTTCTTAGACAAAAACTTAAGACCATAGTTGGCACAACCTGGCTACGATGTGGCTCCAAATAAGTGGACCTTCATCCTATATTCCGTTGGCTCTTGAGTGAGATCCCCATCCTTCCACCAAAGAAATCGTAGATAGTCTCGGTCTTCAGGTCTGACAATGAATTGGTGGAACATCCTCTCTATGTCGCAGACTATGGCTACAGGATGAATCCTGAATCGACTTAATACTCCCACCAAGGCATTCGTCAGGTCAGGGCCACTCAGCAGGTGATCATTCAGGGCAGTACCACGGTGCTGGCTCGAACAGTCGAACACAACTCGAATTTTGTTGGGCTTCTTTGGGTGATAAACGCCGTGATGAGGAATGTACCACGCTTCGCCGTCTTTCACATCAGCTTGGGCTTCTTCCGCATCGCCATGTGCAATGACATCCTGAACAAAATTCACATAATCATCATGATACTTCTTGTCTCTTTCTAACTTGCGCTTGAGATGACCAATACGGAGAGATGCTTGAGCTTTGTTAACCGGTAGACATGGACGAGAGCGGAACGGCAGGGGCATTTGCAGATGGCCATCCTCAAGCTGCGTGATGGAAGACTCTAAGATGTGCAAAAACTGGAGATCTTCCTGTGAGACTTTGGCCCCCTTGTCGTCTGAGAAATCCCTTTCGAGTACGGACAATATGTTCTTAAATGCAACGGGACTCTCTTTGGACATCACTCTGTGGCACATGCTCGTAGCTCCAGATCGGCCTCCCACCACAGACCATCCGAGGTCGGTCCTCACGGCATAAGGCTGGCTATTTTGACCAGTCACCGTCTCTCTTGGTGTAAGGGCTTCTGGACAATTAAACCCTATCAGCATCCCAATTTCACAGTCTTGCAGGGGTGAAAGTTTGTCAGCAATCGACCCCAGGTGAGGCCACTTCTTGGCAGTCTCTGTAGTAGGAATGAGTGATCTTTCTGCAGGAATGAAATCTCTGGTGTATAACTTGGGGATGGTGATGACCTTGTTGGAATGCAGACCTCTAACTATGATGTCTTTAAGAAGACTGCAGTCTGATACTGTTGAACTCGCTGTCATCGTTGCCAATTTTAACCGGACTGATCGGCCTTTGATACCAAGACTCTCTGCCGTAGTACTCAACATAAAGGATGTGTCGCTCTGCGTATCCAACATGGCATAGGTGAGAACTTCACGAGTTGCATCTGAGGCAGCAGCTACCCACACTGGTACTATCATAGACGTACATGTAGTGTTACCTCCTTTTGTAGCACAGCAGGAGACAGCAGAGGCCTGTGTTTTATTGGTTTCCCTAGCAGGTATCTCGCTTTGTGGCGGTTTGTCATAATGGAGGGGAGTCGGGTGAGATCGTTTGCATTTCGCACATGTGGATCGCCTCCTACAGTTTTTGGACTGATGACCTTTTCTTAAACATCCGTAGCAGAGACGATTATCTTGTATAAACCTGTTCTTCTCCTCCATTGACTTCTCTCCGAACTTTGAACACTTATGGATGGAGTGAGAGCCCTCAAAACATGCAGGGTGGAGGAAGATTGTCTGGATTGTTAGCTACCTGAGGTTGAGGATTGCTCGAAGGAGGAGATGTTGTGGTTTGATCAGAGGCTTGTGTCGCCATGACTTGATGCCTTGGCCGTTTGTTTCCTTCTTCGACTCTCTTGAGGCTTTAACGCATATGGCGATGTTATCGGGTTACAGGCTACCTCAGCTTCTTCTGCTACAAAGGCACAGAACTCCTTGAAGGCAGGATACTCCTGTTTTCTCAGCGTGGTAGTAACCCGGCGGTTCCATCTCTTTACGGCCCAAATTGGTAGTTTGCTTAACATTTTTCTGTTTTCCTCACAATCGTTTAAAATGGATAATCCTTGACATGTGGTATGGCATCATTGCAAGCTGAGAGGAAGTCAGAATATTCTCAAGTGCCTTGGCATCATTGTCTTCCACTTTCGGCCAGTGAGAAATCTTTTCTCTAAAGGCTCTCTGAATAACAAAGGGATCCCCATATCTGGTGTTCAACTTGGACCAAAGCGTCCTGATAGGCGGCCTCGTCTGAGCGAAGAAATGCACCTTGGATCATTTTAGCTGCTGCTCGGAAGTGTACTCGGAGATAAAACAACCTATCTGCAGCTCCAATGTTTTTGCGTGCGATCAGCGCTGTGAATGCATTCTTCCACTCAGGAAACTGTATAGAATCTCCGCTGAATATGCTTGGCTCGATGCAGGCAATCTTCAAGGAGATACTTTCCTGGAAGGCTTGCATCATCGTTGAAAGATCAATGGCTGATGCCGTTGGTGCACTTGGAGGAGTTGAACTACCACTACGAGAAGTCTTGAGAGGGGTGTGGCGGGCTATTTTCTTCCGATGTGACAATGTTGCATGGCTCTCATCACTGACGCTGTTTAGCTCTTCCTCCTCATCTTCATAAACCTTATATCGAGCTAAAGCAATCTGAATCTCTTTCTCAGCCTTGAATCTCTAACTTATCCTCTTCTTCCTTTATCTTTCTTTGGAATTCTTCCTGAATCTGGTTCAGTTTATCACGCTTGGACTGGATTTCATGAAGCGACTGCAGTGTAGCCCTTTTTGCTGCTACTTCAGCTGCTGCATCAGTTTTTGAAACACGTGATAGTGACTTGGCCGAACCACCTAATGAAATCTGATCCATATCCAAATCTTGAGTCGTATCAGCAGTAACCTCTTGCTCTCCTTTATCTGAGGTCGACATGGCTTGAGATATTAACATCTACCATTAACTTATGGGAGAAACACACTTTATGTAATGTGTAAAAAATAATACTCAAAAATATAAGCTACACATTTCTCTTTAACTCGTATTTTTAGCTTAAAATAATTGGTAAGTACAATTCACAACAAAGATAAAAGTCAGTCACAAATTTATAGTCCTTGTGAAACTCTACTGCATATTACATGCAAGTCCGTTGTACTTGACCAAAATTGTTCTTTGAAATCAAGCAGGTAGAGTTTAAACTAGCACCGGTCCATGGAACGATGGCTTGGACATCCGTGTAGACACTAGCAATAATGACGGCACTGGGGTAGGCAGGCTCTGGGGAAGAATCTCACAGGTAGTACGTCATGGCAAACAACAATCCAAGTACGTCGAGAAACATCAGAGGGTCGAATAGCAGTGCATCCATCGTGTGGCACCGTTTTCACTGTAGCGCACTATAAGCACTCGAAGGGGGGGGGCTGGTCTTTTAAGCAACTCAGACGGACGCTTCTTACTGATGTTCAAAGGTTTAATCAATTACTTCAATCACTCTCAATCACATTGATCACCTTGATCACCTTGATCACCGTGAAAACTGAAAAGATATAAATTACAAAACAAATTACCACCTTGGTACTAAAAACAATAAAGGCATGATTTTGAACCATAAAGTATTTCTGCACTAATTGAACACTGATACTGGCATCTCCAATATTATCATCTATGAAAACTCATATGCAGTCCTAAACAAACCATTGGGGGACTTAAGGCATCCTTATATAATGATAATGTAAGTGACATGACAATAATAATGACTACTGCATGTATAAGAACAAAAATCTCACCGATCACGCCTTTAGACCAGCTCAACTTCTAGCATAACCCTGGTTACTCTCTATGGCTACTGTACTCTATTGGCCTAAAGAAAACAACAAAATATACCTAGAGTCACCTTATGCAATAAACAATAGCACACAATAAAACCATTTACTTATCCCACATGTACACAATGTACATGTACACATGTACTGAAACTTCCCACATGACCTTTGTGGTCTCGAAAGAACATAAAAATAGACCCACATTTGTGCATAAACAAGATGACAAACTATGCAAATGTTCATACAAATACTATCTATGATTTAGTAAGCAACAAATACCATGATCCTTTCTTACCCATAAATATCTCAAAAAGGGGCAAAAAGTAGCCATAAATTGCATCAACGAATCGACGAAACTTATTGAGTCTGACGAAAATCAGCCTGGCAATTACGATGCGAGAGGGCGCTAGACCGGACTTGACTTCTTGTCAACCAACAATTTATCTTGCACCTGAGGCTGACACTTACATCCATCATGTTCGTTCATGTTTTTGTGAAGTATAGCCTACAACTTTTTTTGTACAGCAGAAACGAATTGATCAAACGAAGCATCATTCAGTATTTCATTCATGAATCATTTTGTGGGCTTACCAGTCTGTGTTTAGCCATCTATCATCAGGATTTGGTTCGTCGTCTTCGGCCTGACGATCACCGTCACTGGGCTGGTCAACTGCAGGCACCGCAAGTGGCTCGAACCGGTATGGTTCAGCGCCACGTACTTCGACTTCTTCGTCATCGTCTTCGCCTTCTCTCTCGCCTGGGGAGCTCCTCATCGCTAGAGCTGACATCACTATCCTCAGAAGTGCCTATATGAAACTCTTCCTCATCTATACTGTGATCTTCCCAATATTCGCTGCTATCGGACATTTTCGCTGTTTTTCGGTCTAGAAGATGTCGCTTGTCCGCTGTTGTTCCGCATTGCATGTATGGTAAATGCATACAGTACACGATCGACTGTTGTGCGTGGGGGTAACAAAGCGTCATGGGTGCTACGTCACACACAAAGTATGAATTATTCATGAGTTGAGGGCTTTTGGTGAAACTGGGCTTTTCTGGGTCGTAGAACGCCGATCAAATTGATTTTTTTTTTGCATGAAGGAACAAGTTTTATTGAATAATAATAATATGTTAGTAATCATTACACATTTCTCGAACGAAAACAGCAACACAGCACTTATCATTATTCCGTTGTAGTCAATCTTTAAAGATCTGCATTAGCTGCCAATATCATATCGTATTATTTATAAAATATTGCTAATCGTTTTCAAATCTTTGAATGATTGTGCACCATTATATATATCTGACTTGTTGAAATGTTATGCCCCCCTCTCGCAAGTTACGTTCCAGTGCAAAATTTCTGCTGGCTGAACAAAACATTCTTGGGGTGACAGATCTTTTGAAGTGGCTCCACGCCTTTGGAATGATTTACCTCTGTTCATTCGTGAATCTCAATCTGTTCACTCCTTCAAGAAAAACACTTAAAAACTCATCTTATGTGTATTGCCTATAAGGACTACTAACATTCATTTATGCATTTTTTAAATCTTTTGTTTAGTATTATATTGCATTTGCTATTGTATTGTTATGCTATTGTATGATTTCTTGTTTACTGTAAAGCGCCTTGAGCACTTCTTGGTGGATATGTGCGCATTATAAATCTTCTGTATTATTATTATTATGGAAAGAAAAATTTATATCATCCAAGCTCAGCATCTACTAGTGTTAAACAGCTGTTATAAATATGCAAACAATTGGAATCTTACGCTGATTTTACCATGTTGCTTTTTGATGTTTGGGAAGCTGTGCTTTAGCATAAACTAGAACATCCATTTGAAACCTTTTGTAAAATTCCGATGCAGGCCATACCTAGCGATTTGCTTTTTTGTCCTTTCCTAATAACCACACAGCACCAGAACAGTGGACCAGTATTCCCCTCCAAGTGAAGATTTACAAGTTGTTACTGAGTGAGTTACTAAATGCAATGGAGAGCAACGTCTCGCAGCAAGCGTCCGCCGGCGGAGAGGATCTTGAGGAGGTGGGTGTAGTGAAAAAAATTGACCTAAAATCACTAAAACTAAAATTTAAAATATTTCAAATTTACCGTAAATTTCAGTTACAATATAGTGTATACTATAAAAAAACAACCACATAATTAAACAAATTCTCCTGGATTTTTTAATTAGGATGATGGTTGGGAAGAGGGTGAGGATGAAGATGAATATGATGATGGTGATGATGGTGATGAGGGACCGCTTAGTGAGCAGGCGTTACTAGCCCAGCTATCTGACTACTCATCAGGACTCATTTACCCAGGTAAACAAAATTATTTATCACTAAAAGAGAAAAGTGTGAAGTGGACAGCTAATAACACAAACCAAGATGGATTATTTTACAAGCTGCTACAACCTGGGCCTAATTTCATAGAGCTGCTAAGCAGCTGTTTCATGTTTCATTTCATGTTTCATGTTTCATTTCATAGCTCTGCTAACCGTTAAGCATAGAGAAAGGCACGTTAACTTGCTGGCCATTATTGCTTGCCGTTATTGCTAGCAAATGAGTGACGCAACAATACAAATCCATGGTGAACGCGCACGCGCCGCTCTGAATTTCCTTGCTGACCTGTGAAATACGCTTATGCTTAAGCAAATTTTGCTGCTATAGTTAGCACGAAAATTGGCTTACCGGTAAACAGCGCTATCAAATTGGGCCCAGGGCTCAATTTCATATAGCCGCTTAACAGCTGAATTTTTTGCTTCCTGTACGTTTTCCATTTCATAGCGCTGCTAACCGTTAAGCATAGAGAAAGGCACGCTAACTTGCCGGCCGTTATTGCTAGCAAATGAGTGACGCAACAACACAAATCCATGGTGGACGCACACGCGCCGCTTTGAATATTCTTGTTAACCTGTGAAATACGCTTATGCTTAAAGCAAATTTTCTTGTTATAGTTAGCACGAAATTTTGCTTACCAGTAAGCAACGCTACGAAATTGGGCCCAGGGCTCAATTTCATAGAGCCGCCAAACAGCCAATTTCTTGCTTACTGTGCACTTTTCATTTCATAGCGCTGCTAACCGTTAAAGCGTAGAAAAGGGCACACTGAGTTCCCGGACGTTATTGCAAGTAAATGAGTGACGTAACAATACAAATCTATGATGTACGCTCACACGACCCACCACAATTCTCTTGCTAACCTGCTTATGTCTAGCAGATTTCTTCTGCTATAGCTAGCAGGAAAAGAAATTGCTTACCGGTAAGCAGTGCTATCAAATTGGGCCATTGTCTTTACTTCATTTCTGTCTTTTGCCATCGTCCTCTCTGTACACTGTTTAAAGGTAATTGTTGATGATACTAAACATCCCTTGAAATATTCCTGTCTGAGGTGCTATCATATAAGTTTATTTCAATATTTGGGACCTAATAATAATAATAATAATAATGTGTGGACTTATATAGCGCACGTATCCACCAACTGAGTGGTGCTCAAGGCGCATATTATTACCCCTGCTCACAAGGCTCATAAATCATTCCTGAAACCATCTCAGCTCCCTGGGGAGTATACAGCTCAATTGCTGCCATTACAGCGCATATAGGGCTAATCAACCAACTCTGCCCTCACAGGTACCCATTTAACCCCTGGGTGGAGAGAAGCAATTATGGTTAAGTGTCTTGCTCAAGGACACAAGTGTCACGGCCGCGATTCGAACCCACATTCTACTGCTAACACCAGAACTTGAGTCCGGTAAGCTAGACCGCTCGGCCACGACACTCCAACCTGACAATTTATTAGAAGTTTGTTATCTTATTGAATATACATTAGGCTAAAAAGAAAGATCTCCGGTTTCTGGTCTCCACGCGTGTCTCCTCAGAACTGTGTGTCTGCATTTTTTATTTTTTTTATTTTATTTATTTTTATTTTATTTTTGTTGGTTGCTGTTCTGTGTTTTAAACAACTTTTTCACATAGGGGTATGCCCGATTTGTGAGGCCTCTCTTAGCCACCATACTTTGTATATGGGAAATTTGGTCTCCGCATATACATGTATCACATATTTCCCTGTTGGCAAAAAAAAACAAAAACTGATTACCAAAAAAAGTGCTTCACTGCACCACTTGTGAAGCCGACATATCGTCCCTAATTTGCCACAGTGACCAATCCGACTTTTTTCAATTTTTAAGTTTTCCCGCCCATTAGTACATTCAGGAAGAGACCTGCCATTGTATCTAATCCACATGCATGTATTCCTTATAGTACATTCAGGAAGAGACCTACCATTGTATCTAATCCACATGCATGTATTCCTTATAGTACATTCAGGAAGAGACCTACCATTGTATCTAATCCACATGCATGTATTCCTTATAGTACATTCAGGAAGAGACCTACCATTGTATCTAATCCACACGCATGTATTCCTTATAGTACATTCAGGAAGAGACCTACCATTGTATCTAATCCACACGCATGTATTCCTTATAGTACATTCAGGAAGAGACCTACCATTGTATCTAATCCACATGCATGTATTCCTTATAGTACATTCAGGAAGAGACCTACCATTGTATCTAATCCACACGCATGTATTCCTTATAGTACATTCAGGAAGAGACCTACCATTGTATCTAATCCACACGCATGTATTCCTTATAGTACATTCAGGAAGAGACCTACCATTGTATCTAATCCACATGCATGTATTCCTTATAGTACATTCAGGAAGAGACCTACCATTGTATCTAATCCACACGCATGTATTCCTTATAGTACATTCAGGAAGAGACCTACCATTGTATCTAATCCACATGCATGTATTCCTTATAGTACATTCAGGAAGAGACCTACCATTGTATCTAATCCACATGCATGTATTCCTTATAGTACATTCAGGAAGAGACCTACCATTGTATCTAATCCACATGCATGTATTCCTTATAGTACATTCAGGAAGAGACCTACCATTGTATCTAATCCACATGCATGTATTCCTTATAGTACATTCAGGAAGAGACCTACCATTGTATCTAATCCACATGCATGTATTCCTTATAGTACATTCAGGAAGAGACCTACCATTGTATCTAATCCACATGCATGTATTCCTTATAGTACATTCAGGAAGAGACCTACCATTGTATCTAATCCACATGCATGTATTCCTTATAGTACATTCAGGAAGAGACCTACCATTGTATCTAATCCACATGCATGTATTCCTTATAGTACATTCAGGAAGAGACCTACCATTGTATCTAATCCACATGCATGTATTCCTTATAGTACATTCAGGAAGAGACCTACCATTGTATCTAATCCACATGCATGTATTGCTTATAGTTTTGGAGATAGAGCATTGCATTCAAATGACGAATGCTCTAACTGGCTATTTTTGTAATTTGGCAAAGTGACCAATACCGCAGTGGTCACTATGCCAACTTAATTCGGGATTGGTCACTATGGCAAATTATGACCAGAATCACATTTCATCCCTGTTTACAGGTTTGCATGATCTCGGTGGGGATGAGGTTGATGAGGAAGAGGATGACCCTGATGCTCTGAATGATCCCATCTACCAACTAGATCTGCAGGTAAATATTTAGCCTTGTCTTAACCCTCCTACAATCAGTGCAATTTTTGAAACAACCCATTCAGGCTACTCCAAGCCATTAGCTGTTGCCAGTGGCCTCCTATATGGTTACCCTTCTGTGCACTGTCACACCACTGAGATTGCAGGGTAAAGTGGTCTCCCATTGATACATTGCAGGCCATACCAGAGCTGCCAACTCTTCCGGATTCTGCAGAAGACTTCGCGTATTTGACGGTAATTTACTTACTTAAAATATATGCAAGGAGGCCTCTCCTTTTGGCACCAAAAGGAGGCCTCCTATATTTTAAGTAAGTAAATTACCGTCAAATACGCAAAGTCTTCTGCAGAATCCGGAAGAGTTGGCAGCTCTGCCATACTAATATGTTCAAACATTTACAGTGGCCTTGGGTGGCACACAGTTGATTTTGTAAGATTACTTGGAAAGGACAGCAGGCTTGTACATGTATGTACTGAAGGTTGCTCAAGAGCAGAATTTAGTGGTTGGGAGTGGCCTCCATGTGTAGGAGGGTTTTAAAGGGATGGTACGACACAGTATTTGGTAATATACGATCATTTCAACCCTCTGGTTGGCAAGAAACATCATAAAACCATCTCTAAAATAGTTGCTGATGTTATTAATACTAATAATAACAATAATGTGGACTTATATAGCGCACGTATCCACCAAACTGGTGCTCAAGGCGCATTACATTATTACCCCTGCTCATCAGGCGCATAAATCATTCCTGAAACCATCTCAGCTCCCTGGGGGAGTATACAGCTCAATTGCTGCCATTTCGGCACATATAGGGCTAATCAAACACAACAACCAACTCTGCCCTCACAGGTACCCATTTATCCCTGGGTGGAGAGAAGCAATTATGGTAAAGTGTCTTGCTCAAGGACACAAGCACCATGGTCACGGTTGGGATTCGAACCCACATTCTGACGACTCAGCCATCAGAACACAAATCCGATGCACTAAACCGCTCGACCATGGTACTCCATGAGAGAATAATGTAAACGTGTTTTTTATGTTTGAGGCTTTGCATGGTGGAGATAGATATTATAGAGTTCTTTCGGGTACACCATGTAATAATCTCTTCTCGGAAGAAGTGATGGCTCTGAAAAGAGCCGGTTGGTTCATGCACTGTGACAATTCTATACTGCAGGGGGAAAAAATGTGCACAGGCCAGTCGACCTGACACGTTTTATTATTGAGTTCTTTCTGGTACACCATGTAATAATCTCTTCTTGAAAGAAGTGATGGCTCTGAGAAGAGCCGGTTGTACGTTTTCAACGTTTCGATTAGTCTACTGTCGGCATCATCTGGAGACTGAACTTTTAGTTCCCACTCAAAGGTACTATAGGCCGGTAAATGTAACAACGTGATGATTGATATTATAATCTTTGCCATCCATTTCAGGAACACATTAACCCTAACCCCCAAGGTATTCTGGCTAGGAACCTTCCTGAATCCTCCAAAATCCATCAGGGCACTTTTGGAAACATGCCCTTATCTTCAAAATGCACCATTCATATTCAGCACTTATGGTGAAAGTACTAGTTTCCAACAGTGCTGATTTTTTTCCAAAAAAGTGCCCCATGGAGGATTTTGCAGGATTTGGGGGTGGTTAGGGCTAATGAGTTATTTTTGGTGTTTTTTTTGGTATTTTTTGTAGGGGTACCTGACTGACTTTATGCAGCAACTTTCCCATCAGCCTTGCCACGGCCTCTTCACCCCACACCTTACCTACAATGAGAAACAGTTATTATCGAGCATAGGAGTGTCCGTATGAAGGAGGAAGGAGCCAGACTGTTTTAATTTTAGGTCCTCATCAGCGGCACATGACTTGGTAAAATAGTGTCTCAGAGAGTTGGGATAAGTCTATAGCAATTGGTTGATTGACCTATCACCATATATGCACGATGGCCAATCACTGTGCCTGTAACACATCACATGACCACCCAAATCTGGGACAAATAAAAAGGAAAATGCCCCAAGCAGCACGTGCGTTCGTCTGTATGTGTACAGTTGATGATATGCAATGCCCGTCATGTACACAACACACATTTGTAGTTATTTTTTCAGCGATGAAGACATTTATTACGTGTTAAAAGTCATCTTGGAAATCTGCGACAACTTGATGTGTGTGTTCTTGCATATGCTGGGTGGGGGTTTGTTTCTTGTCTTCTAACTGCACAAACTGCCTCTTAAATGGCTATAAACTTGCAGTCCATCAATGCATCGTGGGTCAACTTTATTTTGCAACTTTCTGCTTGTTTTTTTTTTAAACGTACGAAATATACATTGTGTAAAATACTCCCCTTGTATTGTGTGTGTGTGTGTACAAGTTGTCTTATATGTATATAGGGTCGTGGCTAAGTTGCAAACGGCGATAGGTCACTTAGCCACCATCTTGGAAAAGGTCAGCAAATATTTGAGTACAGAAGAAACAGATGGAACCAATGTTTCCAACGTGTTATGACTGTGGCTCGCGCATCCAGCAGAAAGTTACATGATCAAATACGGCTTGACACTCGTTACAGGCAAAGCGAAGTTTTGATGGCTGTAGTTCTGAGTGCTACCCGAGTAGCCTAGCGTTGTATGAGGTAAACCGCCATCTTGGATATAATTCATGAGATTGGGGGGGCCAAAAAAAACCAACCCCAGACCAATGTGTTGTCATCGAATCCCATAATCATCACATTCATTTCATAATTGTTATTACAAAAATGGCGTCTCTCTTTCAGCGTTTTTTTTTTGGATGCAGATTTTCTAGATAGATCCCAATTATAAAAAAAAAAATTGTTTAGGATCCGTCGTTTCCTGAAATGAGTTAAATAGATTTTTTGTACAGCAACTAATTAATTAATAAGCGTGAGAGAAGATTGACAGTATGGATGTATGTCTCTAAATTCCTTATGTAAAGATAAGTGCTATTTCAAATGTAGATTTTCTACTAGCCGGCGGCCATTTTGCAAGCCATTTCAAGCCATATTAGTGCAAAATCCATCCATCCTTCCTGTTTGCGTAAAAAAAAAGATAGAAGAGAATATTAGAAGAGAATTATAATACTGAAGTTGCACACCATTTAGATGAAATGTTATGACAAGAATTCTTCAAAACAATGCAAGATTCAATTTTTTTTATTTTAATTTATTTGTTTATTAATTTTATATATTTTTTGTTTCATTTGTTCTGCACATCTGTCCCAATTACAAAGAGGTATCTCACCGCGCTGAATATAGAATACAGCAGGCCTGATATCTCATTCTTATAGGGGCAAGGCCACTTTTCCTGAGTAAAGACCAGTCCCATTAGAATATCAAAATCTCTATGGCAATTTTAAGGGGCACCAAGGCCAAGACCAGGGCTATGGAGGCCATGGGCTCTGTTGCTTCCGTGAAATTCCAGACCTGATATTGAAGAATCTGTCAACACAACATCCAAAAGTTTTTGTTTTTTTTCAATTCAAAAAGTTGCATGATCCTTCGTTATTAGTGCAGTATTCATAGTGTTCAATAGAACATCACAGATACTTCAACTTGCAAAACCAAAAGAATCATCAAGATAAAAATACATTTTTGTTTAAATAGAATATCACAAAATAAAAAAATAAAAAAATAAAAAAATTAAATATTAGCAGGTTGGAACCAAGTTTTAAATAAAGTTAAAAGCTCTTAAAATGTATGTGCACAACTGTGAGAATCATCATGATTAAATGCATTTTTGGAAGAAGTATAGATCATGCAATTGCGATTTAGTTTAGTGATAAATTTATATAGTTGCTATTTATTTATTTATTTTCTTTTATTTACTTAATTGTATTTTCTTCATGAGAGAAAAAGTGGTGCTCTTAATAATTTTACCTTTCTCCATTTCGAGAGAGGTTATATTACAAGCAGGGGCGGATCCAGGATTTTAAGAAAGGGGGGCACAAAGTTTGAGGGCTAATTTCAAAGTTGAAAAATGCGAGTGCGTAGCGTGAGGCCCTATACAAGGTATTTATTTATTTTATTTTTTATGACTCGGCAAAAATAAGGGGGGGGGGGGCGCGTGCGCCCGTTGCACACCCTCCTAAATCCGCCACTGACAAGGAAACTAATTAAACAACATACGTTTCATCATCTAAACTCTTTGTATAATATTTTAAAAAGTCACTTTCATCCGAACCTCTTTTTGTCTCGAATTCAGAAAAGTCTTAGGTCAAACAAATGGTCTTCTTATGTTCAAAAATTGCATTCTTGATGTTGCCCTTGCAAAGTAATTCATTTCGTCAGTGCTGGGCGATTAGTGAAATTTCACTACTCGAGTAATTGGACAACAATTACTTGCGAGTACTCGCTTCATCACAACCAGCTTAATTCATCTGTTATTCACATTTTGAAAAGTATACTATTACAAACATACTTTATTATTATCTTTTATGATAATTATTCTGAAAACATCTGATATTATTTCTGATTTTGTATGTGTTAATGACAAAAGAATCAGTCGTTACTCGTGAATGTGTTAGTAAGTAAGACTGATTGCGGTGACACCATGTGGAATCTCAATTGAGTAGTAATTAGTTCTGAAAAGAACTGGGGGTACAACTCGACGTTTCGATCAGTATGCTCTGATCGTCCTCAGGAGAATGCCGGACTCTGGAAAATGCTGCTGCTTAAGTAGACTGCTGGAGGATCATCCCATGAATGGATGCTGGAGGATTAGTTCGTTGAGGCGCGCAGGCGGGAAACTGTGAGACTATGAGACTAGGATCCTAGGGGTTGGGGGAGAGGAGTGTGCTCACTGAACTGAATCAGTTGTTAACAAGCACAGGAAGGAGGGTGGTTGACTTAGGATATAGGGATCCCTCAGTCTGGGGTGGGTTATGGACTTTGGATATAGAAGATCCTTCAGTCTGTAGTATAGGTCGCCAAATGTCGCTGATGAAGAAACCGATGTCCTGTGGCACAGTGTCGTGTTTGACGATCTCGATGGCCTCTCTGATGCGTCTGGGGTGCCATGCGTCGATGGGTGTGATGAGTTGGGCTGCCTGCCAGTCGATTTGGTGGTCCTTGATGTGCGAGTGCTTGACGATGGCGGACTTCTCGAAATCTCCTCTGCGGCCGTGTGCTCGGTGTTCCTTCAATCTGATGGGGAGGTTGCGTTTTGTTTCGCCGATGTACACCTTACCGCACTCACAGGGGATCCGGTAGACTCCCGCTCTGTTGTTTGGGTCCGGTTTGTCCTTGTGGGTATGTAGAAGTCCTTGGAGTTTGCTGGGGGCTGAGTGGAACACATCGATGCCTGCTTGTCGGAGGATACGTTGTAGTTTGTGAGACAGCGAACCTCGATAGGGGAAACAAGCAGAGAGGGTTAGATCACTTACCTTGCTTTTGGAGTTTGGAACCGGCTTCGCTGTGCTGATCTTGTTGGGATTGTAACCGTTGCGTTTGAGGACGATCAGAGCATACTGATCGAAACGTCGAGTTGTACCCCCAGTTCTTTTCAGAACTAATTACTACTCAATTGAGATTCCACATGGTGTCACCGCAATCAGTCTTACTTATCATCCTCACCATGCAAAGCTACAAGTTTTACCAATGTGTTAGTACTCGTGAGTACTTTTGAGGTAATCGCAGCAGAACGGGTAGTAAAAAGATGCAAGTACGATTAGCAATTACTACTAGCGAGTACTCAAGTAATCACACTACTCGCCCAGAACTAGTTTCATTTGACAAAATCACCCAAGTACTGGCCAAGTACTTCGGTAAAAAAAGAATATAGGTACTGTTTGTTGCACATGATGTAACCTAAACATAAGAAATTTGTTTGAACCCAGTGGACCTAAGGTTTTTCTGAATTCAAGACAAAAAGGGTTTGGACAAAATGACTTCTTGAAATATTTTACCTAAGGTTGAGATAATAAATGCATGTTGTTTAGTTTCCTTATGGCCATGAACCTCACAAGAAATGGGGGGAAAAAGGGTAAATTATTGATATTTGCCTCTCTTTGAGAATCTGTGGCACTTACCCTTGCCGGGACTGTTGCTGCTAAGTCTGTGAAACAAATTGCATATTTTAAAGAAATATTAATGACAATTCTCTTCATAAGTATATAAGTATTTCCATCTTCATATACATGATATTCTATGGGCTGTGAATTAAACAACACACAGACGTGTAACCATTCGTTTGCAATATACTTCTGGCTTTATGCCAATAAAAAAAACAAGTCTCCGGTTTCTGGTCTCTGTGCACATCGCCTCAGACTCGCGCGTCGGCATTTTTAATTTTCTTTTATTGGCTATGAAACGATGTCCAATTGCAGCCAAAATTGCTGGATCGATTGGAATTCTGCCGTGCTGTGTTTTAAACGACTTTTTCACATAGGGGTATGAACGTTTGCCCGATTTGTGTAACCCATACATTGTGTATGGGAAATTCGGTCTGGTGCCAATAACCACATATATGTACCATGTAATTCACTGGTTGGCAAAAAAAATAAAAAATCTGTCACCACACCGATGTTGAAGCGGACCTATGACCAGAAACTTTCTTTTTTTCCCCCCTGAAAAATACATCACACTTACGAAGTTGATAGACCTCCCCCACACATTATAAAACATAGTCTTGCTCAATAGAATACCACAGATACCTTTGAGCTGGGTGAAAACAAAAGCTTAGTTATGACGTGAAAAGTTCATAAAAAAATCTTGTGAAATTCTTGCAGATTATAAATTGTCAGGATTGAGAGGTGTTTTTTTAACAGCCATAAACAGTTTAACTGCCAATTGCGTCATTTCTATCATGCTGTTGACATGAAGTCGATTGATATTACAATTTCTGTGTGACCTTTGAACTGTTATTTAAATTATATAATCAAACGTATTTGTGTACTAATGATGCAATATATATATATAGGACACACAAACAAGCCGCGTAGGCCTTGTAGAAAATATGGAGCATATTTGTACTTTGGAAACATATTTCTCTACTTGAGTTGAAATAATTAAGCATATTTCATAAAGAATGTGGAAAATTTTCATCTGAAATGTTGTATAAATATAAATATAAGGAGAATAGAAATAAATTTTGTTTGTATTGGTGGAGAATGGCAATTATTAAAAATGGCAAGATGTTCCTCATATATCTGCAATTGGTGAAAAGTCATATCATCCCAGTTTTCTTGATGGTGAAACATTTTATAGAGAAGTTGCATAATTGTGTCACAAGCCTAAAGGGTGCCCTCGCTGAGGTCAAATGAAGGTCTCTCATTGGCTTCTGCATGTATACATGCCAAGCATACAGATAAGTATGTTCTAATTGTTCAACCTTGAACATGGTGGCGAATGCAAGATCTCTGTTACGTACCTGGAGCCAATTCCATTGAGCTGCTAAACAGACAAAATTGCTTACCAGAAAAATTTGCTTAGGAGAGTTCTTTGGTTACCAGCCAAACTTTCATACAAAATGTATGCATTTTGGGCTGGTAGTCTGTTTTATATTGCTTAGCAGAAATATTTGCTTAGCAGATTTCTTTGGTTACCAGCCAAAATTTCATACAAATATGTATACATTTTGGCTGGTAGTCTGTTATTTACTGCTTAGCAGAAATATTTGCTTAGCAGATTTCTTTGGTTACCAGCCAAACTTTCATACAATATGTATGCATTTTGGCTGGTAGTCTGTTATTTACTATTTAGCAGAAATATTTGCTTAGCAGATTTCTTTGGTTACCAGCCAATCTTTCGTACACAAATGTATGCATTTTGGCTGGTAGTCTGTTTTATATTGCTAGAAATATTTGCTTAGCAGATTTCTTTGGTTACCAGCCAAACTTTCATACAATATGTATGCATTTTGGCTGGTAGTCTGTTATTTACTATTTAGCAGAAATATTTGCTTAGCAGATTTCTTTGGTTACCAGCCAATCTTTCGTACACAAATGTATGCATTTTGGCTGGTAGTCTGTTTTATATTGCTTAGCAGAAATATTTGCTTAGCATAATTTTCTGCTTAGCAGCTCTATGAAATTGGCCTCAGATTATCACAATTTTACAAATTTATTATCTAAAAGCTTACTTTGGGTAAAGTTTGTACAGATATCAATCATCCTGGGAAATTATTCCATCTGAAGTGCTTTCATATTAGAGAGAGAAAAAAAAGGAATTATTGTTATTATTAAGCCTGAAAAAAACCTGTGAAGAGAACAAATATTCTAGGAGGGGAACCCACGAAATCAAATAGGGACTGAAAAACCATTCTACATGTTGGCTCCAATTCAGACTTCAGAGGTGAAATGCTATAAACGATATCCTGATAAAAAATTTATAATTTGTTTTAAATACAAATTACTGTCCGGCAGCTTTTTGTAAAAAAATAATAATAATAATAAGAAACCTGTAGCATGTTTGTTTTATTTGTTTTCGTAAAAAAAAAAGAAAAGCTGAGCATATTTTGTGATGAAACTTTCACAGCTAGACTAGTTTTTATGATGTATATTTCCTGATAATTAGAGGGTTAAAATGATCGTTTCCAAATACCATTTACATATCTGCAAATTCAGCTTCTGCATATAGCTAGGCTACATCATACATTGGGGATGTAAACATTTCCAATGTGTCTGGGAATTATTTAGAAGTGTGCATGCATAACTGAGTCAATGTGATTAGATATTCCTTATTAATTGGAATAGAAGCTGAAAACACCAGCCCCTGTGATCAGAGAACACAGGAGACAGACTAATATCGGGTACAGAGAAGTCTTTGAAAGAAATACTTGGGCATTAATCCTAACCACCCCAAAATCCTCCAAGGGGCACTTTTTTGGAAAAATTCAGCACTGTTGGAAACTGGTACTTCCTCTTCAAACGGGACAAAATTACTACCTGGCAAGGAGTACAGGCCATAAGTGCTGAATATGAAAGATCAACGAAAATGCGTGGTTCCTTTTTGAAGACAAGGGCATGTTTCCAAAAGTGCACTGATGGATTTTGGAGGATTCAGGAAGGTTCCTAGCCAGAATACCTAGGGGGTTAGGGTTCAGGAAGGTTCCTAGCCAGAATACCTATAGGGGTTAGGGTTCAGGAAGGTTCCTAGCCAGAATACCTATAGGGGGTTAGGGTTCAGGAAGGTTCCTAGCCAGAATACCTATAGGGGGTCAGGGTTTTAAGAAATGAAATAACTTATACAAACACATATTGTGTTGTGCTTTGTAGTATCAATTGCCGCTTTGTTAAATTTGTTTAAGCAATATTGCACATGTAAACTTGGTTTTATAATGCATTATTACCGGCCTTTCAATATTTTCACTTCATGAGTGATCCCTGATAATTTTAGTTTTTTACAAATGTTGATATTTTGGTCGTAGATATTACTTAGTTAAAAAGTCCACCATGCTGTTACACAGTCTTGTACTTGAGTACGTTTTCATGAGTGCGAGTACAGAAAAAATTACTCGAGTATGAGTACTCCAACAGTCTGTGTTTTGAATTGAGCAATATTATAAGTTATACAGAATGAAATACAATTGCAAAAGAATATAAAATGCTCGCTCAAAATATAACGTGCCTACTGTGTTAATATTGTGTATTAAAAATACACACTTTTTTTTGTATCTGTATAATATATGCAAAACCTTATTGATGTGTTCAATGAAAGTACTTTGTAAAAGTTAATCAAACTTATAATTGCCTGTTGATTTTAGACATACAATACAACAATAACAAGCAATTGTTTTTCATATATTTCCTGTCATGTGGCTGTGGGGCCAATAAAAAAAAATAACAAACAGATTGAAATGCAAAATCATGTGTTTTGGATTTGTAAGTGTCCTGCCCAAAGAACATGCTACATTCATGAATTTTTGTGGAGTGCCGTGGACTAATGGTAAGCAAGTTCAACTTGTATTCCTGTAACATGAGTCAACAACAATGCAGCATGTGCACTGAGCCCTATTACAAGTACATGGAACCTCATCATGTCGTGAGCAGCGGCAGCGCTACGGGGGGTGGGGGTGGGGGTGTAAGGTGTAAGTCAATGCTTTTTCAGCAGTACAAAATAAAATTAAAGATTAATGTTTGCCTCCCCTTAAATTTAAGCTTGCCCCCCCCCTCTGGATCTCCCGTTGGTCTAGTGGACAAAGAAAGCCCCCCTGAACCTCTTGGATGTTTAATTTTGGAAGATTTACAGACTCTCCACATCACCAGACACAATACAGGCTACTTCTCTTCTTTCAAGAAATGTTTTGAGGCAAAGGGATATTTGTATAGAAATCCTGACATTAAACAACCTTATCTGTGAAAGATTCAGGATGTTACATTATGTCATTAACGAGGCAACTGAAAATTGTTGTTTTTGATTTTAAAGTTTAACCCTCCTACTATAGCTGCACTTTAGTGGGAAATAGCTATAGAGGTCAAAACCAGTCAACTGGCTGTTTTGACTGCTGTCCAAAATGTGCACACAGGGGCATTTTAGACTGGTTTTTACTGTTATTTTGACCACCCTGAACAATACAAGACAATGCATTTACCTGTCAAAAAACGGTCGACTCATTTTGACCTGTAAATGTACTTTCTACATGTAAGGTTTGATAGTGTTTGAATTTTAAGTGAACTAGATATACCTTAGCAAGTATATCAACATTTTGACTGATTTTGACCCTTGTAGTAGTAGGAGGGTTAATACTAACATTAAGTAAGTTTGACATTAAAATGTTATCATTTAGTGAAGAAATTGTTAACCGTAGATTTCTGATTATATTTCAAAATGTTTATTGCCGTCAACATCAACACCAACAAATATAAACACTAGATGTTTTTTTTTGTATGGTCATTATTTATTTGCTTGATAAATAACGTTATCACTAACAGTTATCTCTGATTAACACAACTTACAAAAGTCTTAATACAAAAAAAGGCTCTTTGTGTTAATAATTGAAACAGCAATATTTGTTGAACAGTATAGAAAACAACTTATATACATGAATGCAAAAATCGCCAACAGATGAGAAATATGGCAAGTTTTAAACATAAATGCATCTGTTTGGGTCATTAAAACCCTCTTATACACATAGAGGCCACTCCGATCTTGAGCAACCTTCACTACATACATGTACAAGCCTGCTGTCCTTTCCAAGTAATCTTACAAAATCAACTGTGTGCCACCCAAGGCCACTGTAAATGTTTGAACATATTAGTAAGGCCTGCAATGTATCAATGGGAGACCACCTTACCCTGCAATCTCAGCGGTGTGACAGCGCACAGAAGGGTAACCGTAGGAGGCCACTGGCAACAGCTAATGGGTTGGAGTGGGTTGTTTAAAAAAAATTGCACTGATTGTACGAGGGTTAATGCATTACCAACTGCATCTAAGTAACATACAAATGGTGCACAGAAGTTCTAACTGCAAAATATCACGCCATTCACCCATATGAGCATTTCAATGGTTACTCACGTTACGTTTTTGAGGTATTGGGCCCACTCTTATAGTTTCCTTTTAAATCCCAAATCCATCAAAATTCTCCAAGGGACACTTGTTTGGGGGAAAAATTCAGCACTGTTTGGAAACTGGTACTTTCACCTCTTCAAATGGGACAAAATTACTACCTGGCAGGAAGTACAGGCCATAAGTGTTGAATATGAAAGATCAACACAAATGCACGGTGCATTTTGTAAGATAAGGGCATGTTTCCAAAAGTGCACTGGTGGATTTTGGAGGATTCAGGAAGGTTCCTAGCTCTTAAACAGCCTACATAAACATAAACATATACATAAAGCTCTTATACATCTAATACATTTCTGAAATTATTATTTTGTGCTGAGTAATGTCTGGGTAAAGATGTAAAACAAAACAAAAAACTGATGAGTGGGCCCAAAAGCCCAAAACCTCAAAAATGTAACGTGATTATCCATGGAATTGCCCTTATGACGAATAAACCAGAACATGTCCAACTTAATAAGATGCATTATGGGCAGACCGAATGGTGAGAAGTTGTGGAGCAAGCAAGCCCAGGGCAGGTTCACCTCGAGAAGCTCTTGGCTGGGAGATTTTATGGACAGTCTTAACATGGGCTTTTGACCTCCGACCCGCACTCTAAAAATAATGCCTTGGAACACATTTTGTAATAGTTTAAAAACATGGCCAAAATAGAAAACATTTACTTTATCAACTTTGGGGGGGAAAGTGCCCAATTTTTTTAGTCTTCATGTACGTCAATTTGCCATACATTTCTCGGTGGCATCTTTTGGGAGGGTATAGCAGTGTCTTCTTCAGAAACATTTACATGGTAGTCGTCGGTACTTAAAGGAACAGTATCATGACGATCAACAGGGCATGGAATCAGAGTGCTACTTTTAGATTAACTCGGTGATTAAAAATAACATCCCACATGATAAGATCGTAATTATTACCGTTCCTTCTGCATATAAAACGAGCCAGAATTTTTAAGTCACCGACTTCATTTAAAACTAGGTCACCGATTCCATGCCATGTCGATAGTCTGCTCTGATCGTGATCGATACTGTCCCTTTAACACTTCTAACAAAACAGGAAATTATGTTTTATTCAATAAAAACCAGCATACACTCTTGGTAGAATGTCTGCAAATATATACATACTTTATAAAAATCAAGATTATGTATTAAAAAAAAAAAAACTGTAAAATTTTCAGCTTATTTCACTGTGTCGATAACAAGAAAATAGAGAAAAAACAATCATATTGATCATGCCATGGTGGAATTTCCATCTTTGGAAGACAGAAATACATTTTGGAAGTTATTTGACGTCTTTTACTAAAATGATAGCACCTGAGACAGATATACATCAAGGGATGTTCGATACTATCATCAATTTTACGCCAAGTTTTTATTTTTTTTAAAACTCTGTTCATTTATGTTTGTTGAGATTACCAGTAGTGTATAGTGGACAAAGGAAATAACGTTTTTATTCATTTAAAAACGAATGTAACTTAAACATTCTTTGGATTATACTTGACCCTTCTCTGACTGCAAGGGTCAAAATCTTGATTCAAAGTCAACATAATCATATTCGACAGAAGCATGTTTTGCCATAACTACCAACGTTGTGCCTTCCCTTTATTTTGCCAGAAATGATTCTTCTGCTGTGTTCTGTGATTTTTTTTTTTAAAGACTTGGTTCACTGGTTTTGAAAACAAAGGCAATTATCAAATGCTGGTGTTATTTGGGTAATTCCAAGTATATATATTGTGGGTAACTTTTGTAGTATTAACCAGTTAGCGTCGGAGGCGTGTATACACGCAATTGTTTTTGGCACCATGGATCGGAGAGCGTCTAAACACGCCAAAGGAAACTCCGGAATATTGGTATGCATGCTCGGTTGAGCCACCCGTGTACGGTGACATGCTCAGAAGACGTGGCCACCCACTGTGGAAGCTTCCATTCACGGTGTGTGTGGGAAAAATAAACCCACACAGGGGCCCAGAAACACTTTTTTATTCCTGACGCGAACAGGTTAAAATCTTAATCCTCCAATGGAGTGCCATGGTCGAGCGGTTTAGTGCATCGGATTTGTGTTCTGATGGCTGAGTCGTCAGAATGTGGGTTCGAATCCCAACCGCGACCATGGTGCTTGTGTCCTTGAGCAAGACACTTTACCATAATTGCTTCTCTCCACCCAGGGGTAAATGGGTACCTGTGAGGGCAGAGTTGGTGTTGTGTTTTGATGAGCCCTATATGCGCTGTAATGGCAGCAATTGAGCTGTATACTCCCCAGGGAGCTGAGATGGTTTCAGGAATGATTTATGAGCGTGATGAGCAGGGGTAATAATATAATGCGCTTTGAGCACCAGTTTGGTGGATACGTGCGCTATATAAGTCTACATTATTATTATTATTATTAAGGGGCACTTTTTTGGGAAAAATTCAGCACTATTGGAAACTGGTACTTTCACCTCTTCAAATGGGACAAAATTACTACCTGGCAAGAAGTACATAAGTGCTGAATACGAAAGATCAATGAAAATGCATGGTGCATTTTGAAGATAAGGGCATGTTTCCAAAAGTACACTGATGGATTTTGGAGGATTCAGGAAGGTTCCTAGCCAGAATACCTAGGGGGCTAGGGTTTTAAATAAACATGCTATGAGTGTTCTTATTCTTTGAATGGGGCAAAGAGAACAAGTTTTAACAAAAATTGCTTCCGTTTTCAAAACCAGACAACCAGATCTAACAAGTGTTTCACAGAATTTAGACAAATAATTGGGCATTTTGTAGATATTGTAGGTTTTAAATTATGCAGCAGCCAAAAAAATATGGACTTTTGGCGGTTGTGGGAGGGGCCACCCTGTACAGTGTATATTATTAATAATTTCATCTTTATTTATCCCTCTTAATATACCTGAATTTTAGTGGCTAGTAGCTATAGAGGTCAGAACCAGTCGACTGCCTGCTTTGACTGTTGACCCAAACATGCACACAGGGTCATTTTTGACTGGTTTTTACTGTCATTTTGACTACCCTGAACAATACCAGACAATGCTTTTGCCAGTCAAAAACGGTCGACTCATTTTGACCTGTAAATGTACTTACTACATGTAAGGTTTGACAGTGGTCGACTTTTAACTGCATTAGGTTGGCAAGTATATCAACATTTTGACCGATTTTCACCCTTGCAGTCACAGAAGGGTTAAGTCACATAATGTTTTTTTTTCTCTAAAAACACTTATTTCTTACATGTTGGTACAAAACAAAAACACCACTAGACCATGTTGTCTACAGTGAACATCACCAGTGGCCGCATGTTTTGTAGTTGTAACCATTTTATGTTAAAAATCATTTTGATCAAAATCTTCTATCCCACAAAAATAACGCACTAAAGGCCAACATGAGCATAACAGACAGGGCGAAAATATAACCTTGACAAAAAATGTTTAACAAGAATTTTTTTTTTAAACAAGGTGTCAAGGTTTAACTTACAAAACTTGTGCATGTGTTTAATAAATGAAACAGGGTGTTCACTTAGCAAACACAGTGAACAAGACACCTAAAGGTACTACTGGCTAAAATTATGCCTTGCAATGAAATTGACATTTTTTTTGGGGGGGGGGGGACGGATATCTTTACATTGCTATTAGACTGTGCTGGTAGGTAAGGTCTAGTGAAAAAATATATCAACAAATGGGAATGAAAGATTTCTGTGAAAGAAAAAAAAAAAAAAGGGGATTTGGTCCAACGAGAAACAGAAAATAAAACTTCTCCCGTTCTTCGGAGGGAAAAATGCTTATGAACTTAATAATTAGATGAGAAATTCACAATGATTCGTTAGCTTCTCAATGAGCAATTCTGATAAATTATATATGAAGTTGAGTTTAAAATGAAATGGACAATATCGTCACACTCAGAACAGACTTTCAACAGGGCATGGAATTGGTGTCCATGTTTTTAGATGAACTCGGTGACTGAAAATAATACCCCACGAGGGTGTGCTTGCCTTGATAAGGTAACATTACCATGACTGCTAAAACTGGCTAATTATCTATGCAGCAGCCACATAATAAGATCTTGTCACGCCTCATTATCTAGGCCAGCGTGTGCTACTGGGGTATTATGAAGGCAGAAAAAACAAACAGATTCCATGCCCTGTCGAAAGTCTGCTCTGATCGTGATGATCTTGTTCCTTCAAGTGGTTTAATTTCATATAGGTTGGTGATATTCTTGCGTCGGTTGGTTTCATTTCAGTTGGCCATGAGTCTGCACAATGACTGATTCTGACAGAGTTGGGTGGTTTCATTTCAGTTGGCCATGAGTCTGCACAATGACTGACTCTGACAGAGTTGGGTGGTTTCATTTCAGTTGGCCATGAGTCTGCACAATGACCGACTCTGACAGAGTTGGGTGGTTTCATTTCAGTTGGCCATGAGTCTGCACAATGACCGATTCTGACAGAGTTGGGTGGTTTCATTTCAGTTGGCCATGAGTCTGCACAATGACCGACTCTGACAGAGTTGGGTGGTTTCATTTCAGTTGGCCATGAGTCTGCACAATGACCGACTCTGACAGAGTTGGGTGGTTTCATTTCAGTCGGCCATGAGTCTGCACAATGACCGACTCTGACAGAGTTGGGTGGTTTCATTTCAGTCGGCCATGAGTCTGCACAATGACCGATTCTGACAGAGTTGGGTGGTTTCATTTCAGTCGGCCATGAGTCTGCACAATGACCGATTCTGACAGAGTTGGGTGGTTTCATTTCAGTTGGCCATGAGTCTGCACAATGACCGACTCTGACAGAGTTGGGTGGTTTCATTTCAGTTGGCCATGAGTCTGCACAATGACTGATTCTGACAGAGTTGGGTGGTTTCATTTCAGTTGGCCATGAGTCTGCACAATGACTGACTCTGACAGAGTTGGGTGGTTTCATTTTAGTTGGCCATGAGTCCGCACAATGACTGACTCTGACAGAGTTGGTTTAATGACGGAGGTTCAATCTTAAAGCACAAATGCAAATTAAATTTCAATTTCTTATTCTAAGGTAATTCTGGTATTTTGAGCATTGTGAAACGGGTATTATCAGGACACTAATTGATACAATCAATTGATGTTGACAACGTGTATTCAAAACTTAAATCTAATCCAGTTTTCATATCTGCATTGCGCCTGGTCTGTTGAGGACGCATGCTTACATGTATCAATTGTGCAGTTGACGAAACTTGACGTGCATAGGAGGGAAATTTCTCCAGTTGGCTGTCAGAATAGCGTGTCATAATGTACATAAATTGTTTGTGAAACACCCACATAACTCAAGTACCCTATCTTCAAGAAACTGGTAAAATAGTAGTTTTTACCAAGGCCAATGTCTAATTACTTGGTACCATTCTCCTGTCTAAATTCTTCATGGCTCCAACTATCTACATGTAGACCAATCCAGATTTGGCCCAAGCCCTGCCCATCTTAAGCGACACTGAGAACTGTTGGTCATTCCACCTGCACCACCATGAATGTTGCCAAGCCCCATGACCATCAGAGCAACAGTGGTCATGGAGAGGCGTAACCCTATGTTTGACTGACAGGTCTATTCAGTGAATTGCACACCACAAGCCATTCACAATAACCTTCCTTTGATGTGGATTACAAAATAGATGACATGTTCTTCTTTGGTGGGTACGTTCGCAGAGGTCGTTTGGTCTCCCACGGTAGCTGAGGTTCACTGATGTCCGTGAAATTCCCATGGTAACCGGTCGTTTTTTTTTTATTAGTGAACTTTGAAGGTGAACCCTTTGCGGGACTTGGCAGTGTTCGAGTGGTTATGTTGACACTGTTGGAAGTACTGCTGCTTTTGCTGTATAAGTAATTGTTGTTCCAATCGGAAATGACGTTTCCAAATGGAATAACAGCAGTCTTGCATTTTACGTCCTGAGCGCTCATATCCTGTTTTTGTAAAAACGACGCAAACTCATCGGTCCATTTATAAGTGCCCTGCAGCACTGACAGTTTCTTCGTTGGGTGTTTCTTCAAGTCGGATTTCGGGGGCTTTCTCTGTGTTGTCTTCCGTGGGGTTGTCTTGGATGCCTTGCAAGGTCTCTTCGCTAATGCGGCAGGCGGTTTTGTGTCGCCATGCGGAGCTCTCCGCAGGCGGTAACGTACTGTCTCGCCATTCTCCCTGGATGCTTCACCAGAGTGTTCGGCATCTGAGTTTGAGCTGGTCATGGTATAATTGACAGGCGAGGTGACTGTTCTGAGATTGTATCTGCCTATTGGCGCTGTGACAGCTTGGGCAGATTTGACAACCTTCTCCACCGAGTTTGACTTATTCTTTGAAAACTTCGTGCTCCCTTTCGTTTTCCCTCTGCCGGGTGTGGTGCAAGGCATCTTAACGGTTTCGCCTTCATCGTTAGATTTCTTCACCTTGGCCTGACCGAGAGGCTCTTTCTTCGGCAGCAATGAGCAGCTCTCGGCCATTTTCTTTCTGCCACTAACGGACCACCTGGAGCTCACGTCCTGAACCAATTCAAAGTCACTGCAGTCGGAGTCCGAGTCTCTGGATTTGTCTTTACTGGGGAAGGATGGAGTAACTGAACTGTACGTATCTTTGCTCACATTCAATTGGTGATCTTGAGCATTGATTTTTGACCTGCTTTCGTTTGTGTTGTGATTTCTGACAGCTACGGCAATGATATATGTACTTTTAACATGTACCTCTTGTTCACTCTTGATCTTTGTTAATTCAGTGCCGTCTCCTTGTCCGACGATACTCAATTTCCCATCAATGTACATGTATTTTTCAGCCCTCTTGCTTTGGGATGGCGTGTTACTTTTTGGAGAATCTGTGTTTGGATTCCGAATCCATCGACTTAACAAATCCGTTTTCTGGATCACGTTCTGCCGAGTTGGAGTGGGACTTTGTTTTCTTGAATGTTTCACCTTTTTGCTACTCGGAGCGGATTTCACACTCTCCATGTATTCACTGGCACACATGGCCACCAATGATTTCAGAAGCCCCGTCTCGGACTCTGGGCTACCTTCCTTCGCCAACGAAAGATCCTCTTTCAAATTTCGCCCAATGTTCGGCTTCACTTTACTGGTTTTACTGGCAAAATCTGTACTTATCATCATTACACTGCCCTCATGTGACGCGCAGCTTGTTGGGGAATAGGTAAACATGTCTGTGGGATATTTCGGACTGTCCATATCCTCGGAATTGTCCCGGGTTGACCTTTCTCCGTTTCCATCCCTCTTACAAATGCAGCCAATTCCTTTGGTGCTGCTGAGCTCATCTGTGCAACGTGTTACACTTTCACAGTTGGTGGAGCGAAGATGTTCATTTGTTATTTCTTCAGGTATGCATAAGCCACATTTTTTCACGTTGATTATTAAGTTGTTTTGGTTCCCATTCTTATTTTCAGGTGTTGAGCTTTGGTTTTCTGACTGTTGACTGGTGGATTTGGAGTGGATTGACTCTTTGTCAGCGTAACGATGGTTGGTTGACTTTAAGCTGATCATTGGTTGATGTCTACTTGAATACTGGTTAGTTACTGTATGTATGGTTGGGTTTTGTTTAGCTGACCCAGGGTTGACTGACCGTTGGTGGGTGGACTGCTGGTTAGTCGACTCCATGCTGATCAACGGTTGATGTCCAGTGGAATACTGGTTGATGAGTTGCTGTCCAGCCGGGTCTTGGTTAGCCAACGCAGAGTTGTTTGACTTTTTGCGGGTGGACAGCTGGTTGGTCAACGGCTGATATCGATTGGAATGTCGATTGGTTGATTGGCGGATGGGCTGTTGCTTACTGGTGGATTGATTGGTACTTTGTTGGCTGGTTGACATTTTGATCTTGGATTGTGGATTGGTTGACTTCATATCTTTTCCAGAAACATTTGCTCTCAGTCTATTAATGGTGCATGCCAGACTTCTACTTTTCTGGAGCTGCTGTTTCTTTTCCGGATTCGCATCATGATTCAGTTCCTTCAAACTGCCGAGGTCCACAACATCGGGTTGAATGACCATAGGAACCGACAAGGACTTCTCACAGTTGGCCACGGCATCTGTCAACCAGGAATCCATTTCGTTCCAGTTTATTTCATGGGATGCTGGGTTGACGTTACCGTCAATCTCCTTCAGAGAGGGCCACTGTGTACTCAGCTCTTCCTCTGTGGCTGGATCGGGCATCACATTGACTCCGGCCAGCCCATTTGTTTCCGACAGTTCCTCCAAGTTCTGAAACCACTTGTCCATGTCAGCTGGTATTGCACTCTGATTTTCATCAGCCATGCCGATACCACCATATATGTCTTGCTTCTGTACTGATCCCGGCTTGATTGTGCCATTTGTCGATTCTCTGAGAAAAGAGCCAACCTCAAAATGTGCATTTTCAGCTGTCGGGCTTCCTTCAGCTTCACCGGGAGACCCTCCAAACTGCTGGTTATCTTGTCTCAGTGCATAACAATCCTCGTTTGTTAAATTCTCTAGGCCCTGTGTGAAGAAAACAGGATCATCATCAAGGGGTCTTCCAGAATTGAACATGATTCGTTTTCCTGACAGATCACACACTTGAGTCAGCTGTTTTCGCATCGTGTCTTCTATCGAGTTGTTCGACTTAACTTGTTGCACGTGTTTCACACTGTCATCATTCTCATCACTGGATATCATTGTGACTTCTGAGACAATATTTGGATCTCTTTTTGTGTTTCTCACATCCTGGTCCAAGTCCAGTTCATCCATCGACACTAGATTGTTTGTCCTACATGCCGGAAGGCTATACACATGGTCATTCTCCAAAGATGCCTCTATCTGTGACTGGTACCCATTCCGGTCATCAAGACTGGTCTCTAAGGCATGAGTACTGTCATCAACGTACTGCAGACCATTTTGCACCTGTGAATTGCGATGCTGTATTTGCTCTTCTATCCCACAGTGCACCTCTTCACTGACCTCTGACCCAGAATCAATCATTTGCACTGAGTTTGCACAGTCATTCTCTGAGCTTGTTTCAGCCGGTTTCAGCAATGCCAGGGTTCTCAGGGTTAGGAGCGAGTCACTATCAACGCAACTCTTGGTTCCTACGACTTGTGAGTTCTGCTTTGGTGCCTTGTTCGGCGAATTCGCCAGAGGTGGGGCAACTGCAATGTCTTGCAGTTGCTCACTGGCTCTTCTGATTGGTTGGTTTGAACCGTTTTGTGTCACCAACTCCTCAAAGTCATGCAGCACAACGCTACATCGAGTCAGTTTGTTCTGAGCTGCCCCGAAGTATTTCGTGGCCTTGCTGGCACTTAGCCATGATTCTGGTGATGTTTTCTGTTCCTCCGGACTCGCTGCCGCCCTGTACGGTCGCCATGACATATCAAGCGACATCATGGTGGACACCCATTGTCTTTCGGTTTCCGTGCCTCTTCTTTCGTACGGATCTTCCTCCGGTTCTCCCAGGGGACTCTTGCTCCCTTCGTCCTCAGTGGAGCCCTCCATATCATTGGGCATATCATCAGGCATATCATCGGGCGTATCATCGGGCGTATCATCGGGCGTATCATCGGGCGTATCATCAGGCGTATCATCGGGCATTTTCTTCACGTACATCCTCACTATGACCTCGTTGGCAGGTAACCGGACTGTCAAACTCAGCAGGCTAGTATTGCGCAAATGCTTCAGGCATTTCTGACGCAAGTGTTTCCACTCCAACTTGGAACAGATGGAGGCCGGGAGCAGGCTGTTCATGCACATGACCAGAACACAGCAGAGACAGGACGGCAGAAGGGGCGTCGGGGGCGTCTTGACGGCGCTCACTTGATACAGTTTGTTGGTCTCCGTCAGTAGTGCCTTAGTCGGGGTGATGGTGAACATCGTCAGCAGGCACAGTCTCTGCAGGGAGGTGTCTTTGGTTAAGAGCTCCGACAGCTGGTGGCATAAGGCAGCATTGTTCATGTCTATGCGACCGGCATTGACGAGGTTGCATTGTGGGTCTTTCAGGGGTGGCTGTATGGACAATAAGCACAGGTTCACGCAAAGTACTAACGACTGCTCCCCAACCTGTATGCAAAGACATAAAAAAGGAAACAGATTTCATCAGGTTTAATGTTTAACCCCAACCATGCTATCAATGCAACAAATGCATAAAGTTGTTGCATCTTGGTTGCCCTCAGCACAGCAACAAAAGAACCATTGTTTCTAGCTGGCGGATGTCGTTGCATTGAGCAGGCTGCACACTTTTCTGTTGTTGCATTCGGCAGGGTGTCTGTGAAATGCCTGGAGGGGGTTAAGGTCAATGTACGTCTTGATTCAAAGAGAGTCTGTACATGTCGTCGTGTACCCGGAAGGTCTTAAGCAATAAAATGGCTCCTTTGAAAAAAAAAGTAGGGCATAACTGTTATATATTTGTTGCTAGAATTACTCCCAAGACATGTTTTTCCATTCCCATGCGGAATTTAACTTTCCTACAATGACTTAGAAATGGCAGCAAAACTCAGTTTTCTTGAAACACAATTTTGCTTACGACCTGTTGCCGGTCACACTTTCGTTACGTCCTTCTTCCAGGCACACGACGATGTATAACTCTTTAAAAAAAAAAAAAACAGATTTGCCAACATATTCAATGCTGTACCTTCCGTTCACTACCCGACTCACCTCAAAGTGAATCGCCTTCACCAGCTTAAGGATGAACACTGGCTCGTGGAGGACATACTTGCTGACCTCCTGCACCTTTTTTTCAAATGCTGGCTTGCTGTGGTCACACTGAGACCACAGCAGGTTGACCCAAAGGTCAGTGATTTTCTGTATGTCACTGAGAGACACGGTCTCCATGCCTGGAGAAGAAGAAAGAAAAAAGAAAAAAAATACATGTTTAAATTCTGAGAAGAGTGATAGCTAGCAATTTGTTTAATTTCTCCAATATCTGGTTCAAATATCAAGTTTACAGCACAGTTCCTAATGCATCCCCTTCTCAAATTTCCCCCCGAAACGGCAAGCTTGTTTTTCCAGAATGAAATTTAGGCCCCCCCCCCCCCCAAAAAAGAAGTCTGCAACAAATACCAGCAACAAAAGGTGTTGGTTAGTAATTTTTGATGGCGCACACATGTGACGTTTCAAGTTATTTGTTGACAAAAAAGAATAGTGACCGATGAAATAAGCATATCAGCTCATGAATATACTTTAAATACTCACACCACTCCTTGCTCAGTAGCACCTCAGCCGTCAGCAGTGCAGCAGGCATGTAATACTGACACAACGTCTTAGCGACGGGGAAAATCTTGTCCATGGAATCGAGCATCTGGATCTGAAAATACATGTTTTTATGTATAAAAAAAAACAGTTTCAGTCCAGGAACTTTTTGTAAATTTGACATAATGATTCCGGTTTTCTCTAACATGAAAGCAAAAAAGTGAAAATTCATTCAAGACTGCACACGTATTCAGTGTGCAGTGCACCAGTGCAGCAGGCATGTAATACTAACACAATGTCTTAGCGACGGGGAAAATCTTGTCCATGGAATCGAGCATCTGGATCTGAAAATACATGTTTTTATGTAAAAAAAAAAAAAAAAAGTTTCAGTCTAGGAACTTTTTGTAAATTTGACGTAACGATTCCATTTTTCTCTAACATGAAAGCAAAAAAAGTGAAAATTCATTCAAGACTGCACACGTATTCATTCCATTGTGGAATTTCTTTCTTCATGAAGACTGAAATACAATTTAGGCCCCCCAAAAAAGTCTCTGGTTTCTGGTCATCGGTCAGCAGTGATATGCGGTTTTTTTTTTTGATGTTTTTTTTTTTTTTTTTTTGGTCGACAGGGAAATACGTGATACATTGTATACGCCGGGACCAAATTTCCCATATACAAAGTATGGTGGCTAAGAGAGGCCTCACAAACTGTGCAAACGTTCATACCCCTATGTGAAAAAGTCGTTTAAAACACAGTACGGCAGAATTCCAATCGATCCAGCAATTTTGGCTGCAATTGAACATCGTTTCATAGAAAAAAAATTAAATTAAATTAAAAATGCCAACGCGTGGGTCTGAGGTGATGCGCGTGGGTCTGAGGTGATGCGCGTGGGTCTGAGGTGATGCGCGTGGGTCTGAGGTGATGCGCGTGGGTCTGAGGTGATGCGCGTGGGTCTGAGGTGATGTGCGTGGGTCTGAGGTGATGCGCGTGGGTCTGAGGTGATGCGCGCGGAGACCAGAAACCGCTTAGAAATGATTTCACTAATTTTGACTAAAATAATAATAATAATAATAATAATGTGTGGACTTATATAGCGCACGTATCCACCAACTGAGTGGTGCTCAAGGCGCATTATATTATTACCCCTGCTCATAAGGCTCATAAATCATTCCTGAAACCATCTCAGCTCCCTGGGGAGTATACAGCTCAATTGCTGCCATTACAGCGCATATAGGGCTAATCAACCAACTCTGCCCTCACAGGTACCCATTTAACCCCTGGGTGGAGAGAAGCAATTAAGTGTCTTGCTCAAGGACACAAGTGTCACGGCCGGGATTCGAACCCACATTCTGCTGCTAACACCAGAACTTGAGTCCGGTAAGCTACAATCCCGGCCAAAATAGTTGGGACACGTGACAATAAACATACCTGTCCCCCTGTCCCCCTGTCCCCCTGTCCCCTGTCCCCTGGTCCCCCGGTCCCCCGCTCCCCCGCTCCCCCGATCCCCTGGTCCCCCGCTGCCCCGGTCCCCCGCTCCCCCACCAATGTTGTTATCTCCAGCCGGAGAACAGACCTTGGAATGAGAACCAACATTGTCAGGGGGCCGGGGGGGGGCCAGCTAGATTTGACCGGGATTGTCTGAATTCCCTTGAAGTATTTGTGAGCGACATGCCCATTTTATCCATGCGCTTCTTGTCTGTCTTTGTGAATTTTATTTTATTTCAGTTTTTTATTTTATTTTATTATTACAGTAGTATTATTATTTTTTCCCTGGAGGGGTGTTTTTTTTTCTTTTTCAAACATGAAATGGCGTCCAAAGGTTAAAGAACATTTATTTTGGGGAAAAATAATAAAATACTATTGTAGATTTACCCTAACGTGTGATAAATACGGTACTGTATACTCGGTGTTTCCCGAGTGCTGCGAAGAAAAACACACAATTGTTTTACATGGGTGGGATTCGAACCTACGATCACCGCGTTCCAACGCATATGTCTTAACCACTATACCACCAGAGTATACGCTGAAACAGATGTAAAGGTTGAATTAAAAAACATTGGGAAAAAACGACATTTAAAACAAAAATAATACAATATTATTGTAGATTTACCCTAACGTATGATAAGTACTGTATACTCGGTGTTTCCCGAGTGCTGCGAAGAAAAACACACAATTGTTTTACACGGGTGGGATTCGAACCTACGTTCCCCATGTTCCAACGCAGATGTCTTAACCACCATGCCACCATATTATACGCTGAAGTGGATGTTAAGGTTGAATTAAAAAACATTGGGAAAAAGAAAAAAAACATTTAAAACAAAAATAATATTGTTGATTTAACCATAATGTGTGACAAACACTGTATACTCTGAGTTTCCCGAGTGCTGCGGACAAAAATCACAATAATTTTACTAGGGTAGGACTTGAACCTACGATCCCTGAGTTCCACAGCAGGTGTCTTATTCACTATACCACCGTGGTAGCCGCCGACAATACCCCAGTTCGTATGTCGATGGATAATGCAACCACGGTTCACCACTGGACAATAAAAAAGGAGAGTCACTCCCTTCCTTTCTTTTTTGGTATCGATGGATCACCGTTGGATTTTTCGTCAAAATAACGGAATGAGGGGATGAAATCAAATTGAAGAGGCTTGTATGTTGTTTGTGTATCCTAATGTGCTTTTCGTGTTGAACACAAACTCTCTTTTGGGAACTTATGGACCAAAATGGCACGGTGAACCGTGTACGGTGCGCCCTACAATAAAGTTCTGATCATCTGTGTTTTGCGCGCAAGCGCATTGCAGCCATGCATCGTCCTTAAACAATATTTTCTGAACTAATATTCTTATGAATGAATAAAATTGCACCCAGAAACATGTTATCACTTAAAAGAGAGTTCATGTTCAACGCGAAAAGCGTATTAGGATACACAAACAACATATAAGCCTCTTCAAGGGAGTGAGTCTCCTTCTTTATTGTACAGTTAAATGTTCTTTAATTCAACCTTAGTGTCTAGTTCAGCGGTTACCACGGTGGTGTAGTGGTTGAAACATGTGCGTTGGAACGCGGTGATCATAGGTTCGAATCTCACCCGTGTAAAACAAGTGTGTTTTCTCCGCACAACTCGGTAAACACTGAGTATGCAGTACTTATCACACGTTAGGGTAAATCTACAGTAATATTTTATTATTTTCCCCAAAATAAATATTCTTTAATTCAACCTTTGGATGCCATTTCTGTTTGGGAAACAAAACCAAACACCCCTCCAGGGAAAAAATAATAGTACTACTATAATAATAAACTAAAATAAAAAATGAAATAAGATAAAATTCACAAAGACAGACAAGAAGCGCATGGATAAAATGGGTATGTCGCTCACAAATACTACAAGGGAATTCAGACAATCCCGGCCAAAATAGTTGGGACACGTGACAATAAACATACCCTCCCCTGTCCCCCGATCCCCCGCTCCCCCCACCAATGTTGTTATCTCCAGCCGGAGAACAGACCTTGGAATGAGAACCAACATTGTCAGGGGGCCGGGGGGAGGGGGGGGGCAGCAGCTAGATTTGACCGGGATTGTAGACCGCTCGGCCACGACACTCTATATGATAGCACCTCAGACAGAAATATTTCAAAGGATGTTTGATTCCATCATCAACTTTACACCAAGTTAAGTTTTGTCTAAAACTGTGATAATGTATGTTTTATTTTTTGAGATTACCAATAGTGGCTTTAACCCTCCTACTGTTTGACCATTTGAAACCATTCAAAATTTCCACTTACCAAAATGCCCATTGGTTTTGTACACACATGGTGATACCATTTGAACAGTGTTGGTAGCAAGCTTTACTACCATTCAAATCCATTCCAATGCATAGAGGGTCCATTGATTCACCACTTAGAAGTATCCAAACAAGGTTTTGTATTAGCTACAATGTATACTACCATTTGGAAAGATCCAAACAAGGTTTTGTATTAGCTGACCTACCATTCAAAACCATTTGGGGAAATCAATACTGTACAGAGTTATTTCACCATTCAAAACCACAAAAGCGAATGGTTTCAAATGGTGCATCAACTTGTATGAAAAAGGTACCAGAAGTAGGAGGGTTAAGCACTGGAATAAAATGGGTGTAATTTGTCAGCATTTTCACTGTGTTTTGCTTTGTTTGCTTCTCATTGTTGATATTTTTTATTTACATTCTATAGAACAATCAGGAGGTATTTGGATGTATTCTTAAAACTCTACTTCACATGGAGGCCTCTCCGATCCACAACATTCCAACCTTTAGTGCAGACAAGCCACTGCTGTCCTTTCCAAGTAATCTTACAAAATCAACCTAGTGCCACCCAACGACACTGTAAATAAGACCATCTCCGATTACATACTCAACACACACTGAAGGCCATTACAAACCACAGTCTTTAGTGGTTTTTGTATAGGTGTGCTTACAGTCAAAATACATGGTCAGGTTTACAGCTGGTTGTAGCTGGTTGTTTGAACATATTAGTATGGCCTGCAATGTATCAATGGGAGATCACTTTACCCTGCAATCTCAGTGGTGTGACAGTGCACAGAAGGGTAACCATAGGAGGCCACTGGTAACAACTGCAACCGACTGGTCCCCTGTCTCTATCATATCAAGGATAGGTATACCATTCAAGGGATTTCATTGGATACGTTATGCTTTCGATCTGACGTCATGCTTTGAGGCTCGTGCGCCAGCTACCAACCAAGGTCAAAGTTGAATCTTGGGGAAAACATGGCGGCTGTACGGCCAGTATCTGGCGTAATTCACGAGCCTCAAAAGCATGACGTCAGATTGCAATAGCAATAGCTTGGAGTGGCCTGAATTGGTTGTTTCACAAATTGCACTGATTGTAGGAGAGTTTTAATAATGGAATAACTGGAAGTAGATTTTCAACCTCACCGCCCAGATTGGGAATTTATCTATGGGTTAGGATGCCCCAATCAAACTTGGACTTGGTATTGACATGGCAGACTCAACTTTAACACATTGTTGCGTTTAACTAAGGACAAGTTTACCCAAACTGTGGCTTGTAAATTTGCAAAAATGTATGGGCGATATAGCTTTAATTAATATCAAGTAAATATTTATCTTCACAAATATCTATATAAAGGTCGTTATAATGAACAGTCTCTGAAACAAGTGACCAAAATACTTGATCCAAAAATATTTTAGCTATTTGGCTCGGATTCAGTATACACCTCCGTCCTACCTCATTCCACATCGCATCCAGCTTCTCCATGTTGGTGAATAGAATCATAGCAGTCTCCAAGAACACTGGGTCCTTGCCCAGCTCTTCGTCATGACAGTATTCGCAGGCTAGCGACAGGGCCTTCTCGAAGAGGCCTTCCTCCAGCAATGTTTTCACCTGCTGGGCCTGGGGTACTTGTTGCTCTCCAGACATGGTTCATTAATGGGGCGTCTCTGCAATGCGACACTTATCCTGATGCCATTACCTGGAAACCAAACAAAAAGGTTGAACCTGACAACTCCAAGGACTTTGTCTACTCAGAGAACCTTCGCAAATTATAACCCTCCTACTATAGCTGCACTTTAGTGGCAAGTAGCTATAGAGGTCAAAACCAGTCAACTGCCTGTTTTGACTGTCATTTTGACCACCCTGAACAATACAAGACATTGTTTTTACCAGTCAAAAACGGTTGACTCATTTTGACCTGTAAATGTACTTACTACACGTAAGGTTTGACAGTGTTCGACTTTTAAGTGCACTAGATATACCTTGGCAAGTATATCAACATTTTGACTGATTTTGACCCTTGTAGTAGTAGAAGGATTAAATACATATAATAACGTTCCAAACAGGTGCACACATTCCGAGTCTCAAAAAAGAGGAGGGAGAAGCCGGGGTGAATGGACAAAAAGGAGGACACCACTGGAAAAAACTAAGGCTGTGCCAGGTATCCGGGGTACCTGGATACCTAACCGAGGCGAAACCGTCTTTACCCGGTTCCATTTTTTGGTTTAAAATTCCGACTGAACAAAACTTGGATAAAGGCTTTAGAAGTAACATTTGCGGACAGCCTTTCACAGACTTGCCGGCTTTTGTTTGACGTATCTAGTTTTGACTGCCTTTGTGCCAATATCACAAGTTGATATTTATGCCGACACTTTTCGCAGTTACTGGATCGGTGCGAGAGTGTATGTGTGTGGGGAATGGGAATGCTACAAGTCGATTTTAATATAGAGGCAGGAAATTAAGTCCATTTATTGTGACACTAATAAAACACGAGAAACGTGTTCATATTGGTTATTTTATACATTCGGGAGTACTGACATGTTTTTACAAAATTGTTTACGGGTACCCAGGAATCCAAAGATTTCCAATTTTGGGAATCCGGTTCCCAAAATAAATTTGATAAATTTACATGCATGTGATACACAAAAAGGAGTGGGGGCACATTCCTCCTCCCCCCCCCCCCCCGATCTTCCATATGTGTTTAAAAGTTATAGATTCAAATTTCATGCTGCAATTTTTGGATTTAAATCTGCAAACTGCTCATTCTCTCATTGAAAGAAATAACACAAACTTCAAATAAGGGTTTTCAAAATGGCAAATAATTTCACTGAAACCTGGGTAATTACAAAAATAAATTTATTGTTGACAAACAAAGCATGACAACTTCATTCCTGAATCTTGTCAAATATTAAAGCTGACCGTGCTCGATGCAACAAAAGTAAAAATTTGTTGCATCTTGTTGCCTTCAGCAGAGAACAAAAGAACCATTGTTCTAGCTGGTGGATCTTGGTGTCTTGTTGCATTGCCATTTTGAGCAACCTGCGCACGTTACTGGATGACTGGGGCCCCTATAACAGTTATGAGTTACACAAAAAATATTGTAAATTTTAAAACAATAACATGCAATCTCATGGCGATAAGAAAGGGGAAAGCAAGTACCCACATTCCGATTAACCCCCCACTCTCATTTGTCAATGATGGCGGCTGCATACTGCATTAATTGTCGACTCAATGGCAACTCTCCCCTTTTGTAACTGTTAAGCCCCGCCCCAATCTGAGATAAACAAAACGTCAACACTGAACGCAAACTACCATCATGACCATGCAAAAAGACTTCCATTTTTCATGCATTGCGAAGTACACTGTGCATATAGCGATTATATGAATAATCAAGTAAGGATTTCAAATATATATGTACCTTGCTTTTGCATAAAATATCTGGAACTAGGAAGCTTTTCCACCGGCGCATCCACGTGAATTTTGACAGCATTAACACTGCACCAACACCGCGATGATTTACGTTTCTGGTAAATTTTAGGTCTGGTAATCATATGCACTTAGAACAATTTGTTCAAGAATGGTGACAAGGCACCATACTTTTTTTCTCCAACGACAAGCACTAAGCGTGCGTGCACGTCCGTACAACTAGCGCGCCGCAGGGCCGCCGGGAAGCATTCCTAAAAGTACGGTGTCCCCTACATGATAATAATAATAATAATAATGTGTGGACTTATATAGCGCACGTATCCACCAACTGAGTGGTGCTCAAGGCGCATTATATTATTACCCCTGCTCATAAGGCTCATAAATCATTCCTGAAACCATCTCAGCTCCCTGGGGAGTATACAGCTCAATTGCTGCCATTACAGCGCATATAGGGCTAATCAACCAACGCTGCCCTCACAGGTACCCATTTAACCCCTGGGTGGAGAGAAGCAATTATGGTTAAGTGTCTTGCTCAAGGACACAAGTGTCACGGCCGGGTTTCGAACCCACATTCTGCTGCTAACACCAGAACTTGAGTCCGATAAGCTAGACCGCTTGGCCACGACACTCCGACAACAAAATACAACAAAATAGCCAATCAAAATTTAAATGGTTCCTTCGATCCTCCATATTATTATTATTATTATTATTATTATTATTATTATTATTATTATTATTATTATTATTATTATTATTATTATTATTATTATTATTATTATTATTATTATTATTATTATTATTATTATTATTATTATTATTATTATTATTATTATTATTATTATTATTATTATTATTATTATTATTATTATTATTATTATTATTATTATTATTATTATTATTATTATTATTATTATTATTATTATTATTATTTATTCGGCCTTATATCAAAGTACAAACAACATAATTACAAACACTTGCCATGAATAAAAATGAAACACAATGTAACACATTAATACGTACAAGTACATGAATGTAATGGAAACAAGTTGGAATGACTATGATGCAGGGGGATGGGGTGGATTGGATAGGGATGGAAGAGGGGGAATGTGGATAGGGTAGGGATTGGGTATGGATGGTGAAAGGGGAGAGAGGAATGGGGGATAGGGTAGGGATTGGGTATGGATGGATGAAAGGGGAGAGAGGAATGGGGCAGTGGCGTAGCTGGCGATGTTCGCCAGGGGGGGGGGGGGGCGAATCGGATCCCAGGGGGCCCATCAATCAGATTTTACAGATTTTTAGGGCCCCCCTCTTTACCTGGGGCCGTGGGCAACTACCCTTTTGCCCTTATGTAAAAGCGGCCCTGTATACAGGGCCGGATTTATAAGGGGGAAAAGGGGGCATTGCCCCGGGCCCCCCTGCCAGAGGGTCCCCAGACTAAGGACTTCCTTTATAAAAAAAATGTAATAATTATAAAATTAGTTTTATATTTTTTTCGAAGAAATGCGGTTTATCATTCATTTTAGTTCATTTTTTATTTGTCATGTAATTTAATTTCTATGTCGAGGGGCCCCCGAACCTGAAGTGCCTCGGTCCCCTCAAGGTCTAAATCCGGCCCTGCCTGTATAGTCCTGCCTGCTGGTGGGCCCGTCAGTCAGTCCCATAAGCATGTGAAAAAAATTCGCATGTGTTAGGGGGGGCCCACTTATTCTGGAACTGGAGCCAGGGGGGTTGCCCTGCCCTCCCTCCCGCTAGCTACGCCACTGAATGGGGGATAGGGTAGGGATTGGGTATGGATGGATGAAAGGGGAGAGAGGAATGGGGGATAGGGTAGGGATTGGGTATGGATGGATGAGAGGGGAGAGAGGAATGGGGGATAGGGTAGGGATTGTGGATGGATGAGAGGGGAGAGAGGAATGGGGGATAGGGTAGGGATTGGGTAGGGATGGATGGAAGGGGAGAAAGGAATGGGGGACAAGGAGTCAAGGACAAACAAAGGCAACCCATTCTAAGCCAGCCAGGATAGACAAACGTGTACTCAAACACTGTGGGTCGAAAGCCTGTCAATCATCCATGTATCAGCCATTATATATTATACTGAGATCAGTGGTATCAGCTTGATCATGGAATATATTTATTTTTGATCTACAGATCTAGATTTTTATACTTTCTTAGTCATGATGGCGGAGGAAGGAATACAAAACAGATATTATTATAGTTCTTTTATTCTGATAATTATTTCTTATCTATTTTTCTATTTTATCTATTTATTGTATATGACTGCAGGTTTAAACAAAAAATATTATTTTAACAACACATATAGATCGAGAAAGCTCCTTTAAAACTGTAGTCACTCGAGGTTGACATCATGAAGCCATTCCGATGACGTCACAGATTGATGCTATGCGCGCGCAGTGAGTGTGTGTGGTGTGGGTATGGGGCCAGTGATACGATGAAACAGGAAGGAAGCTCAAAGAGGGATCTTCCCTATATATATAACGCAACCATGACTAAATTAACTGGACGGACGTGGTCCTCAACAGTCAGACATTGTGTATTTTGCAACCTTTGATGCAACTGGCAGTACCACTGGAATAATAGTTACGTCATTTTCTTTCAATCCACGAAAACGTAGTTTGTTAAAATTTTTCAGATCATCAAAAGGATAACATGATGGACACAATAGGTAAAAACTAAAATTACTTGTTATAATAAAATGTTAAAATGGTTGTTATTAATATTATTGGTCACGGAAACGGTCGCGATTGGTTATAAATACCTAACACAGTGTTAATTATTAATTGAAGTTTTGAACACACTTTTACTTAGTTTTACAAAAAATAAATATTTTAATATTTAATTTAACGTTATACTAGCTATTATAAAGTATTAACGTTAGCTTACTTGGTGCATGAAGGAAGTAAATAGTAAGAGGCCCTTAGGGAAAGAATGTAGCATACAACCATAATTTCTATCCAATTTATAAAAAAAATCGTTAAAGATGAGGACACACTGAAGGAGGGGAAAGTGTACCGTTACTTAGTCAAGTGAGGATTGGGTACACAGCTTTTTAGCAATGATGTATGCACATCCAGTGACACGTTGGCCATTTTTTCAGTCGTCTGCTGAATACACATCCTTAAAAAAATGTGCACAAGTGGCGGTTGGCTTCGAAGTGGTAATTGACTCAGTGCTGGCCCAGTTACTGACACAGTTTCATACGGCCCGGTGCTGGTTGCCTGTACTGGTACCCGGGCCTGCTGTAACTTGCACATCGGTGTGTAACAGGGCCAATGTGAGGTTGCCTGTATACAGGCCCACTACCATACGTTTGTTACTGGCCCAAAATTTTTATAATTGGCCCGGCACTGGCCCAATGCCCTTGTTGCACGTTGGTCAGAGGCACGTGTTCCCCTGGTTCCCCCCTTCCCTAAGAAAAACATAAGGGCCTGTAATAAAAATATAGTATAATACCTCCTGAAAATCCTGGTTCTTGCCTCTCAAAACATTTCACAATTAGTCCGGCACTGGCCCGGCACTGGCCCAATTACTGGCCCAATACCACTGAACCAACCCCAGCTATGCAACTGCTCAAAAACTACTTTTAATTTTCTTTCTCTGCAGATTTCTAGTCTCCGAATAAAGTCAACACGAGTCCATATCGAGTCAACACAAGTCCATAAGAAGTCGACCTTGGCCTACTCACGTGAGGGTCAGGGCTCTCCATCTAACCATCGACCATGCAACGCCGTGCTCCAGTCCGCGGTACAACTCTACTGAGGAGTCTACCATACACGTATATGAGCCAATTAGTGCCTCTTCTAGACCCGCAAAGTCCCACATTTCTGGATTGGAGAGGCTTAGCGAGTAGGATTCCACGCAGCTCCCAAGATGATCGGCCGAGATATGGAACATTGGACATAACGTAAAATTTCAATTTTTCATAACAATTTCCAGCAGTTTTGTTTTTCAAGCCCGGACAGATTTGTCTATGAATTTATTTTTACAACCAGAATACACTATTGGTAATAATAATAATAATAATAAAAGACATTTATATGGCGCTTTATGTAAAAACCTCAAAGCGCCTCACAATAAGAACTATAAAACCAAGGCATTATAATAACACTTAATAGGCAATTAACAGGACTTAAAATTAATAATAAATATTAAATATTGAGAAATAAAAAAAATATATAAGAGTTACTTAAAGGTAAATGTGCCACAAAAACGAAACAAATATGAAACGATTGAAACAGACGCAGCTAAAAGAACGTTATAAACAGAAGAAACGGTTTTAAGAACGCGATGTAAAAAATACCTTAAAAATAGGCTATAACAGTAGCACAAATACTGTATGTAGCACAAAGCCATGCGTTATATACATTACATGGGTAGCTAGCCACATGCAGGTGCAATATGGTGCATAGTTGATGTGTGGAGCGAGCCAGGCACAAATGGAAGGCTATGCCATAAGTTCACCTGTTTTTTAGAAGAGAATTAATTCACCCACACAGTTTATCTCCCAAACATTTATCGTGACTGTAGTAAAACGAGATGAAACCAAGTGTTTTGATCATCACTTATTTTTTTGTCCTGAAAATATTTGGGTTAATCTCACTCAGGAAGGAGGAGGGCCAAAGTCATGGTACAGCCAAGCCTTTGAGAAGCCCGGCCAGGCCCAGGCTACCTGGCCCTCCTAATTGTCTTTTGATGAGTCCTACATGTATGCAGTACCCGGTAATCTACATAACCTGGGCTCATTATAATGGCTGCAGTTGTGCACAAAAGACAGCTGAGGAGACGGTCAACTCTGCATTAACAATAACAGCTATTTGAGATACTATTCATTAATCCTAATCCCCTTCAGGCATTTCACATGCACTCTGCAGAATGCAATAAAATGCAACAACAGAAACGTGTGCAGGCTGCACAATGCAACAAGATCCAGCTAGAACAATGGTTTCTTTTGTTCTCTGCAGAGGGCAACAAGATGCAACAACCTTTTTACAATTTGTTGCATCTTGTTGCATTGAGCATGGGTTAGGGTTAGTATAAGGGTCTTTTGTGCTCAGCTAGGCCTGGGCTTCTCAAAGTCTTGGCTGTACCATGACTTTGGCCCTCCTCCCTTATTTCCTTTCAGAATGGTCCAACTTGGAAGAGATTTGTATCAGTCACTGTTTATTTGCTTTGATTGCTTACAGGAATTTTGAATTAGAGTACAGACGACCGGGGGGTAGCCCCACAATGTCTCTGATCAGTGACTGGGGAACGGTCAATTCCACGGTTCAAGATCTAGTCGGCTGTCTCGTTGACATGGGTCATTATGCTGCCGCTGAGGTCCTCTTGCCTGGTAAATACATCTGTCTGTTCTTCGTCTGTCTCCAGGTCCTCCATCTAAAAAAAAAATACCCGAAAGTTGGTACCCCACGGCCACACAAACTAGATAGTCAGCAAATGGCAAAATGTGTATAAACGTTTCATCAAAAAGCATCAACAAACTTCCCGCAATGATTGTTTAACCAATGCGGAAAATGAACAAGTCGAGAACAACAAACTGTGCGGCTATTAATTCTTCCCAAATTGTTGGTAGCATGTTTTAAATATTGGTTTCGGTTAGCTGGTTAGCAAATTTAGAAACAGTTGGTGCAGTTTTGGTCGGTTAACCGGTTAGCCATCACAGAACTAGTTGGTCACCAGTTGATCATAAATGTTTTATGTGTTCCCAAATTCTTTGGCAGTGTACCCTGGTACAAGGAAGGTACAACATTGATAATATTGGCCAAAACTGCTTCTATGAGTACCTTACTTTCTTTGAATCAAGATATATATTGAAGGGAAGGCACACCATTGGTAATGTTGGCAAAACTGCTTCTATGAGTACCTTACTTTCTTTGAATCAAGATATATATTGAAGGGAAGGCACACCATTGGTAATGTTGGCCAAAACTGCTTCTATGAGTATGCTTACTTTCTTTGAATCAAGATATACATTAAAGGGAAGGTACACCATTGATAATGTTGGCCAAAACTGCTTCAATAAGTATGCTTACTTTCTTTGAATCAAGATATACATTAAAGGGGCATTATCGTCATGATCAGACTTTCGACAGGGCATGGAATCGATGTCCTAGTTTAAGATGAACACTGACTGAAAATTACTCGCTCATTTATGCAGCAGCAACGGTAATATGACCTTATCATGTGGGGTGTTATGGTAGTCACTGAGTTAAATCTAAAACTAGCATTCAGATTCCATGCCCTGTTGATCGTGACGATACTGCCCCTTTGAAGAACCAGCCTGTGAAGGTTTCAGCCCATTACATTGTGTTGCTCGCAAGATATTGTATTCGGATTGGTCAATAGAGGGCAGCATTTTGTTTTTATTGAACATCAACAGGTGTTACAACAGATCCTAATCTGAATGGTGCAAACCGAGTGTCACCGAGACATGCTTATAGCAGCCTGTCAGATGGGACTAACGTCTTTGCCTTGCATAATCCCCACAGCGAGGGAAGGGAGGAAAACTTAGATTCCATTCACAAAGACAAGAGTAAAGCCCAGCAGGAGTTTAGGGCCGAGATGGGCCCGACCGGCCACAGAGAGGTGTCATCATCGACGGACAGGTATTTTAGTTAATAATAATACTGGAGTCTTATATAGTGCGAAATCTATCATGATGTGGTACATTATCACCCCTGGTCATTGGGCCAATATCAATACTTTCTCAGCTCCCTGGGGGAGTATACTGCCCTGTGCCGCGGTATTCAGCGCTGCAGTGGTTTTAACCAAACACAACATCCATCTCTCAGCCCCACAGGTACCCGTTTGTACTCCTGGGTGGAGATAAGCAAGTACGGTTCAAGTGTCTTGCTCAAGGTCACAGGTAACCATGGTCGCGGGCAGGATTGGAAGCCACATTCCGACGACTCGGCCATCAGAACATCAATCTGATGCGCTAGTCCCCCTGGCAGTGGCACTCCATTTTCGTTTTTGTTGTTGTCATTCCACGTACAAAAAAATACTGTTAAAGCGGCTTTAACACAAATTCGAAGCCCATTGTCATGTCAGAAGTTTAGATTTGTACAGTTGATTTGCAGAAGTTGAACACATTTCAACTTGCATGAAACATTTGTCAAAATGTACTTCACCTTCAAACAAAATATGAACTGGGCTTTTATAGCAATGTACACTGTACATTATCATTATTCATTGGGCCAGTTTAAGCCAGTTTACACGATTAAAAAGCAAAGCCCGTGACCAACAGTTACAATTGTCATGGAAATGCATGAACATATGTGTAGCAGTCGGGGAAAACCTGTCAGAAGTCGCCACGCACATTTTGTAATTATGGACCGATTTACGTAAAAATTTACCATAAACTCCTTTATGTGAAAAATCTTAGTTTGAAAGAAATGAAAAACACTTTTACACGATTTTTACTATAATGTCAATTTCACCTCAATTCAAGGGATTTACGTTTACTGCATAGCCAACCTTGAAGCCTAATTTCTCTGTTTGTGGGTTTTAGAACCGTCTTTGAAAGGTCATAACTTTAGTTGTGGTTTGAATGTTGAACTCATTAAAACTGTTATGAGATCAGTAAAGGGTGTATTACTTGATTAAATGCTCAACAAGAATTGTAAAAATTTGACCATTATGTTGGGTTTTCCTGGACCGCCACACATATTGGTTAATTTGTGATTGGCAGACTGGCTCAGTGTAATCGAGACTACAATCTGAAGAAATATCCGCCAAAACGTTGTTCATACTACCTGTACTTATGAATGATTTCTACTGATCTTGTAATAAGGCCCAAAAGAAAAAGTCTCTGGTTTCTGGTCTCCATGCACGTCGCCACAGACCCGCGCGTCAAATTTTTTAGTTTTCTTGTAGGGCCAATGATTTTCCGTTTCAGAAAAGTGCAAATTCCGTTTTCAAAAATCTTAAATTCCGTTTCAGGCTGAAAAATTCCGTTTCACATTTTTTCAATACATAAAAGTGCATTTAAACATACACCCTGTATACAGACAGTACATAAAATTGTAAATGTTAAAGGATAATGCATTGTTTAATAATTAACTAGCAAAGGTTCACAGTTGTTTTATGCTAGAAATGTGTCTTATTGCCAGTTGTTTGCTGTGCTCTTGCGGGAAAAAGACATTAAAGATAAAAGTTTTTCAGTCAGGCATGCAGGAAAGTATAAAATGATATTCATTGCACTAAACTGACCTCTTTGAGTAAATTATAGTTGTCATAAGTGTGGGATTTTGTGGCAAAACTAAAAAAAAAAATTAAAATAAGAGTACTGCAGAGATTGAGATTGACCCATTTATTCTCTTGATATTGTTTTTGTTGTTGATGAGAAGAAAATAATTCTAAGACGATAATGAAATAGTCGTTCGGCTGATCTATTTACAGACGTAGTATTTAACTTCCTCAGTCATTAATACTGCACCGCCACCGCCACCACACACACATAAAAACATGCAACAACCGTATATGCCAGACGTCACACACACATCACGTGATTGTTGTAGCCGAAGCGAAATTTATGTCCGCCATTTTTTTTCACGTTAACTAGTGTCAAAATAGTATAGTTTACGGTAGGTTTTTGGACATGTATGTATAAGTGAATAAGCACAACATACATTTCACTAGAGCCAAAGTTAGATATATAAAAGAATGGTTGATGATTGAACGGAGAAAAATAAACCTGCCGATGTTGCAAAAGACACCTGCGAGAGCGTACCGTAAGTGTGATGATTTTCACCCGTGCGCTGACCGAAAGCTGCGGCATGCCTACATGTCGGGTCTCCCCCATGTCTGTCACGCTCGCTAACGGTGATTCGTAACATGATTTGTTGCTCTAATCTTGCCAACGCGCATTTGTTATGTGGCTCATCTGTTGAATCTGGTTGAATTAATCATCAACAATTCGTTTTGGACCAATAAATTGTACAAAATTATGTTGTTTATCAATAAAATTGCAGAAGTTATTTCCTTCAGTGTCAGATTCAAATCCCGTTTTCCGTTTCGAGGAGCAAATTCTGCGAATTCCGTCCGTTTTCCGCGATCGCGGAAAATCATTGGCCCTATTCTTGTTTTTTGTTGTTGCTATGAAACGATGTCCGATTGCATCCAAAATTGCTGGATCGATGGGAATTCTGCAGTGCTGTGTTTTAAACAACTTTATTCACATATAGGGCCCTAGGGGTATGAACGTTTGCCCGATTTGTGAGCCACCATATTTTGTGTATGGTAAATTTGGTCTGGTTCCAATAACTGTGTATACATGCATCACGTATTAAACTGGTTGGTAAAATTTTTTTTCAAAAAAACAAAAAAGCGCGTCACTGCACCGATTTTGAAGCTGACCTATGACCAGAAACTGGACACTTTTTTTTGCCTAAAATGTATTTTATTTTGGAATAAACCAGGCGTCCGGAAGAAGTGCATTATGGGAGCAGATTGGCCGAGGAAGATGAGGAACCTGTTGTATCAGGCTGTTTACCAGAGTTTGAGCCAAATAAAGGTATGTGTGCAATGAGAAACAACTTGAAGAGAATGAATGATTCAGGGAAGACATTTTTAGTTTATACCAAAAGCCACTTTACACTGTCTGTAAATAGGTCATTCCACCAGGTTAGGGCAAGCTTTGTGACACGGTGTCCTTGTTACGTAGGTAGATGTATCATTCGTTATCCTTATTATGAGTGCACATTCTTGGGTCATTCCACCAGGTTGGGGCAAGCTTTGTGACACGGTGTCCTTGTTACGTAGGTAGATGTATCATTCGTTATCCTTATTATGAGTGCACATTCTTGGGTCATTCCACCAGGTTGGGGCAAGCTTTGTGACACGGTGTCCCTGTTACGTAGGTAGATGTACCATTCGTTATCCTTATTATGAGTGCACATTCTTGGGTCATTCCACCAGGTTGGGCAAGCTTTGTGACACGGTGTCCTTGTTACGTAGGTAGATGTACCATTCGTTATCCTTATTATGAGTGCACATTCTTGGGTCATTTCACCAGGTTGGGGCAAGCTTTGTGACACGGTGTCCCTGTTACGTAGGTAGATGTACCATTCGTTATCCTTATTATGAGTGCACATTCTTGGGTCATTCCACCAGGTTGGGCAAGCTTTGTGACACGGTGTCCTTGTTACGTAGGTAGATGTACCATTCGTTATCCTTATTATGAGTGCACATTCTTGGGTCATTCCACCAGGTTGGGGCAAGCTTTGTGACACGGTGTCCCTGTTACGTAGGTAGATGTATCATTCGTTATCCTTATTATGAGTGCACATTCTTGGGTCATTCCACCAGGTTGGGGCAAGCTTTGTGACACGGTGTCCCTGTTACGTAGGTAGATGTACCATTCGTTATCCTTATTATGAGTGCACATTCTTGGGTCATTCCACCAGGTTAGGGCAAGCTTTGTGACACGGTGTCCCTGTTACGTAGGTAGATGTATCATTCGTTATCCTTATTATGAGTGCACATTCTTGGGTCATTCCACCAGGTTGGGGCAAGCTTTGTGACACGGTGTCCTTGTTACGTAGGTAGATGTATCATTCGTTATCCTTATTATGATTGCACATTCTTGGGTCATTCCACCAGGTTGGGCAAGCTTTGTGACACGGTGTCCTTGTTACGTAGGTAGATGTATCATTCGTTATCCTTATTATGAGTGCACATTCTTGGGTCATTCCACCAGGTTGGGGCAAGCTTTGTGACACGGTGTCCCTGTTACGTAGGTAGATGTACCATTCATTATCCTTATTATGAGTGCACATTCTTGGGTCATTCCACCAGATTGGGCAAGCTTTGTGACACAGTGTCCTTGTTACATAGGTAGATGTACCATTCATTATCCTTATTATGAGTGCACATTCTTGGGTCATTTCACCAGGTTTGGGTAAGCTTTGTGACACGGTGTCCTTGTTACGTAGGTAGATGTACCATTCATTATCCTTATTATGAGTGCACATTCTTGGGTCATTTCACCAGGTTGGGGCAAGCTTTGTGACACGGTGTCCCTGTTACGTAGGTAGATGTATCATTCGTTATCCTTATTATGAGTGCACATTCTTGGGTCATTCCACCAGGTTGGGGCAAGCTTTGTGACACGGTGTCTCTGTTACGTAGGTAGATGTATCATTCGTTATCCTTATTATGAGTGCACATTCTTGGGTCATTCCACCAGGTTGGGGCAAGCTTTGTGACACGGTGTCCTTGTTACGTAGGTAGATGTACCATTCGTTATCCTTATTATGAGTGCACATTCTTGGGTCATTCCACCAGGTTAGGGCAAGCTTTGTGACACGGTGTCCCTGTTACGTAGGTAGATGTATCATTCGTTATCCTTATTATGAGTGCACATTCTTGGGTCATTCCACCAGGTTGGGGCAAGCTTTGTGACACGGTGTCCTTGTTACGTAGGTAGATGTATCATTCGTTATCATTATTATGATTGCACATTCTTGGGTCATTCCACCAGGTTGGGCAAGCTTTGTGACACGGTGTCCCTGTTACGTAGGTAGATGTATCATTCGTTATCCTTATTATGAGTGCACATTCTTGGGTCATTCCACCAGGTTGGGGCAAGCTTTGTGACACGGTGTCCTTGTTACATAGGTAGATGTATCATTCGTTATCCTTATTATGAGTGCAGATTCTTGGGTCATTCCACCAGGTTGGGGCAAGCTTTGTGACATGGTGTCCTTGTTACATAGGTAGATGTACCATTCATTATCCTTATTATGAGTGCACATTCTCAGTAGGCTTGGGCGGTTCCGGCGGGTATTGAGAATCGGAACCGCGGTTCCACTCTTTTAAAGAACCGGGTACCTGCAAGAGTCGGAACCAAGTCCTTCAAATACCCGGTTCCCAGAGTCGCGGCTCTAGTAAAATACCAGAGTCCCAGAGCCGGCTGGGAGTTGAGTCCCAGAGCCGGCTGGGAGCCGGCTCCAGCAAAATACCTGACACTTGAGGACCAACTCGGCTCCAATTGAAATACCTGGTTGTCTGAGCTCCAACTCTAGAGCCGAGAACCGGCTCCAGTCAAAATACCCGATTCTCTTTGATGAGCGACCGACAAAATGTAACTCTAAACTACAGCAAACTTATGAAGGCGCCACGCACGCAACTGATGCAAACCGCAATGTCTGTGCATTAGTAGTATGCATTGTGTATCACTGAGTTGTTTATAAATTGGCTCCATAACATCGATACTTTGGTTATGGAGATGTTGTTAAAAATGTTGACAGCACATGTCTTGAGAAGTGGAGTAATCAAGGTGGCCCCGTAATATGGATAATCATTTGGCGGATCCAGGGGGGGGGGGGGGGGGGCTGTAGCCCCCCAAAAATCGTTTTAAAAAAATTTTTAAAAAAAGAGAAAAAGACAGAGGGGGAGCGGAGGGGAGAACGCACTCTCATTTCCCCCTCACTGTGCTTTGTTTTTCTCTCCCTTTGATTATTTCATTGTAATTTTTGTAGTACTGAAAAATAATTGTTTTTGATTCTCAGGCCCTCCCCCCCCCCAAATTTTTTGTTTCTGGATCCGTCCATGATAATCTTGTGAAGAAGTTAGTCATGTTGCTAGTGTTCTTTCAATAGGTATGGACGGTAGTCTGGTACCTTGTGTATAGGGGGTGGTACATATGCTTAATTGTTCCAACCCCTGAAGTATGTGCAAAGCCATGGCATGTACACAGCACGGCTTTTAACATTGTTTGCTAACGGTAGGATGTTGTCCTCTTTCGGCTGCTCCCGTTAGGGGTCGCCACAGCGGATCATGATCCGGCCGCATATTTGATTTGGCATAGGTTTTTACGCCGGATGCCCTTCCTGACGCAACCCTCCCATTTATCCGGGCTTGGGACCGGCACTAAGCATGCACTGGCTTGTACATCCCCAGTGGCTGAGTTCAATTCGGCCCTCGCAGCAATTATGGTAAAGTGTCTTGCTCAAGGACACAAGCACCATGGTCGCGGCAAGGCTTCGAACCCACACACTCTGACGACTCAGCCATCAGAACACAAATCCAATGCACTAAACCGCTCGACCATGGCACCCCACTGTTTGCTAACGGTAGGATAATGGAAACAAATCTCTAACTTAGCGTAACGTTTCCATAAAGTTTTCTTTAAGTTTCTGAAACATATTTTAAATTAAACAACATTATCATCACTGCATTTGCGGTTGAAACTTGAAACTCCTTCGTATCAGGGCGCAACGAAGTTTGAATAGACTGTATGTTTTATTATTTTCTTTAATCCTTATGTTTTTCTTTGAATCTCTTGGAACTGGTTCCGACTCGGAACCAAGTTTTTTTTTGGAACTGAACCGGTTCCAGAAATTGTGGAACCGCCCAAGCCTAATTCTCAGTTCTTCAAACTAGAATGAAATCAATCCCTGTGCCTTGAATTGGAAGTTACAATTATGTTAATTAGGAGTCATAATAAGTGAAAATAAATGGTACATAATTTACCTACATAATAAGGGACACCTATCACAAAGCTTGCCCCAACCTGGTGGAATGACCCAAATACATACATAATTTATAAGAATGATGAAATTGTTTATTATGTAAAAAAACCAACCTGTGAAAGTTTCAGCTTATTTCAAGGCGTTGTTCATGGAAAAAAATAGTGACAATGTTTTCAGATTGTTCGTATTCATTCCAATATGGAATCGCTTTCTTCAAATGACAGAAATTAATTTTGGTAATTATTTCACTAATTGTACTTTAATGATAGCACCTGAGACAGGGATATTTGACACCGTCAACTTCACACTATTATCAGCTTCACATTACTTAGGTACAGTGTATGTAGTGGCTGTAACCCTCCTACTCACAGTCCATTTTGCCAGCGGGTTGACAGACCCACCAAAACCCTTCATCTGTCAGTTTTTGAAAGGTGGAATAACTGTGTAGAACATATTACTTAGGTACAGTGTATATAGTGGCTGTAACCCTCCTACTCACAGTCCATTATGCCAGCGGGTTGACAGACCCTCCAGAACCCTTCATCTGTCAGTTTCTGAAAGGTGGAATAACTGTGTAGAACATATTACTTAGGTACAGTGTATATAGTGGCTGTAACACTCCTACTCACAGTCCATTATGCCAGCGGGTTGACAGACCCGCCAAAACCCTTCATCTGTCAGTTTTTGAAAGGTGGAATAACTGTGTAGAACATATTACTTAGGTACAGTGTATATAGTGGCTGTAACCCTCCTACTCACAGTCCATTTTGCCAGCGGGTTGACAGACCCTCCAGAACCCTTCATCTGTCAGTTTTTGAAAGGTGGAATAACTGTGCAGAACATATCACTTAGGTACAGTGTATATAGTGGCTGTAACCCTCATACTCACAGTCCATTTTGCCAGCGGGTTGACAGACCCTCCAGAACCCTTCATCTGTCAGTTTTTGAAAGGTGGAATAACTGTGCAGAACATATTACTTAGGTACAGTGTATATAGTGGCTGTAACCCTCCTACTCACAGTCCATTTTGCCAGCGGGTTGACAGACCCTCCAGAACCCTTCATCTGTCAGTTTCTGAAAGGTGGGATAACTGTGTAGAACATATTACTTAGGTACAGTGTATATATTGGCTGTAACACTCCTACTCTCAATCCATTATGCCAGCGGGTTGACAGACCCTCCAAAACCATTCATTTGTCAGTTTTTGAAAGGTGGAATAACTGCGCAGAACACATTTTCTATGTACAGTGTAGATGCATTCCCACACGGAACCGCTACACATCGCTTGCAAGTACGTTCTGCCTTTCAAAACCTTTCAAAGGGTTTTGAGGGATCAAACTATACATAGTATATACTTCACCCCTTGTACAACATTGGTAATTTTAATCACTCAAAGCTTACTTGGAGTAAAAGTTATGACGGTATCAAACATTCCTTGAAATATGTCTGTCCGAGGTGCTATTATCTAAAAAGAAAAATTAAAATCTGAAGGAGGTTCAACATTCTATGAGTAATTCTGAAATTACCAATGGAGAATTATAAATGAATTTTTCACTTTTCTCAATAATTTCACTTGGGCTTTAGTTTAATCTAAAAAAAAAAAAATTTACAGTTAAAATTTTTTATTTTTTTTTAAAAACAGGTTTGTTTTCATACACAATTATTGATCTTCATTAAAAAAAATACACACAATTTTCTTTTATAATGAGTCTTTTAAGGCAAATATCTGTACAATTTGAATATCGGAACATTTATTTATTATGAAAGAGCTGTCTTTCAATTTGTATCTCCAGTGAAAGAATTCAGCTACACGCTCCTGAGCGAAATGACGGATGGATTCAACGAGCAACCGTTGAGCGGCGGCGGTAATATGGTCGGCGAAGGGGGATTCGGCACCGTGTACCTGGGTAGATTTAGTGACGGGCACGAATGTGCCATCAAAAAGCTCAAACAGGTAGGCTAACTACATAGAGATCTGTTATGCAATAACCCTTTTCATGGTAAGATGCACCATCCAGTACAAGACATTTTATCATTAACCCTACTTCACATGGAGGCCACTCCGATCCACTAAATTTCCAATATGTTCTTCACCAACCTTTAAAGCATACAAGCCACTAATGTCCTTTCCAAGTAATCTTACAAAATCAACCCAGTGCCACCCAAGGCCACTGTAAATAAGACCATCTCTGATTACATACTCAACACACACTGAAGGCCATTACAAACCACATTCTTTAGTGGTTTTTGTATAGGTGTGTTTACAGTCAAAATACATGGTCAGGTTTACAGCTGGTTGTAGCTGGTTGTTTGAACATATTAGTATGGCCTGCAATGTATCAATGGGAGACCACTTTACCCTGCAATCTCAGTGGTGTGACAGTGCACAGAAGGGTAACCATAGGAGGCCACTGGTAACAACTGCAACAGCTTAGAGTGGCCCGAATGGGTTGTTTTGAAAATTGCTGCATAAATGAGCCCGTAATTTTCAGTCACTGTGTTCATCATCTTAAGCTAGGGCACCAATTCCATGCCCCCGTCGAAAGTCTGCTCTGACCATGACAATATTGACCCTTTAATCTCATCTCATCATGTTTGTTTGTTGGCAGAGTGTTTTCCAGTGTTCTGATGCGGACGTGATGAAGCAGTACCAGAACGAACTGAGAATGCTGAAAAGGTTTGTGACAACAACGGGTGTGTGTGTGTTTGCTTCAGACAAGATCTGGATTGAGATCATCAGAGATGTAGTACTTGTACTCGTACTCGAGTACAATTTTCTGTACTCGTACTAATGAAAAAGTACTAATGAAAAAGTACTAATGAAAAAGTACTAATGAAAAAGTACTAATGAAAAGTACTAATGAAAAAGTAACTACAAGTCTCCGATCATGTGATCTATCGCAGTGTGAAAACGTACGGAGCTAGAGATACATGTAGATAGTACACTCACTGGCCAAAGTATTGCAACATGCTCAAAATAGCACTTTACAAGTAACAGGTGAGATGATCATTTAATCCGATATCATCGATCGTGTATTACATAATTTCCGAGCAAGAACAGTAAAAAAAAACATTGACTTCAAAACACAGGCACTTTCAAGAAGTCTTAAGTAGTGTAAATAAAATAAAATAAATTATTGTAACACAGTTCTCCAAATTGAACTTTGGGGATGTTGCAATACTTGGGGATGTTGCCAGTGAGTGTATTAACACATGCCCAAGACAGTTAACATAATCGGATTGTGGCAAGCCTTTGGCGCATAAGGGAATAAAAGTTGGTCGCGCGGTCTTTCCCGCAGGTTAACCCTAACTCCCTAGGCCCATTTGCTTACACATAACCTGAATCCTCCAAAATCCTTCAGTAGTAAAGCAAGCACATGACATGTATGCACACATGTGTTTCTAATCTGTGATACATGGCCAGGGACCCTCCCTGCATGTATGGAGCAATAAACAGTGTCCACTGACCCAAGCACTGACCTTGCAATCACTACAACAAACATGGATGTACATGTACCATGGAAAGGCAAGTATACCTAATAACCTCAATCCTCCAAAATCCTTCACTTTAGCAAAGAGCATGTAGCATGTAACCTCAATCCTTCAAAATCCTTCACTTTAGCAAAGAGGATTTTGGAGGATTTGGGAAGATTAGGCTTAATGACCGGTTTTGGGCAGCTGGTCACGGTCCTTATCGCAGCTGGCACATATGCGCTGCTCTGATTTTGATAAGCCATGTCTTTACCATCCGCCCCCCCCCCTCACATGATGACATTCTGTCCAGTCAGATTGTCTAAACTGTCTTGGGCAGTGCTCTATGCGAGAAAGCTTGACCAGCAAGTATGCTCATTGAGCAGCAGGAAGCTGTTATTAGGCCAGCAAGGATGCAGTGATTGAAGTAATACGAGTGTATTGCATTCGCATCATTGTAGACTCCTGGGCTAAGTTTGTGTATCTTCTGTCCAATATGTGTGAATTTGTCAGTTTGCTTTTGTCTGGTTCTTTTTCAATACAAACGACTTCATAATATTGAAAATTCGAAAACAAAATTGAGATGGGTGTTTATGAATGGGTGTAAAAGTTTGATGCTAGGTTGCTACAGCAGGATAACGACCTCAGGGTCGCGGCCGCCCGATACCAATGTTGTACCTTTCCTTTATAAAAAAATATTTCAAAGTGACATTTCCGTGTTCTACACGTGTGTATGTCGTTGACTGCAGCTTAAAGCACGAGAATCTGGTTGAGCTCTACGGCTACAGTTTTGATGGGGACAGTCCCTGCCTCATCTTCCATTATCTTAAGAACGGCTCGCTGCAGTCGGCACTCAGCAAAGACAGTTGCCTTGATCTGCCGTGGGAGGTCAGAGTTTGTGTGGCGCAGGGAACCGCCCGAGGTATCTGCTATTTACACAGCATGGACGTGGTTCACAGAGATGTCAAAAGGTAAAAGAGTTTAGGTAGTTTTTTTTTTTTTTTGGGGGGGGGGGGAGGTTGTAGAGCAATATGCGACCCCAAGGCTGGGGGTTTTTTAAGGAGAAAATTGATGTTTTATTGTAAACATGGAACTCAAAAATCAGCAGGAAGAAATGTTTAAATCGCCATGATTCCGATCCAGGTCATGATAATGGCCTTTTATCAATAAACCAGAACCAGGTCATGCTAATTACCTTGAAGCAATGAACCTGAACTACGTCATGCTAATGACCTTTAAGTAGTGAACCTGAACCAGATCATGCTAATGACCTTTAAGCACTGAGCTCAAACCAGGTCATGCTAATGACCTTTAAGCAATGAACCTGAACCAGGTCATGCTAATAACCTTCAAGCAATGAACCTGAACTAGGTCAAGCTAATAACCTTTAATCAATTAACCTGAACCAGGTCATTCTAATGATCTTTAAGGAATGAACCTAAACCAGGTCATTCTAATGACCTTTAAGCAATGAACCTGAACCAGGTCATGCTAATAACCTTCAAGCAATGAACCTGAACTAGGTCAAGCTAATAACCTTTAATCAATGAACCTGAACCAGGTCATTCTAATGATCTTTAAGGAATGAACCTAAACCAGGTCATGCTAATAACTTTTAAGCAATGAACCTGAACCAGGCCATGCTAACAACCTTTAAGCAGTGAACCTGAACCAGGTCATTTTAATGACCTTTAAGCAATCAAACAACCAGGCCCCATTTAACGACCTTTTCCCTCATCAGTGCCAATGTTCTTCTTTCTGGGGACTTCACTGCCAAAGTTGCGGATTTTGGACTGATGAGGGCTATACCCGACGCCGCAAACAAGACACACGTTCTCACCAGTACGATCATCGGCACCAGCGTGTACATGTCTCCCGAGGCGCGATTTGGTGAGGTTTCATCAAAAGGAGACAGTTTCAGCTATGGAGTGGTACGTTTTGGTGTCTTGTTGGTATACTTTGGAAACCTCCTTATTCATGTATATGTGTGTATATACAATACTAGGTGAAGAAAGTGTGACACACATGGTAAAAAATGAATAACTGTCGGGAATAATGCAGACACGTTTATTTCAATGTTTATCCCTTAAGCAAGCTACTTTAAAGGGGTAAAGATAGTTCGTCATGAGGAAGTCCACTTTTTTAGCATTCAAACTTATGTAGTTGCATCTCTTACGTATGTAACATAGTGTCTCTTAGGTGTATGGTATCACACAAAGGGTAAGTTCCCTTTGACTTTGTATCATGTAGGTACATGTTTCACTATGAGCAGACAAGGTACAAACAAGAAAAATATTCTGATGTTTTTTCAGTTTGAGTTACATGAGTGAGTAAAAAGGACACCGCACATATACGTTACACCACATATTATAAATAACAAAAGTTTTTATCCAGATATTTTTACAAGAGCAATCTTCTATATTTTAAAGGTAAAGTTTGTTTATGACAATCACAATGTTTAATGACTGTTATCCAAATCCAATTTTCATCCAAAAAATGTTGTTAATCCTTTTATTTAACATTTGTAATAAGGACACCAACCAGAAAACAACAATGAAATTATTCAATCCAAGGCATTTTTTCATCGCTATTTTACTATTCAATCTTATTCAGTTCAACTCCATTCAATTCTAATTTAATTCAGTTATTATCTAATTCAATTTGAGCTGCTACCAAATTTTCAAAGTTTATGTTTGAGAATTAACGCTTGTAACATTAAGACACGGTACAATCCAGCATTGGCAGTCACCATAGAGGACAAAGTTTATGATAAATACAGTGTATATTAAATAATATCTTGGCTTTATGTATCAACAAACACCAAAGCCCGATGGCCAAACATCACGATGTAATTTAGCCATAATAACGCATGTTAAGCCTCGGCGGTTAATGTGTTCACGATCGTAATAAAATGGACGCAACACTCCAGCCGCTGGCAGCCTTTCGTATACAATAAAAAATCGACTTCAAACAAATTTTACATCATAGAGGACAAAGTTTATAACAAATATATTAAATAATATCTTGGCTTTATGTATCAACAAAAGTCCCGATGGTCAAACATCACGATGTAATTTAGCGTCAGTTAACGGTTAAGTTTGCGATACGCACGTAATACAGCTATCTAACGGACGACAACAATGTCACTACCTTTATCTTCATCCCCAGCTAGGACGCCGCAATCTGATTATTATACGTCTATATACAGGAACATTGGTAGTCGTTATCTGTGTTTACGTACATTCCGCCGGAAACCATCGAAACAAATCCAGATGAGCATAGCGCTGCACGTCTTTACGATCGTAATAAAATGGACGCCGAAACACTCCAGCATTGGCAGCCTTCGACAATGAAAAATCGACTTCAAACAAATTTACGACATCATAGAGGGCAAATTGTATGACAAATATATTAAATAGTATCTTGGCTTTATGTATCAACAAACACCAAAGCCGATGGCCAAACATCACGATGTAATTTAGACGATTTTCATTTGGATTTAAATGTCATCAACGGACGAACACAGCTTGCCCGACCGGACAACAACAACGCCACGACCTTTATCCTCGTCCCCAGGACATGCAATCTGATTATTATAATGGACTTCATACAGGAACATTGGTTGTCGTTATCTGTGTGTAATGCGTTCACCGGAACCATCGAAGCAAATCCAGACGAAAGGCGGCATGTCTTACGATCGAATAAAATGGACACGGAACTAGGACTCGCAAGTGATTTTGCATTTTTCGTAATTAATTAAAACATCAAAAACTCAAAGTGTTACAAAGTGTCTCTTTAAAACATAATCTTTTTAATGAAAAATATTACTGTTGATTATTATTTCGCTTGCAGTATTAGTCGATCACGCAAACGACGTAACATAGAAAGACACCATGAGTTACTTATCGATCGTTAGTAAGATCTTATTGATATGGTTTGGGAACATAGTTACAAATAATTTTCACTTTGGGGTCAGTTGTTGAGAGTCATAGTAGGTCATAATATTAACACAAGGACAAGTAAATTTCAGACAGCAGTACTCTCAGTTAATGGGATTGATTTAGATCATTTAAAAATGTCACATTTTTGTGTCTTTTTTTCAGATAAAAATACAGATAAAACATGAATAAAAATACTTTGAAAAATCACAGCCTAAATATATTATTTTATTTATCTGACTGATATGTAAGATAACACAACACAAGAAAACTGAGCCATAATAGTCTCCATTATTTTTTTTATTTGTACACAAACATTTTTTTCAAAAATCTCTCCAGTATCAAAAACTAACACATATGTGACCCCGCACGGCGAAACCCGCAAAAAGTCACTGAACCCCAATCCAAGATACAGCCAATTTTCAACCAATGAGGTGTTATACGACCTTTTGGGGTTTTTACTGATTATAGTTCCCAGATGTTTATTTAACAATTTCCTGCAAACAAAATTACTGAAATCGATTTAGAAGTGTGTTTAAAAGCGAAATTCCGAGCACCATTTTGCGGTTGTTAGTGCAGTTTTTTCAAAAACTATCTTTAAATGTGTTTTTCTCGAAATCTTAATTTCATTGTTTTTCGACTTTCAAAGTCCATAACTTTTCAACAGAATGCATGATGGATACAATTTTTTCACCATTGAAAAGCTAAAGAGTTGCCCTTTCATATGATACCAATAACTCATTTTTTATTTCTGGGACGTTTTTGTGGAGTTTGTCATGCTGGGTCACATATTATTATTAGTGACATAAAACCCCTAGATACACTGTTGGTAATCTCGAAAAACATAAATGATCACAGTTTAAGTAAAAGTTACTTAGTGTAAAGTTGATGATAGGATTTATGCAACCTCCGCGCTACAGATTAACCCTCCTACTATCAAAAACAGTCAAAATGTTGATATACTTGCCAAGGTATATCTAGTGCACTTAAAAGTCAAACATTGTCATACCTTACGTGTAGTAAGTACATTTACAGGTCAAAATGAGTCAACCATTTTTTACTGGTAAAAGCATTGTCTTGTATTGTTCAGGGTGGTCAAAATGACAGTAAAAACCAGTCAAAAATGCCCCTGTATGCACATTTGGGTCAACAGTCAAAACAGGCAGTTGACTGGTTTTGACCTCCATAGCTACTTGCCACCAAAGTACAGCTAAAGTAGGACGGTTAATGAATATATAACAAACCCAGAAATCCATTTAGCTGATCTGTTCCACGTGTTTGACAAAGAATATTGACTACAAAAATACAAAGTGTGCCAAAGTGTCACTGTCGAACATGTCAATCTGTAAACATCTCATAAATGTAAGCTAGTTATAGCGCCCTCCTCAGAGTGAGATCATGAAATCACATGACAGTCATGCGACCTCCAAATCGCACTCTCCCAACGTAAGAAAAAGAGTCTATTTTGACCATTATATTCTGACTCAAAGAGAGTGAGCAGTTTTGTCAACATTTCCAATGTTGTACATGTACCATCCCTTGTATAAACGTGTCGTACTTACACTTTTTGGTCAGGTCCTCTTGGAGCTTATAACGGGGATGGAACCCTTTGACAAGACGAGGGAGTGTTCGGACATCATCGGCCATGTAGACGACTTTGTCGATGATGGATGTGATGATATGATCTTGCACTTGGTCGACCCAAGGCTAAAATCTTCTTACAGAGACGCAGCTGTGCTGCAAATGTATGCTATTGCCAACGAATGTCTGAAGAAAAAATCCAAGAGACCATTTCTTACTGAGGTACGTATGTTGACCAAGTAGCTCTACTGTAAGGCTCTCCTCGAAATAATCTCTCTTAACCCTAACCTTCCCAAATCCTCCAAAATCCTCTTTGCTGAAGTGAAGGATTTTGAAGGATTGAGGTTATTAGGCATACTTGCCTTTCCATGGTACATGTACATCCATGTTTGTTGTAGTGATTGCAAGGTCAGTGCTTGGGTCAGTGGACACTGTTTATTGCTCCATGCATGCAGGGAGGGTCCCTGGTCATGTACATGTATCACAGATTAGAAACACATGTGTGCATACATGTCATGTGCTTGCTTTACTACTGAAGGATTTTGGAGGATTCAGGTTATGTGTAAAAGCAAATGGGCCTAGGGAGTTCGGGTTAATACAGTTTTGAGGTCAGGCCCGTAGACCTTCATCTAGATGGTGGCCGTCTTTGTCAGATTCTAAGGTAGTAGTGGATCCCGTTAGAATGAATTTAATCTGTGTTTGCCGATGGAAGCATTTCCACTATTTTCATAAATTGAAACGTTCATAGGCTTGTTGAATGTTTATCTTGATTTTAAATAAATATGAGTACTTTTAGAAGCAGTTAGGTCAACATATTCCCTCTGCAAAAAAAAGAAGAAGTGGTTATTGGCCTTACGTTTTGAACCTAGCAGGTTCTTTCTCAAAGGCAAAATGAGACAGAGTACAAACATGCATTCATACATGAACACAAGAGTGAGCAGAAGTTAGTCAGGTGTGATTTATGGCGGGTCCCGTCATAAATAAATCATAAATTTATAAATTCATAAATCCCGTCATAAATTTATTTGATCTCATTTCAACAGAAAATTTCATAAATTGCTGGTAAAACACGGGCAATACATGAAAGAACCTTTTGAATGGATAACAAGAACATTTTTTTTTTTTAAATTTCATTTTATTCTGTACTTTAATAGGTTTTACCACAGTTGATGGCGCTGGATGGCACATCGTGTACTGATGGCTAAATCTCTGTCTAGCAAGGCAGCCGTGGCTCACTGTACTCACCTGTTTATGAGGCTTGGTATGTGATTTTATTGAAATCGACTAAGGAAAAATTGTTTATGAAAATTTTTGTTCCTATTTTTTTATTTTTTTATCAAGAGATGCTTCAAAATTGATTTGATCAAAATCGTATTTTTGCTTATTTTTTTTATAAAAAGAAATGTAGAATTATTATTTTTTTAAACCTGTGTTATTTTCTTGTTATTTTCTCTCTTATAAGTAAAAAATATATGGTAATTAAAAACAAATCAAATTTAGAGACTGATCTTAACTCATTAATGATAATAATAACGGAGTCTTAAATTGTGGCAAAATACCACGATGTAAAGGCCATGATAATTTGCATTATTGCCGGTTAACTTGTGGCAAAGGTTTGCTGAAATAGAAATAATCCTTGGTATTCTGTTTCTCCAAGATGTATTTTCAGTTAGAGAAACTTGCTGTTTTTCACCACCCCCCCCTCCCGAAAACAAGAACAGCAATTTTTGCCATTGGCAGTACGTCATTGTGCTGCATTAAAATATGCATTATGGATATATACTACTCAAAACAATTTAGGGAACACTGGATTTTTAAACATCAAATAGGTTTGAAATGTTCCATGAACCGGGATTTTCATTTGCAACCCCCTCTCTCTTTCAGTAGTCAATGTCATGAAATGTGTAATCACTACATGCATCCTTTATCATCTGTTCCATTGTGCAGTTGTTTCTCATCAATTCTGTGGAACATTGTGTTTATCTGAAATAAATGATCTTGCTTTAACTGAGATTATTCCGGTGTTCCCTAAATTGTTTTGAGTAGTATATGTTGTAAATGAACACAGTATTATGTGTGTCGGCATGTGTCTTATGCATGAATTAGCGCATTCTCTTCTCCGACCAAACTCTGAGTAAATTTTGGCACTGAGGTTTCGCCCTATTCACTGATAATTCTGACGATGACGTCATATGAACAGTCAGTGTCTCTTTTTTTTAAGAGACTGCTCTAACAAGCTCCACTTGTTCAGTCCGTACATTTGTAAGATTCATCTGTAAGATTCATCTTGAAGACATAACATGTTTTGATTTTTAATATTGACAAACCCAACAACAATGTAAAGAGTATGACACATATTATGTTAGGATTGATGAAATTCTTGCGTCGGGTTATAAGGCCCCCCCCCCAAAAAAAGTCTCCGGTTACTGGTCATCGATTGGCTTCAAAATGTGGTGACGCGTTTTTTGTTTTTTTTGGCCAACAGGGAAGTACGTGATACGACATAAAACACAATAAAGGGGGCCAATTTCCTACGGTCACGTTAGCAGTTTTTCTAATGGTTGTAATTTTTTTTTAAATATCTGAAACCACCCAAAAAGAATTTCAACATTTGAATAGACATGCATGCTTATCCTAAAGATAATTTGAGTTGATTATTACTGTTATTTTTTTAATTACCCTAAAATTTCCATCAACAAATGGACGGAAAAGTGAGGTAACTTTTTCCGTCCAATTTTTATGGAAATTTGAGGGTAAAAAAATAAATTAAAAAATTTAAAAATAAAATAAATAACTCAAATTAGTTCTAGTATAAGCCTGCATGTCCATTCACATGTTGAAACACTTTTTTGGGCGGTTTCAGGTACTTAAAAATAAATAACAACCATTGGAAAAACTGCTAACGTGACGGATGCAAAGTGGCCCCCTTTATTGTGTTTTATGTCATACATTGTATACGTAGGACCAAATTTCCCATATACAAAGGATGGTGGCTAAGAGAGGCCTCACAGACCGGGTACACATCCATACCCCTTTGTGAAAAAGTCATTTAAAACACAGCACGGCAGAATTCCAATTGATCCAGCAACTTTGGCTGCAATGGGACATCGTTTCATAGCAACAAAAAAAAGACTTTAAAATGTTGACGTGTAGGTCTGAGGGGACGTGTGCGGAGACCAGAAACCGGAGACATTTTTTTTGGCCTAAACACTTGATTTGATTTTTGCCCTTACACCGACGTGTTAGGAGTTTTGATTTCAGTAAACCTTTAAATATAGGATGTTCCAGGTTGCCCTTATTCGCTCTGTGCGTGGCCTACTGAGGGCGCCCATCACTCTAGGAGCGGCTATCACTAATATCTTTTGCTAGCATGGACTGTTGACTCGATTTAAATTCAGTTGTCACAGGGAAGGTATATCATTGATAATAACCACATTAAACAGATTATTGTCTAAAAACTCACTTGGTGTTTTGTCGGAACATCTGTCAATTATTCTGAGAAACTATTTCTTCTGAAGTACTTTTTATCTTAGAGGAAAAAAAATGAAAATGTAAACGAAGAATTGACATAAAGTTGCTGTCTGGCAATTTGTTGTAAATATACAAACATTAAAAAAACATAAGAAGTCTGCACTAGTAAGCAGGAGGTCATGGGTTCGAATCCCGCCCCTGAGTCGCCTGTGATGTTTTTTTTTTCACAGACACTCGGAAAGCACTGAGTATGCAGTGCTAATACACACATCGATGTAGGGGAAAAAAGCAAAAAAATGAAGAAAAAAAAAGAAAAAATTAAATCATAAAAACATAAAACAGTTTTTTGTTGTTTTCTCAAAAACGCTCAAAAACGTGAGCACCTATTATGACGAAACTTGTACAGGTTAAATTTATGATAAATTGCTTAAAAACTTTAGGGTTAAAATGAACGTATGTTAACAAATACCGACGTTGTACCTGCCCTTTAATGGTCACTTGGGACGAGTTTCTCTGAATATAAAGTACTTCTGGTGTGTACAGTAATGCTGGGCGATTAGTGAAGTTCAGTACTCGAGTAATCGCACAGCAGTTACTCGCAAGTATTCGATTAATCACAAGTAATTGACAAGTGATTTTAAATTGTAGCATTACTCATACCAGTCATAGCCTAGGTCATTGGTTATTCGCGTATTTCAAAAGTATACTATTTCAAACATTTTTTATAATATTGTACGATATTTATTCTGCAAACATCTCTGATAGTATTTCAGATTTTATATGTTTAATGAATAAACAATGACTTAAGAAACAGTCGTTACGCGTAAATGTGTTACCACTCACAAGTACTTTTGAGGTAATCGCAGTGGGACGATTAATCAAGTATTAAAAAGTACGAATACGATTAACGATTATTACTTGCGATTACTCAAGTAATCTCACTTCTTGCCTGGGCACTAGTATACAGGTTATGTAGTTTTGTACATGGGCAATGCTCTAACCTTGGAGACAGGGTATGTTGTCACTGCTAGAAATCCTTGCATGAAGCATGTTACATCCATTAGGCCAAAAACAAAAAAAGTCTCCAGTTTCTGATCTCTGCTAGCGTCGCCTCAGACCCACGCGTCGGCATTTTTAATTTTCTTTTTATTTGCTATGAAACGATGTCCAATTTAAATAACTTTTTGACATAGGGGTATGAACGTTTTCCCGATTTGTGAGGCCTCTCTTAACCACCATACTTTGTATATGGGAAATTTCGTCCCTGCGTATACAATGTATCACATAATTATTTCCCTATTGGCAAAAAAGAAAAGATGGTCGGAAAAAAAAGTGCATCACCACACCGATTTTGAAGCCAACCGATGACCATAAACAGGAGACTTTTTTTGGGCCTTAAATCACATTTCCAGTTCGTGTTATCAGCTGATATTTTATCATTTCTTAACCCTCCTACTTCTGGTACCTTTTTCATACAAGTTGATGCACCATTTGAAACCATTCGCTTTTGTGGTTTTGAATGGTGAAATAACTGTGTACAGTATTGATTCCCCCAAATGGTTTTGATTGGTAGGTCAGCTAATACAAAACCTTGTTTGGATCTTTCCAAATGGTAGTACAGCTAATACAAAACCTTGTTTGGATACTTCTAAGTGGTGAATCAATGGACCCTCTATGCATTTGAATGGATTTGAATGGTAGTAAAGCTTGCTACCAACACTGTTCAAATGGTATCACCATGTGTGTACAAAACCAATGGGCATTTTGGTAGGTGAAAATTTTGATTGGTTTCAAATGGTCAAACAGTAGGAGGGTTAAAAGAAAGTTTCAATAACTCTTCTAGGGGGAGGTACTACAATATTTGTATTTGGTGATGTACATTCATTTCAACCCTTTAGTTTTCAGGGAAAATACTATAAAACTAACCTGTTAATGTTTTGTCAAAATAAGTGAACATGTTTTTTTTTTTTAAATTAATTAATTTACGTTTTTATTTTATACAGCAAGATTGCTGTAAAGCAAAATTTTGTAAATTAGATATAACAATTTCTCAGCCCACCATGTAAGTCATTTTAGCTAAGAAATAAAAACCTGAAATTTGTCTACTCAAAATAAATGAATGTTTTGTAAATTTTTTATACAAATACATTAAGATATTTGCCAATAAGACTGCTACATTTAATCAAAACACGGGTTCCATCAACACCTCTTGAAATTGTTCGTTTTTTTTTTGCTTCTTCTTCCTCGCGAAACTTATCGAACAAAAAAAAAAGTTGCCAAGCTCAGAATGACTTACAATCCTTGGAATTCCTAGATTGCTCCCATAACGATGACATAAGAATATCAACACTAATTGATTTTCTATTTAATTATTAATAATTAAATACAATCTGCCCTCAATGCCTCAGACTGAACAGACGTTATGCATGTGCCACAAATGTGTAAACGTATATTGAGCTTAATAATTAAAAAATTCATATCTCATGAACCACAAAAGATATTTCATAATCTTTGCGTCATCTTAAAGATCTCGAATTATGTCACATTTCGTTCACAGACATGACCCCAATCTGACCTTTCTATGCAATACAAAAAAAATAATAATAATTCACTGCCCCTTATACAAAATGAAGAATCAAAGCAGATGACACACCTCAATGCCAACATAGCGATTAATAGATCTTGGAGCACATTAAGAACTCTCCATTTATTTACACATCTTATCAAACTGTTGATATTTCTCACTCAACATTCCACATTATTGCCTACAAAGTAAATAAAAATAAACCATTTCAGATAATGCTATCCCTAGCACAGATTCAACGGTCATTCAGACAGCAAATTGCAGATACAGTATACATATCACAAAATAGAGCGAACTATCAAACATGTCAGTATTGAAATTTACATATTGAGAATGACATTCTTACTAATTGACAACACCACAGTGTCCCAATTTAATTATTATTTTTTTTACATTTTTAAATCATTTTTTTGTGCACCATTTTTAAAAGTTTTAATCGCCTTGAGCGCCCAGCAGGGTGGATATGTGCGCGCTAAAAATCTTTATTATTATTATTATTATTATTACATTCACAATGCAATTATAACCATTTTATAGATGGTATTTCTCATTTTCTGAATATGCATAATTCTTTACTCAATGATATTCTTGCTGATCCGCTAATCAGACAGTTTAACATTCCGTCTGGCTACAGCATCAAATGTCTTGTTGACATGCATGTATGCAGCCTATATTGGTAGCCAGGTTGGTCCAATCTGGGGCGCGTTTTCGCGACCGTAACCAGAAACATGTTTGGGCTTCGGTCATTGGTTAATTTTAAGCGTTTTCGCGAGTTAGGTTGTGCTGCAATGACGTCATTGTTCTGACCAAACTGGTCAGCTTGGTTTCAAGATGGCGAATTGTAAAAAGTAACGAAAGTTTTATTATTTGCTAAAACATGATGGAATGGATTGTTCGTATACCAGTAAATCTTTTAAGTTTATTACTGGCACTCACGAGTAAGTTCTATTTTGCAAAAATGTGAATTACACCGTATATTTTGAGAAATGTTTATGATTGAACACGTCGCAAACTGAAAACAGTTTTCTGGTTACGTTCGCGTTTCTGGTCAAGAATATGACGTCAGAAACAATTTTCTGGTTAGTGCAATTGTTTTGCTTTATACCTCAAGTATAAGAAGAAAAAGAAAATATCCAGAAGTTACTAGTAAAAACACAGGCAACAGACTAATTTCAAATTGACCCAGTCTGCGCACTTCCGCAGTGAAACCGAGGCTCTATGTGTCAAGTCACAACGCCGATGCGTGGTAGACAATAGAACGACTCACGCTCCCATCATACAGCGCATGCGCCAACACTGAGAGCCTTGTTATCAAACCCGGAAGTGCGCAGATTAACGTTAATTTCGCCATCTTGGGATTTGTCTATACATCTGTCACAATGATTTACATCTATAGAATGGATTCTATTTCAGACATTCGTAATCTACAATTTAATACAAAAATACACTACAAAACTATTGTTAACCCACAGCTTTCAATTTATATTTACAAAAATACATATTTCTCATTTCCTATTGCAAATTATGGCAGATTCAATTCTTCTTACAAGAACTTCCTCATCTCCCATTACATGACATTGTTCATTCTCATTTCCCTTTTTAAAAAAACTTAATTAGGTGTTCGGGTATGTGCCCGAAACACCTATTGTTTTTGTTCGGTTTTTTTAGGTGTTCGGGTATATGCCCGAAACACCTCTTGTTTTTGTTCGGTTTTTTAGGTGTTCGGGTATATGCCCGAAACACCTCTTGTTTTTGTTCGGTTTTTTTTAAATTTTTGTTTTAGGTGTTCGGGTACCCGAATCACCTATTGTTTTTGTTCGGTTTTTAAAAAATTTTTTTTTACTTCTTCTTCTTCTTCTTCTCCCCCATCTTGTCCGCAAACAAAAACATACTTGCCAAGTTTAAAAAACCTTCAAACTTCACACATAGTTAGACCTTAACTTGTAGATGAACCCTAGTGACGTCATGGTGATCAGGAAACCGCAACAGTGACGTCATGATGACGTCAAGTCCACATACGTAATGACCCACATTCAGTGTATGTTCGCCATTTTGTGCGTTAGAAATTCTAACTATGGAGGGCGCTATACAACTTTAGTGGTCTTTACACAATCGGTGCGTAAAAACTTTTAGTGGTCACTTGGTGGCGCTGATCATCACATATATTTATAAACTTATAACGCGTTTGTGGAGCATATCGCTGTAAAAGGTAACGAAAATTCATTCCACTTTTCTACTGATTCAAAGTTTTCACAAGCACATCGAAGTCATCTGCAGACACCTGATTGGTGCTTCTTACTATGGTGTAAGTAAAAAGGTGAAATCAGCGAGAAATTACTTTTAAAAATTGGTCAAAGTTGATGATTTTTGTAAACAAGCTTACGTACATGTGTACACGACGGTATACCCTTCCGATGGTACCCTTCACACTTACACTGTCAAATCGGCGTTTGTTGACAAAATGGCATGTTGATTTGGAGGAATTTGATATGGGGCTAGTTAGGTTTTGGTGAGTTTACTTCGTAGTTTGTACAAATGTAGGCTTACCAGTAGGCAGTACCACACATACACATAGTGAATGATGTACTTCAATATTAAAAAACAAATATTAATCTAATCCCTTGCAAAGACGTCCATGATGCTATTGGTGTGCAACTTTCATCATTACATTAATTATTTGTGTAAATTTAAGAAACTAAAAGTTATTGAAAATATTTTCCTCATTAACGTTAGTCATGGTATGCATTATATTGGAAGGGTGTGTAGGGACCTACCAATACAATAAGACATACTTGATGGCTGCATTGCAGTTTACTTTATAGTGGCACTTAATTTTCTCACTAAAGTAGCCCAGAAACAAATATCAGCACCTTTATTGAGATAATGAAACAGTCACATCATAGAGGAAGGATTTTGTCAAGAATAATTGTGTGCAATTTTGAAAACAACCAATGCCCTTTTCAATTTCAATGGTCCAGCTACTCCAAAATTATACACTTTTTTCCCCATTTTATTTACATAAATTAGAACTTCTCTATAATTTTCAAATACTTTATTCTTGGTCCATGTACTTATAAAACCTTCCTATTATTTTTACAGCATGTTCACTGTGACATATTATTTTCCTCATTCACATGAATTAGAACTTCTCTGAAATTTCAAATACTTTATTTTTGGTCCATGTACTTATAAAACCTCTGAAATTTCAAATACTTTATTCTTGGTCCATGTACTTATAAAACTTTCCTATTATTGTTTACAGCATGTTCACTGTGACGTATTATCTTCCTCATTCACATCAATTAGAACTTCTCTGAAATTTCATATACTTTATTCTTGGTCCATGTACTTATAAATCTCCAACACTTCGAATTAATGACGTAACCATTTTAACTTCAACCGAACACCTTGTTTTTGTTGTGACAACAACTTATATCTAGTTTTTACTTCTTCTTCTCCCCCATCTTGTCCGCAAACAAAAACATACTTGCAAACTTCACATGAACTTGAAACTTGGCATGTACTTAGAACTTAACAAATAGATGAAACTCCAGTTGTGAGTGACCCCGATTTGACCTTACTTCCTGTCCAAACCGGAAGTCAAAGTTTAATATAAAAAAAAATCATATCTCAACAACCACAACAGGTAAATGGACATTTTTTGCACTATTGTATAGATTGTTAATTGTCGAAAAATATTTACAAAAACATGACCCACTTTGACCTTACTTCCTGTCCAAACCGGAAGTCAAAGTTTAACATTAAAAAATCATATCTCAACAACCACAAGAGGTAAATTCACAATTTTTGTACCATTGTACAGATCGTTAATTGTCGAAAAATATTTACAAAAGGTGACCCTAATTTGACCTTACTTCCTGTCCAAACCGGAAGTGAAAGTTTAATATTTAAAAAATCATATCTCAACAACCACAAGAGGTAAATTCACAATTTTTGTACCATTATACAGATTGTTAATTGTCGAAAAATATTTACACAAAGGTGACCCTAATTTGACCTTACTTCCTGTCCAAACCGGAAGTCAAAGTTTAATATTTTCAAAAATCATATCTCAACAACCACAAGAGGTAAATTCACATATTTTGTACCATTATACAGATCGTTAATTGTCAAAAATATTTATACTAATTTGACCTTACTTCCTGTCCAAACCGGAAGTGAAAGTTTAATATTTAAAAAAAATCATATCTCAACAACCACAGGAGGTAAATTGACATTTTTGTACCATTGTACAGATTGTTAATTGTCAAAAGTATTTACACAAAGGTGACCCCAATTTGACCTTACTTCCTGTCCAAACCGGAAGTCAAAGTTTAATATTAAAATAATTTCTAAATTCAGTATTGTATTGTATTCAAATAAACTTCTCGCGAGAACTTCAACAGACGTTAACATTTGACTTCTCCAACACTTCGAATTGATGACGTAACCATTTTAACTTCAACCGAACACCTTGTTTTTGTTGTGACAAAAACTTATATCTAGTTTTTACTTCTTCTTCTTCTTCTTCTTCTCCCCCATCTTGTCCGCAAATAAAAACATACTTCCCAAGTTTAAAAAACCTTCAAACTTCACACATAGTTAGACCTTAACTTGTAGATGAAACTTAGTGACGTCATGATAATCAGGAAACCGCAACAGTGACGTCATGATGACGTCAAGCCAACATACATAATGCCCAGATTCGTGCGTTAGAAATGCTAACTATAGAGGGCGCTATACAGCTTTAGTGGTCTTTACACAAAAATAGATTGTCTACAAAAAACACATACTTGCAAACTTCACATGAACTTGAAACTTGGCATGTACTTAGAACTTAACAAGTAGATGAAACACGAGTTGTGAGTGACCCCAATTTGACCTTACTTCCTGTCCAAACCGGAAGTCAAAGTTTAATATTTAAAAAAATCATATCTCAACAACCACAAGAGGTAAACTCAACATTTTTGTACCATTGTACAGATTGGTAATTGTCAAAAAATATTTACAAAAGGTGACCCCAATTTGACCTTACTTCCTGTCCAAACCGGAAGTAAAAGTTTAATAATTTAAAAAAATTATATCTCAACAACCAGAAGAGGTAAATTCACAATTTTTGTACTATTGTACAGATCGTTAATTGTCAAAAAATATTTACAAAACGGTGACCCCAATTTAACCTTACTTCCTGTCCAAACCGGAAGTAAAATTTTACTATTTAAAAAAATCATATCTCAACAACCAGAAGAGGTAAATTCACAATTTTTGTACCATTGTACAGATCGTTAATTGTCAAAAAATATTTACAAAACGGTGACCCCATTTGACCTTACTTCCTGTCCAAACCGAAGTCAAAGTTTAATATTTAAAAATCATATCTCAACAACCACAGGAGGTAAATTGACATTTGTTGCACCATTGTATAGATTGTTAATTGTTGAAAAATATTTACAAAAGGTGACCCATTTGACCTTACTTCCTGTCCAAACCGGAAGTCAAAGTTTAATATTTAAAAACAATCATATCTCAACAACCACAAGAGGTAAATGCACAATCTTTGCACTATTGTACAGTTCGTTATTTGTCAAAACAATTTTACACAAAGATGACCCCAATTTGACCTTACTTCCTGTGCAAACCGGAAGTCAAAGTTTAATATTTAAAAACAATCGTATCTCAACAACCACAAGAGGTAAATTCACAATCTTTGCACTATTGTACAGATCGTTATTTGTCAAAACAATTTTACAAAAAGATGACCCCAATTTGACCTTACTTCCTGTCCACACCGGAAGTCAAAGTTTAATATAAAAAAAATCATATCTCAACAACCACAAGAGGTAAATTGACAATTTTTGTACCATTGTACTTAATTGTCAAAAAATATTTATACCCCAATTTGACCTTACTTCCTGTCCAAACCGGAAGTGAAAGTTTAATATTTAAAAAAAATCATATCTCAACAACCACAGGAGGTAAATTGACATTTTTGTACCATTGTACAGATTGTTAATTGTCAAAAGTATTTACACAAAGGTGACCCCAATTTGACCTTACTTCCTGTCCAAACCGGAAGTCAAAGTTTAATATTAAAATAATTTCTAAATTCAGTATTGTATTGTATTCACATAAACTTCTCGCGAGAACTTCAACAGACGTTAACATTTGACTTCTCCAACACTTCGAATTGATGACGTAACCATTTTAACTTCAACCGAACACCTTGTTTTTGTTGTTACAAAAACTTATATCTAGTTTTTTTTTTTTTTACTTCTTCTTCTTCTTCTCCCCAATAACTGTCCGGTAACAAACACATACTTGCAAACTTCACATGAACTTGAAACTTGGCATGTACTTAGAACTTAACAAGTAGACGAAACACGAGTTGTGAGTGACCCCAATTTGACCTTACTTCCTGTCCAAACCGGAAGTCAAAGTTTAATATTAAAAAAATCATATCTCAACAACCACAAGAGGTAAATTCACAATTTTTGTACCATTGTACAGATCGTTAATTGTCAAAAAATATTTACAAAAAGGTGACCCCAATTTGACCTTACTTCCTGTCCAAACCGGAAGTCAAAGTTTAATAATTTAAAAAAATTATATCTCAACAACCAGAAGAGGTAAATTCACAATTTTTGTACCATTGTACATGTTACATTTGTGCACAGCTGTGTGTTGATATTGATACTGCAAAAATTGATGGTTAGGCCAAAAACAAAAGTGTCTAGTTTCTGGTCATAGGTCGGCTTCAAAATCGGTGCGGTGATGCATTTTTTATTTAAATTTGTTTTTGGTAACCATTTTTTTTTTTTTTTTTGCCAACTAGTGAAATATGTGATACATGTATATGTGTTGCACCCGCCTAACTGCTGAATACTGTAGTTACACGGGGTACATTAATAACTCAATGGTCGATGACCTGGAAAGAATAAAAGATGAACAATCGAAGTTGAATCATAGAACTTCTCAGAGCTTTATTCTAAGTGTTGGTCAGTGGTCATCACAGGAAATATATATAATGACCTGCAAAGCCACATATCTTGATGCTTAGTTGGCTATTGGGGTGTTCCATTATCAAGATAGGTAAACATACTTATGAGGGGAATGGGTCTAGACCAAATTTTAAAAGGGGGTGCTTAATTTATACACATTTAGAAGGGTGTCACTTTTGCTATCTCTACACATTATACACATTTAGAAGGGTGTCACTTTTGCTATCTCTACACACTACCCCGCAAAATAAATGTTGTCCTCAACATTAAGTAGCATTTTCTGAACAAAACCTCTAACTGAAATCCTTATCATCCAAGGAACAGTTCTTTGAGTGTCCATTTCTAGAGTTTATAACTCAATAATGACTTGATAATTCCTCCTCATCAAGACAAGTAGGTGGAGGTTGGGCTGATGGAGTAGCTAATTCCACGTCCCCTCGTCTCCAAACTTCCAGTGGAGGAAGATGAATGAAATGGACTCGAACTGGATGAAAACGAAGCAACGTCACTGCCGGTGGACCAGGTGCACATCACATCCGTCAGGTGGGTAGTCCTCCCATTGTAGCTGCTGGTTGATGTTACCAATTCCGTCTATACACTGTTGCAGGGACTTCACTTCGCTGCTGGCTGGATCCTCGTTACTCTGTTGGAGTGCAGTCCTCCTTCACAAGTGTCATCTAACCCTTCTAGTTAATGCTCTGGGCATCTCCTACTAGTGGTGGAGCTGGCTGCCACATCCATGCCGGTGGCATCATAGGTGAACCCTGCTGAACATAAGGGTTCATCCACGGTGTCATAGGCATTTGCATAGGCATGATCCACTGAGGTGGGACAGAATAACCCTGGACAGCAGCCACTCGAGGGTCCATGCACTGCGTCGAAGGTTGTCCAAGACTTGCATACTCGAACATTCGTGGAGGATGTCGTTGTCTGGTAGGTCTGCCTTCGGAGGGTGCTTCTGGCGCTGGCTCTGGCTGTGGGGGCTGTTCTGCGGGACTGTCCTCACCACCCACTTCTGGTGTGTCTGATACAGTTATCAGGGAATCAGGGTTTGTCGAAGCAATGGTCTGGTCATCTCCAGCTCTAGCATTGAACTCTGGTGGCTCAATAGAAGGTGTGTCAGCCACTTCTGGTGCAGTCCATGGGAAGGGGACTGCTGCAGGATTCAATGTGGGCTGGTTCACTTTCTCCGACGCTCGGATGTGTGTAGGGCCAGATGGAGTGCAGACTACTATGTCAGTTTCTTCATCTGAACTGGCATCACTTATCGTCGGGCGGGGGTTATTTGCTGTTTGTCGATGGGTTGGCTTTGGGGTACGGTTCTGTTGTTTGGGAAGACTCTTCTTGGGATTTGCATCTGTTCGCATGCTGTTGCATGGAAGAAGGAGATTGCGGTGTACTACGCGATGTTTAAGGTTACCCTTTTCTTGCTTCACTTCATAGACTGGTGAGTTCTCTCCTTTTCTATGAACAACAATGTACACGTTGTCTTCCCAGTAGGAGCGGAGTTTCCCTGGTCCAGGATGGCGTCCAACATTGCGGATCAGGACACGGTCTCCTGGTTGTAGAACTGTACTGTGGGCTTTCTGGTCGTGATACCTCTTTCCCCGTTCGGTTGACTTGGCTGCCTGGCGCGCTGCAATCGAGTAAGCCTCCTCCATCTGCGTTTTCCACCGCTGCACAAACTGATTGTGGTCTTCTTCGTTTGGACCAACTTTGGGGTCCAAGCCAAACGCAACATCAATTGGTAGACGAGGGGAACGTCCATACAACAGGAAGAATGGTGAGAACCCCGTTGCACTGTTAGTAGTACAATTATACGCATGTACCACCTTCTGGAGCGACTCCTTCCAATTAGACTTCTGGTCTTCAGTGAGGGTCCTCAACATCCCTAGGAGGGTCCGATTAAGCCTTTCGCACTGGCCATTGCCCTGCGGATGGTATGGGGTCGTCCTAGAAGGTGTAATACCAGAGAGTTGTTGGAGACGTTTGAAAAGCTTATTTTCAAATTCTCCCCCCTGGTCATGATGGATTCGCTGAGGATACCCGAAACGGAGAACAAAATCATTGAAGATTTTATCGGCTACGGTTTTACCAGACTTATCTCGGGTCGCATACGCCTGGGCAAACCTCGTGAAGTTGTCAACAATTACCAAGATGTATTCAAATCCACCCTTGCTCCGTTCCAAGTGAAGAAAATCAATGGAGATCAGTTCAAAGGGGGCTGTCGTGATGATTGTTCCCAGGGGTTCCCTTGTGTGCTGTGCAGGTTTCCTGTCTTTCAAGCAAGGGCAGACTTTGGAACAATATTGTTCGACATCTCGTTGCATGTGAGGCCAGTAAAACCGATTTCTGGCGAGGTCCAAGACGCGCCCAGCACCAATGTGTCCCATGTTGTCATGGAGTTCCTTGTAAACTGTTTGTCGCAGCTTCAAGGGGATGATCATCTGGTGTCGAGTGCCCTTCCTTCGAAACAGGATGTTATCTTCCAGCGTTAGGTTAACCCATTCACGCAGTAAGGCAATGGTATCGGGGTGCTCCTTTGCCACCTCTCGCTTGTTCGGCCGCTGACTCTTTCGAAGGAAGTGAATAACTCGGGCCAAGCACGGGTCCTCATCCTGCGCTCGCTGTATGTCCTGTTTGTCGAACATCTGGTTACCTGGCAATGCGGTAGGTATTAACGCCTCAGGATCGGTGGTAATTGCAGCTGCCCATGTGACTGTTCCCTGACTCTGAGCCCCTATGGTATTGACTGTGGTCTCCAATTCTGCTTGGGAGACCTCCGTTGTACATTTCTCCATGAAGTTCTCCAAGTCCAGTGGCAATCTCGAGAGGGTGTCAGCATCTGCATTGCTCTTTCCGGGGCGGTACTTTATGTTGAAATTGAAGTCTGCCAACTCTGCCACCCACCGATGACCTGTTGCATTCAACCGGGCAGAAGTCAGCACGTACGTCAAAGGGTTGTTGTCCGTGTAAACGGTGAAAGAGGATGAGTAGTACAGGTAGTCTCGGAATTTATCTGTTACTGCCCATTTCAGTGCCATAAACTCCAACTTCCCAGAATGAAGATGGTAGTTTTTCTCAGCCGGACTGAGTGTACGAGATCCATATGCAATGACTCTCATCTTCCCTTGCTGTCGTTGGTAAAGCACTGCACCCAGTCCATCATTAGATGCATCGGTGTGGACTATAAAAGGCTCATTGTAGTCTGGAAAGGCCATGATTGGTGGTGCCACTAGGAAACCAAGGATCCTCTCCAGTATTTGTTGATGATGATCCTTCCAATCCACCTTCTGTTTCGATAGCTTCTGTCCAGGCTTTGTCTTTGGGCTCGGCTTCCCCTTGGCTTTTGGTTTCTGGGTACTCAGATCATCACTAGGTGTCACCTTCAGTAGGTCGTATAAGGGTCGTGCGATGCGAGAAAAGTCCTGGATGTAACTGCGATAGTATCCCAGTAGTCCCAGCAACTTCCTTACATCTCCAACGGTGTCTGGTCTCTTCTCACTGAGGGACTGGACAGCAGCTATGTCAGATGGATCGAGTCGATGACCTTCTGCTGACACCAGTCGACCGAGGTAGCGTACCTCCCTCCGAAAGAGCTCGCACTTATTGGGCCTTAGCTTTACACCATGCTTCTGCAGACGCTTAAGGACCTGTCGCAGATGATCAAGGTGATCTTGAAAGTTGTCGCTAAACACCAACACATCGTCCACGTAGGTCATGGTGCTTTCGCCATTGAGACCATCTAGGCAGGATTCCATAAACCGCTGGAAAACTGCTGGTGCATTCGTCAGCCCAAATGGGATCCTGACCCATTCGTAAAGTCCCCAAGGTGTGATGAAAGCCGTGAGTGGGCAACTTTGCTCTGCCATAAACCCTTGGTGGTACGCTTTTCCCTGATCAAGGGTAGAAAACCAGTGATTGCCACCAAGGCTGTCCAACACGTCCTTGATTCGTGGAATTGGCTGACGATCGGGGATGGTTTTCTGGTTTAACTCTCTGTAGTCGACGCAGAGTCTGAGGCTTCCATCTTTTTTCCGGACACACACCACTGGTGATGAGTATGGGGAGGAAGACTTCCGGATCCAGTCACGGCTGATCAGGTCTGCCAGATAGGTACGAACTTCCTGGTACAGTGGACGGGGCATCGACATGTATGTCTTCCGGACGGGTTCCTCATCACGCAGTCGTATCTCCATCTTCAGGTCGTGGACGCAGCCCAGATCAGAGTCATCTTTGGCAAAAGCTGCTGACTCCTCTCGTAAAAGCTTCTCAGCTGCAGCCTTTTGCGAGGTTGTCAAATGACTGAGGTTGACGGGGGGAATCCATTCTTTCTCGGTGGAAATGCTTGAAACTGTGGTCTCTCTGTGCCCAGGTGAAGGTGTCCACGTATTGAGAGTCGAGGGTTCAATGGGGCACACTGAACTGACAAGTTGTATGTGGCCCAGTAGACTACGTCGTTTCAATATGATGTCTCGGTCTGTGGTGTTTGTCACTCGGATCGTGACTGGGGTTGCAGTACCTGGAGTGAGGTTCACCACAGATTCCTCTACCTGAAGACCTTCTGGCCACTGTTGTTCGACATCTGGCTCAAACAGTCCTGTTATCCTGCCATCTGTCAAGCCAGCCCGTGCTCGACATCGAACACCAAAGTTGCTCTGTTTGGGAATAACGATGTTCTGCCTCCCAGATTTGACACTGCACACTTCTTCTGGATCATTAGCCTGGATTAAGTGAACCAACTTTGCAGCCCTAGTGTGCTCGAGGTTCCTCATGGCTCCTCCAAGAATACTGCTGGCATCTTCACCTGAATGGTGGACAAGCATCTCGATCACATTGTACCCAATAATCGGTTGTTGAAGCCTCTCTTTAGTGACCAAAGCTGGGAAAACTATTGGGGCACACGTCTTCGGGGTCTTCATTCTTAATTCTAATTCAACCCAGCCCTCAAATGGGATTGGGGTGTCATTAGCAGCTCGAAGATCCAAGTTGCTCTCGGACTGAAGGAGATCGCAAAGGGGGCGGACTGGTTCATTTGGGAGGTGTTGGTTAAGCCACTGTGAACTGATTAGGGAAACTTGGGCTCCAGTATCCCATAGCACTGTGGTAGGTGAATTATTGAGGTAGCAATCTACCGTACATCTAGGCCCGATAAGGTTTGTCACCTGCCGATGATGTCTTGGTGTGATGTGGCAGATGGAAGTGATGGGGTGGTGATCTCGATCTTGTTGGGGTGGTTGGGACTGGACTTCTCTCCTGGTTACTCCCTGTCCCCTGGGAGCAACCCTTTGCCGTTTCCCGCTTGCCGTTGGGTATTTCCGTTACGGCAGCCTCGAGCAAAATGATCGGCAGATCCACACTTGAAGCAGTGGTCACACGTTTCATCTTTCCCATCCTCCTGACACCTCCGGCATCCGTAGCGCATGGGGGGTCTTCTGGGTTGTGACTTGGTCTGTGCTCTCTGCAGATACTCCTGCAGAGCTGCCACTTGGCACTTCAGGGTGTTTATCTCTGAGATCCCGGCCTGGAACTCTGCTATCTGGTCTGTGAGCAGTCCTGGCTTCGGCTGGGGTTTTGGCTTCATTTTTGGCTCGAGCTCTCCCTCCTGTACCTGGTTGATGATCACCGGTCTTGATTGGTGGAGCTTCTTTCGACGTTCAGACTCCAGGCTGGAGCAGCTGTTAAGATTCTCAAACAATACTTCATCTGTGAGATTTGGGTCATCTAATTGGGGCCTAAGCTCTGCTTTGATGTTGTCGCTCCTTAACCCTGTGAGCACAGCATGTCTGAACATACGGCGCACCAGAGTTGGGTCGTAGCATAAGTCGGATTCCGCTTCCTGGCTGGCAAAGAGAACTTTCTGTCTCAAGTCCAGCGCCTTCAAAAGGAAAGCCTGAGGGGACTCCTTCGGGTCCTGAGTAAGCTGGGCTAGCTGCTTGTACAAGTCAGTCACATCTCTTTCCTGATAATGGCACCTCAGAATGCGACGGAGACTAGGCAACGTGATTTTCCTCCTTCCCTCCAAATAGCTCCGTAGTGCTGATCCTGGGGAAATAGCTCGTATCACCCCCCGGATGATCTCACTGTCACTGTGGCCCTTCTCATGACCGCTCTCAATTTGATGGGCCAAACTGGTGAAACTGAGGCGATCCTTCTGTCCTGGTTCACCAATTTGTCCAGAAATTTTGAACTCCCGGCGGATTATGTTCAGGAAATCTGAACTCATAGGGGTTTGGGGCGTTGTCGTCTCTGCTGCTTTCACTGGGGCCGGCTTCACAGAGACTTTTGCAGGTTCAGCAGACTTCGGCTTGACGATTTCAGCGGACAGGGGCTCTGTTGGGGCTATGCTGTCAAGGAAGGTCCTCAGTGTCGTGAACATCTCCAGCCCTCCGTCATCACTGTCCTGCACCTCGTCACTGTTCACATGTTGCAGCACCTTCCGCAAAAGTCGGAGGCGGCCATTCGTCTCGTCTGCTGTCTCTCCTGTCTCCACTCCAAGATGATGGCACACATGGAGAAGCTGAGTGGTGGAGAGACCACTCAGTCGTGCTGTTACCTGCTCAAAAACTTTCATCAGATCTTCCATGTTGTCCGGTTGATAGCTGTGCGAAATTTGTGACGAAACCGTGACTGCAGCCCGTGCTCAGTGATCCAAGGCAATCCCTGCTGAGGCGATCCCTCTTTGTACTGATGGTACACCCTCTGGCTACACGTCTGGTCCTCTCACTGGTCCCCTTCAGCTGTCACCGTTGACGTTACTGGCTCATCCTCTGGTTCCACCGTACTCTATATTCTGGTGGGCTGAGGGTACGCATCACTGGATAGACGTGTGTCGTCAGGTCGAACAGGAACACTCAGCCTGACACGCCTATCCCTCTCGTGCCTCCAAATGTTGCACCCGCCTAACTGCTGAATACTGTAGTTACACGGGGTACATTAATAACTCAATGGTCGATGACCTGGAAAGAATAAAAGATGAACAATCAAAGTTGAATCATAGAACTTCTCAGAGCTTTATTCTAAGTGTTGGTCAGTGGTCATCACAGGAAATATATATAATGACCTTCAAAGCCACACATCTTGATGCTTAGTTGGCTATTGGGGTGTTCCATTATCAAGATAGGTAAACATACTTATGAGGGGAATGGGTCTAGACCAAATTTTAAAAGGGGGTGCTTAATTTATACACATTTAGAAGGGTGTCACTTTTGCTATCTCTACACATTATACACATTTAGAAGGGGTGTCACTTTTGCTATCTCTACACATGCGGTTATTGGAACCAGACCAAATTTCCCATATACAAAGTATGGTGGCTATGAGAGGCCTGACAAATCAGGCAAACGTTCATACCTCCATGTGAAAAAGTCGTTTAACCCTTTGGTGCGTCTGGAAAAATTTTGCACGCCCCTGAAGCACCCCTACTTAAAAGTATGTAGGGAAATCTTAATAAACCTGGGTCAATGAAGCTATTTCCAATTCTTTTTAAGCCCAACACCTTTCAAAGGGACTAGGGATGATTTTAGGGGAAAAAAAAGAAGTTACATGAGGCCCACTGTTTTTTACAGAAGGTCAGTAAAGTCAATATTTTCCACGGTAAATAAAGTTGTTCTTCCATCCCCAACCCCCCCCCCCCCCCCACTGAACAAAAAACAGATGTCAACAGACTGCCAAATAGTATACATGACTTCAAAACAAATCCCAGGCCTTTGTGGTGCCGCCTAGACACAATGATTGATTGATAAGCCAGGGCAAGATAAGCCATGTGCTAAGAATATGTTGTGCACAAAGTAATGGGAGAACACCAAGCAAGGCATATGTAAACAATCATAGCCGGTGAACGGTTATGCCAGGCCATTCAACTTTGGCAATTTGTTTCTCGATGATATGAAGTAGGACTACACGGAAGACTGTTTTTTTTTTTCATGAGTGAAGTAATTAAAGAAAATGCAAATTAGCGCAGTTGCAAAAAGCAGGTGTCACTCACCACAGGGTTAAAGCACAGCACGGCAGAATTCCAATCGATCCAGCAATTTTGGCTGCAATTGGACATCGTTTCATAAAAAAGAAAAAGAAAACTAAAAATATTGATGCGCGGGTCTGAGGTGATGTGCGGGTCTGAGGTGATGTGCGGGTCTGAGGTGATGTGCGGGTCTGAGGTGATGTGCGGGTCTGAGGTGATGTGCGGGTCTGAGGTGATGCGCGGGTCTGACGCGATGTGCGGGTCTGAGGTGATGTGCGGGTCTGAGGTGATGTGCGGGTCTGAGGTGATGTGCGGGTCTGAGGTGATGTGCGGGTCTGAGGTGATGCGCGGGTCTGAGGTGATGCGCGGGTCTGAGGTGATGTGCGGGTCTGAGGTGATGTGCGGGTCTGAGGTGATGCGCGGGTCTGAGGTGATGTGCGGGTCTGAAGCGATGTGCTTTTTGGTCTTGGGGTTCAACACTAGAAGGATATTTCTCAAAGACAAAGTTACTATTTTTCCCAGTCATTTTTGTTTTCTTTCTTTTGACAATGATCTTTCTAGGGTAAGTCCAGATGAAGCCACTATCTACCATTTTCCCACACTATAGATTCTTTAGGTTTTTTTTTTTTCAAACATCCAATTCGCTAATCTTTAAGTACTTTAAAACTTCAATACACAATACCTCTTTCAAGCAGGAAATACATTTAAAAAAACAGCAGAAACTTAGTAAAAAGTACACAAATCATACAACAAAAATAATCCTTAAGAAATGTACAAATATACAGTAAAAAAACGTGAAAATCAAGTTTTTGGTAAAAGCTTGAGTAAGATTTATGATTTACATTTAATCTACGTGGGTTTGGAAGCATAAAACACTTTATACATACATATAAAAACATTTTATTTACAAACTTAATCTGTGATCATTTTTAAGAACTGCAACTGCCAAGTAATTTCATGCAACAATTCAGGAGAGATTAACAAAATATTCATACATGACTAATACATATATACACATGTACATGTAGGCATTTTTCCCTAGTAAATCAGTAAATTACCCAGTTGAGAGCCAACAGAACCTCATGGAGTTCATTGTCAACTGTACTATCTCGATTTGGAGATGCTGTTATCCTGTTTGATACAATAGGCCCTGATCAGGAAACCCTTGGGTGACAAAGACAGCTTTTGGTGCAATTATGGCCTACGGTGTTGGTGTCAACTGTATATTATCCTGATTGGATAATACCTTTATCCTGACTGAAACCCTATTCTCCCAATGAGGATACAATAGGCCCTGATCGGGAAACCCTTGGGTGACAAAGACAGCTTTTGGTGCCATTATGGCCTACGGTGTTGGTGTCAACTGTATATTATCCTGATTGGGTAATATCTTTATCTTGATTGAAACCCTATTCTCCCAATGAGGATACAATAGGCCCTGATCAGGAAACCCTTGGGTGACAAAGACAGCTTTTGGTGCCATTATGGCCTACGGTGTTGGTGTCAACTGTATATTATCCTGATTGGGTAATATCTTTATCTTGATTGAAACCCTATTCTCCCAATGAGGATACAATAGGCCCTGATCGGGAAACCCTTGGGTGACAAAGACAGCTTTTGGTGCCATTATGGCCTACGGTGTTGGTGTCAACTGTATATTATCCTGATTGGATAATACCTTTATCCTGATTGAAACCTTATTCTCCCAATGAGGATACAATTGGGAAACCCTTGGGTGACCATGACACATTCTGCATGACTGAGCACCATTAGTTGTCGAGATTCAATAACATTTATTTAAATATTAAAGGGAAAATTCATCATCTGTTATGTTGGCAAAATTCTTTCGTGGTCCATCACTTTTAATAACACGCATGTGTACATTAAAGGGGCAGTATTGTCACAATCAGAGCAGACTGTCAACAGGGCATGGAATCGATGAACTGTAGACAAGGCATCGTCTATTGACCTCTCTAGCTCACAGTTCTGCATTGATGATGTGCAAAGAGGGAGCGTAAATGATAAGGAGTTTTCAAGACATTTTCACAAGCTGCTCTTATCAACGTGGGGCCACACTTTCTGACAGAATTTGCAAATGAGGGGAGTTTTCTGAAAAAGATGGACAACCCGCAGCTTCGGGGAAAATGAACAAATACTGCAAGTTACCGAGGCTGAAGGGGTCCTTGTCACCTAGGGTACTGGCCTCAATGGTACCCGGGCAATCATAAAAGTACACAAACCTACACAGGATTGAGATTGCCCGGGTACCATTGGGGAGTACCCTAGGTGACACGGACCCCCTTCTGCATTACCGAGTTGCACATGAAACCAGTTTTATGGCGATTCCAAATTGTTCCTAGTGTTTCACTGGACAGTTGTCAGAATTGCATGGAAATCTGTTGGTTTTGTGTGAAATTTCATGAAAACAATGAACAATGGTTCATTTCAGGTCCTGTTGGGTTAATTCTGGTTGTGGGGAGGGGGAAATTATGATAATCAGACCTACATGTACTTACTGAATCGTACCCAAAAGAAATAATTTTGAGAAATCTGGGGGAAAAAGTTTTCACAGCCGTGACTAAATGAAGGGTTCGTGCACAAGAATGGAATTGTGGATGTTAGTACTTGTTTCATAGGCTTTTTAGATGCAGTGCTAAATGAAGAGCAGTTACAGGATAAGCGATTGGTTAGTGAGAAAAATACAAATTCAATTTCTTTTCCCAGACATCCCCAATTATCTGTTATTAGTTGAGGTTGGTTTAAAATTCCATTTATTACATGTATATATATCTTTATATTACTTTTCCTCTCTAGCCCTAACTCTAACCATATGCAATCCAACATAATACAACAGTTTATCAAATCCCACAAAATCCAACAGTTTCTGAATCCCACAGATTCTAACACTTACTGAATCCCACACGATCATACAGCTGCTAAATCCCACAAGATCCAACACTTGTTAAATCCCACACAATCATACAGCTGCTAAATCCCACAAGATCCAACACTTGTTAAATCCCACAAGATCCAACACTTGGATGTTGGATCTTGTTTCACTGAGAAGCAAACAAAATAACTATTGTTCTTAACAATGTTTAGATGAATCATATTATGTCACAACCCCATATCAATACGGATCAGCTACTACTATATAGCTTTGAGACAATGGAAATAAAACACACCAGTGAGATTTTTATCATGTTACAAGTGGCACCGATTTTAATTTTCAGTTTTATTAACAAACTGCTGAACAATAAATTATGATATATGAATGCATGAATTTTACATACATCATTACACAAATTAAACATTGCATGGATATAACAACAGTATTTAGGGAGGAGGGCTAAAGTCCATGGTACAGCCAAGCCTTTGAGAAGCCTGGCCAGGCCCAGGCTTACCTGGCCTCCTAACTGTCTTTTGTGAGTCCTAATCCTGTAACAATACAGTACCTGCCAATCAACATAACATGGGCTTCTGGAGGGCCTAGCCCAGGCAAGCAGAGCTCATTATATAGGCCAGTAGGCAGGGGGAAAAGCCTGGGCCTGGCCGGGCTTCTCAAAGGCTTGGCTGTACCCTTTGTCCCTTAGTACCAAAAACCAAAGTGAAAAATTAAGGAGAAATATCAGTCACAATCTAGAGTATCTTGATCTTTTCTTATAGATTATTAATACCCCCTATTTGCATCTTGATCTAGCTAGTGATCACTGATCACATTCAGGGGTTGAAATTAACTTGAATTTTATGGTTTGCTCACAGGACTAGTTAATGTAGTTATGTCAACATTTTTCACATTGTTTAGTCATCCTGAAAAAGGTGAAAACGTGGAGTCCGTATTTTGTACAATGTACTCGCATACAAATATAGTTTAATTGTTTACTTCATTTTTTTTCACTAGTCCATCGGACTACCCAAACCCCAGCATTCAGTTCTCCCTAAAATATTTTAATCGAGGTAATAAAACAACTATCTTCCCCTTATAAGGAAACAAATTGAGTCAAATATTTGACTGTGGGGGAAAATTTGTTGTTTCAATTTAGGCCTATTTTGTTATTATTTAAAAAAAAAAAAAACAAGGGAGAGGGAGGGAAGATATTTGCTTGAGGGGTGGTCTTCATTAGCTGGACAAATTAAAAAGCATTCAGCTACCCCTCTAGAAGTAATTAAGCTAAGTAGCGTAACTATTGGGGGCATGGGTATACTTCTCCCAACTCAACCCCTCTTCCCCCGGTGCCCCCGCTCTGAATTCGTATCCCTATAAGAAAAACATAAGGGCCTGTAAAATGAAAGCGCCTAAAAGTGCACCCCAAGTAACCCCCTACTGAACCAACCCAAACTGATGTTTGGAGGATGGGATGATTTTATTGGGGTTCTTTTGTCATTATAATCCCGTCAAATGTTGAACATGTCTCCCTGTCCTCGAGGGTCGCCACCCGATATCATACAGTGTTTGTCCTGTTACACGTTTAAATGTTGCATTGAACATTATACTGATAGTCGCAGACACTGACCGTTGGGTTGAAGTACAAGTCAACATCGCAGGATTTATGGAGTGCGATTGACCAGTCGCATAGGTAGAACATCCTGCAGTCCTCGGGGTCGGCGTAGCGTCCTCCGTTAGTCTTACCCTCACAGGTGAATTCGACTGCAGTCGATGCGTTGCTGGTGACCGATGCGTCCATTGCCAGAGTACTATCGGATGCTTGCCCAGTAACTGATGATTCTGTCAATGAATTCTGTGCCGGTGCATTGGTAGTCTGTTCTCCGATGCCCGGGAGTGCATCTGTTTTATTCCAACAAATCAAATGTACAAATATTAATTCCAATCCACTCAAAGAAAATTGCCATATTTGAACATGATTTTACTTCTTTTTGTTTCTTTTTGTTTCTTCCATATTTAAATAAGTGATACAAATTAGTAACCTAATGCATTATGTCTTTACTCCTGCCTTAGTGGTATTCTAGAGAATTTGGCTCTAGAGAATTTGCCGAAATTTTCGCCGAAAACTGTGATAAAAAGTGAAATTGCTTCCCAGTCGCAAGTAGATTGGATCATCAAGTACAGAAATAACTACTTACAGCTTGGCTTGGTCGGTTTACGGCACGCTGATCTGAAAGCCGAGAATGCCTTGGCTTGGAGTGATGCAAGATCTTCCCCCTCAGCGGCAGAGACCATTGAAGAACACATTTGTCCCTTCAGAGGCAGGATATAGGACATCAATGCCAAACCAAGTGGCATAAGGGCTAAAATGTTACGCATTTTCGCCATAACGAAAAAAGGCACAAAGTTATTTTCAGGCAATGCGTCGTTTTGACGATAACTATCAAAACACGTCAGTCCACTCAGTTAGTATAGGCAAATGGTTTGGCTTGTTTCTGTAAATACTAGGTGTTTGAGAGCGGTACCCATGGCAACCACCAAGCCCGCAGCTTCCACGCGTGCACATCTACATAGATAACTAGTAATGTGACGTCATAAATATCTTAAGTATATTACATATAGATTATGTATTTAATAGACTTCTGCTAATATATTTCAAGTAAATAGCCAACCTATATGTAGAGATCAGGGGAGATGAAAAGATGGGCGGGGGGGGGGGGTAAATCCTGTTATTTTTGTCAAGTAATTGATGGTTAGTGTTCCCAGTGATTAAAGGTGAGGTATATGATTGGTAATACAAAACAAAATCACTAATTCACCTTGCTGTTCCCTTTCCAGCACAAATTGATGGTTAGTTCTCAGTGATTAGGCTAAAGGTAACGTAATACAAACATTTCAAAGTGATCGAATTTTAACCTTTATTGTGTCATTGTGAATCATTTCTTGATCTTAATGGGAGGAGTGAACACCTTAGTCAATTACCTGATTAAATAATTATTGAATTATAATCTAAAAACTAATTACTTGATGTTTGATTGTATCAAACATCATGACAAGTTTTTCCGTCTGATATGCTGTGATTTTCAAGAAAATGTGAAATGTATTACAAATTTATAATGGATCACAGCCTGGATCCATTTTCCACATTAGAATACATACAAACAAACATGAATGCATTTGTATTATTTCCTCGTTAATGAGCAGCAACTTGTCCTAAGTTGGTTTCTATACATTCTTCAATTCAATTCAATTCAATATTACATTTTATTTCCATTCTCTAGATACATTATAAATGGACGCATTTATAACGGGTACAATACAGAGTATAATAGAAAAACAGAGAAAACAAGAAGTAGACATAATAAGCGGAAGCTTGTCAATGTCAGCTTTAAACAAATAATAGTTAATTAAAGTAATATAAACATATATTCATGCATACACACACACATACACACACACATATATATATATATATATATATATATATATATATATATATATATATATATATATATATATATATATATATATATATATATATATATATATACATATGACATATAAAAACACAATAAAGGGGCCACTTTCCTACCGTCACGTTAGCAGTTTTCTAATGGTTGTAATTTTTTTTAAATATCTGAAACCACCCAAAAAGAATTTCAACATTTGAATAGACATGCATGCTTATCCTAAAGATAATTTGAGTTGATTATTACTATTATTTTTTTAATTACCCTAAAATGTCCATCAACAAATGGACGGAAAAGTGAGGTAACGTTTTCCGTCCAATTTATATGGAAATTTGAGGGTGAAAAAATAAAAAAATAAAAAAATAAAATAAATCAACTCAAATTAGTTCTAGTATAAGCCTGCATGTCCATTCACATGTTGAAACACTTTTTGGTCGGTTTCAGGTACTTAAAAATAAATAACAACCATTGGAAAAACTGCTAAACGTGACAGATGCAAAGTGGCCCCCTTTATTGTGTTTTATGTCATATATACATATAGACAAACATATTAAGGCAATGAATGTACATGAATAAGAGGAAAAAAATATCATTTTTAGCGTACAATAATGTATGCGAATGGAGGCACAATCACAGTAAGCAAAAGCTTGTAGGGGTGTGCCTTAACATAAAACAGACAACAAAGGGGAGGACAATAAGTATTCTTATAAGTATAGATTCTTATAAGTATAGATGCATTAATTATAGACATTATAACACTTTAATCATATTGTATTTATCTCGTTGTTACTGCACTTATTTATGCACCGGAAACCAGAAACATTGATGCGCATGCCTAACCACCAAACAAAATGGCGGCACTCATGTCATGCAGTGGTGCTATATCTGAAATGACTACAAGGAAAATACAACTAACGGTCATTGAAGAGAAAAATGCATCAGTGACATCTTCCAACGCCCTGGTAAAACGAATCTTTACAATGCAGAGTGATAGCAGACGACCGTAATTAGATGAGTTAGCCTACGCCTTCGTGAACCTATAGATAATGTTTAATAAAATAAACACCGCGATACCACTTTTACCAGTAACCAAATTTACCAAATAACCTTGAACGATATGGAACTGACTTTTAATTCAATTCCAGTCATGCACAATTATACACATTAAAGGTAAGGAAAAACAAGTCTCTGAGTATAGGTCGGCTTCAAAATCGGTGCGGTGATGTGGTTTTTTTGGCGTAATTTCTTTAGTGATACACACGTTAACATGTATACGCAGTTATTGGAACCAGACCGTATAGTGTACGAATACTTTCAGGTGAATTAACCAGTTTAAATTGAGAAAGGATTTAGTTTTCCTTAACAGAATGAATACGAACAATGCCTTTTCACTAATTTTCTCTTGAACGACACAAGGTAATAACTTCACAGGTTGGTTGTGTAAATTATGTACATGTCTTGATTCAATATAGAATAGGCACATTCGTAAAAGCAGTTTTGCAAATATTACCCAAACTGTATAGGTACCTTTGAAGTGAAAAAAAAAACACGATTCACTTCATGCTGTAATTTCTATCATCGCCTTAACACCAGACAATCATATATTAATGAAGGTTAATTTATTTGGCTTAAGGTCTCAAAACGGAATGGTTTAACATTATTTTTGAGTTGAAATTTGAGTTTTCTTGCCGATGCTTTGTTCAATGTCTTGTTAACAAAACTAATAAATATCGTGGAGCCTGTACTGATCAGCTGTACTGTGCAAAAGAATGTAATTCGAGATACCCATCGATAAATATACAGATATCACAAATATTATTCATAATAAACTATAATTTGTTGGGCAAAAATTCAATAAATTGTTTATCACCATACACATTTAGCATGTACTAAGTAATTTTGTCTGAACCCCTTTTGTCTCGAATTCAGAAAAGACTGGTGTAGTTATAAATAAACGTGACGTTCTACTTGTGTTCCAAAATATAAGTGTAGGTAAATCGCCTATCTTCGATTCGATCCACTCGTGTCCAGACTCACTATCCGCCGAACCTCAGTCCACGGACTCCCGACACCCATTCGTGTACGCCTTCACTACAGCCACATACAAACACACATTGGCTGATTTCGTGCCATGAAACATATGGACAGGAGTGTGCATAATAATTAGGTGTTCGGGTATGTACCCGAAACACCTATTGTTTTTGTTCGTTTTTTTTTTTATGTGTTCGGGTATGTGCCCGAAACACCTATTGTTTTTGTACGGTTAAAAAAAAAAAAAATTTTTGGTGTTCGGGTATGCACCCGAAACACCTATTGTTTTTGTTCGGATTTTTAGGTGTTCGGGTATGCACCCGAAACACCTATTGTTTTTGTTCGGTTTTTAGGTGTTCGGGTATGTGCCCGAAACACCTATTGTTTTTGTTCGGTTTTTTTAGGTGTTCGGGTATGTACCCGAAACACCTATTGTTTTTGTTCGGTTTTTTTTTTAGGTGTTCAGGTATGCACCCGAAACACCTATTGTTTTTGTTCGGTTTTTTAGGTGTTCGGGTATGTGCCCGAAACACCTATTGTTTTTGTTCGTTTTTTTGTAGGTGTTCGGGTATGCACCCGAAACACCTATTGTTTTTGTTCGGTTTTTTTTTTAGGTGTTCGGGTATGCACCCGAAACACCTATTGTTTTTGTTCGGTTTTTTTTCTTCTCCTTCTTCTTCTCCGGATAGATTGTCTACAAAAAAACACATACTTGCAAACTTCACATGAACTTGAAACTTGGCATATACTTAGAACTTAACACGTAGATGAAACAGAATTTGTGACAAGAATTTGTGACGTCATGATGAGGTCATCAGATATCGAATTACGATAAATCAAAGTTTAATATTTAAAAAAATCATATCTCAGCAACCACAAGAGGTAAATTCCAATTTTTTTTACCATTATATAGATCTTTTATTGGCAAAATATATTTACAAAAAGGTGACCCCAATTTGACCTTACTTCCTGTTCAAACCGGAAGTCAAAGTTTAATATTTAAAAAAATCATATCTCAACAACCACAAGGGGTAAATTGACAATTGTTGTACCATTGTACAGATCGTTAATTGTCCAAAAACATTTACACAAAGGTGACCCCAATTTTACCTTACTTCTTGTCCAAACCGGAAGTAAAAGTTTAATATTAAAAAAAATCATATCTCAACAACCACAAGAGGTAAATTCATAATTTTTCTAACCATTGTACAGATCGTTAAGTGTCAAAAAATATTTACAAAAAGGTGACCCCAATTTGACCTTACTTCCTGTCCAAACCGGAAGTCAAAATTTAATATTTTATAAAATCATATCTCAATAACCACAAGAGGTAAATTGACATTTTCTGCACCATTGTACAGATCGTTAATTGTCCAAAAATATTTACACAAAGGTGACCCCAATTTGACCTTACTTCTTGTCCAAACCGGAAGTAAAAGTTTAATATTTAAAAAAATCATATCTCAACAACCACAAGAGGTAAATTCACAATTTTTCTAACCATTGTACAGATCGTTAAGTGTCAAAAAATATTTACAAAAAGATGACCCCAATTTGACCTTACTTCCTGTCCAAACCGGAAGTCAAAGTTTAATATTTAAAAAAATTATATCTCAACAACCACAAGAGGTAAATTCACAGTTTTTGCACCATTGTACACATTTTTAATTGTCAAAAATATTTACAAAAACATGACCCCAATTTGACCTTTACTTCCTGTCCAAACCGAAAGTCAAATTTTAATATTAACAAAAATCATCCACAAGAGGTAAATTCACAGTCTTTGCACCAAGGTACAGATCGTTAATTGTCAAAAAATATTTAAACAAAGTTGACCCCAATTTGACCTTTACGTGTCCCGAACACCTAGTGTTTGTCAATACAAACACCAATCCCTAGTTTTTTTTTCTTCTCCTTTTCCGGATCGATTGTCTACAACAAATACATACTTGCAAACTACACATGAACTTCAAACTTGGCATATACTTAGAACTTAACACGTAGATGAAACACGAGTTGTGACGTCATGATGAGATCATCAGATATCGAATTTCGATAAATCAAAGTTTAATATAAAAATAAATCATATCTCAACAACCACAAGAGGTAAATTCACAATTTTTGCACCATTGTACAGATCGTTAATTGTCAACAAATATTTACAAAAATGTGACCCCAATTTGACCTTAATTCCTGTCCAAACCGGAAGACAAAGTTTAATAATTAAAAAAATCATATCTCAACAACCACAAGAGGTAAATTCACAATTTTTGTACCATTGTACAGATCGTTAATTGTCAAAAATATTTACAAAAAGGTGACCGCAATTTGACCTTACTTGCTGTCCAAACCGGAAGTCAAAGTTTAATATTTAAAAAAATCATATCTCAACAACCACAAGAGGTAAATTCACAATTTTTGTACCATTGTACAGATCGTTAATTGTCAAAAAATATTTACAAAAAGATGACCCCAATTTGACCATAATTCCTGTCCAAACCGGAAGTCAAAGTTTAATATTTAAAAAAATCATATCTCAACAACCACAAGAGGTAAATTCACAATTTTTGTACCATTGTCCAGATCGTTAATTGTCAAAATATATTTACAAAAAGGTGACCCCAATTTGACCTTAATTCCTGTCCAAACCGAAAGTCAAAGTTTAATATTTAAAAAAATCATATCTCAACAACCACAAGAGATAAATTGACATTTTTTGCACCATTGTATAGATTGTTAATTGTCGAAAAATATTTACACAAAGGTGACCCCAATTTGACCTTACTTCCTGTCAAAACCGGAAGTCAAAGTTTAATATTTAAAAAAAATCATCCACAAGAGGTAAATTCACAATCTTTGCACCATTGTACAGATCGTTAATTGTCAAAAAATATTTAAATAAAGTTGACCCTAATTTGACCTTTACTTCCACCCGAACACCTAGTGTTTGTTCAAACAAACACTTAAGCTCTAGTTTTTTTCTTCTCCTTCTTTTCCGGATCGATTGTCTACAAAAAAACACATACTTGCAAACTTCACAAAAACTTCAAACTTGGCATATACTTAGAACTTAACACGTAGATGAAACACGAGTTGTTACGTCATGATTAGGTCATCAGATATCGAATTTCGATAAATCAATGTTTAATAGCTAAAACGTTTCAATTACGTTGCAATCGTTACAAATCAAAGATCTACAGCGCCGCAAGGCTCTATATGAGGCGCCACACGATCTTTGGTTACAATGGAGCTCCATGTACAATCGACGCTGTTAGTGTTAGGTCTTGGATTTCGAGTAAAAATGGATCGCCAACACAGACACAGTCATAAAGGGTAGGTATCTTGAATTTAATTTTTAAGAGGATTTCCTGTATTTACCTTCGTGTTTTTATACAAGAAAAGCCATTTTTTAGAGGGACTACAGAGTTCGTCGTTGCATTGTGCCTGTTTAACTTAACGTTAGTTAGGCCTACGTCAGTACGTGAATTAACATATGTACTTTAGACAGTAAACAACTCGCCACTTTTCTAACAAACTATATGAACAGATGTCACCAAAATGAATTTAGAATCTAAATAAGGATAGGAAAATTCAGTTGTTAAGGTTATGGCAGTTTTTCAGTAGAAATGTTATGCCATATTTTGTAATTTTTTGTTTTCTCCAAAAATCTTCAGTTTGTGCACAAATTAACGTTAGGTAGTGATTGTTTACTGCACTTTTCCTTAATTTTTTACCCTTCTCAGATACAAATCAACTTACATAGACAATTATTTCACAGGAAAAATGCACAATATTCATGACTTGTTGTAGGTCGTGCTCCCTGATGGGGTGGCCTCTCTCAGACATCTCTCACAATCACATGAAACTATATGAGTATATGAGACTCGGCAATTTCCTTAAATACCTTTCTCTTTTGATGTGAGTTTCGTGCGAGAACATTTCTTTAATTTATTACACATTGTCAAGAATATTTGTGTGCAATTTTGAAAACAAACCAATGCCCTTTTCAATTTCAATGGTCCAGCTACTCCAAAATTATACACTATTTTCCCCATTCACAGAAATTAGAACTTCTTTGAATTTTCAAATACTTTATTCTTGGTCCATGTACTTATAAAACCTTCCTATTATTTTTTACAGCATGTTCACTGTGACATTATTTTCCTCATTCACATAAATTAGAACTTCTCTGAAATTCAAATACTTTATTTTTGGTCCATGTACTTATAAAACCTCTGAAATTTCAAATACTTTATTCTTGGTCCATGTACTTATAAAACTTTCCTATTATTTTTACAGCATGTTCACTGTGACATATTATTTTCCTCATTCACATAAATTAGAACTTCTCTGAAATTTCAAATACTTTATTCTTGGTCCATGTACTTATAAAACTTAACTATTATTTTTTACAGCATGTTGACTCCGATGTATCATGGCTCAGACTGAGTTCCAGCCTACAACACCCTGACACAGCGTTGACACCACATCCAAATGCAGTATCGTAACTGTTCAAGTCATCAACAATCTTGGTATGGTTTAACGTCTTACGTTAACAGATCGTTTGAGAAGGGTCTTCATACCAATGATGAACATTTCATTTAGTTACCCTGCGACGCGCCATGACACTTATACGAACAGCGCGGTTGCATCGCGCTAAATTTTTTAGTAGGTGTGAAGGGGCGCTATAACTTCTGTTGTGTTGAACACTACCAACTCCCAATGGTTTTAACAGATGCCTAGAGGTCCTCTAGACCCTAGACAACAATTTGAAGCAAAAAAAAAAATCTAAGGGCCCTTTAGGTTGATGTTTATTTTAGTTCTGATAACGCTTTTTCTCCTACCCCAAATCGACATAAAATATACCCTATTATGTGTACCCATAGCAGTTATAGGAATAAACATCTCTCACCCTCTGGCTGATGGCTCCAGTCTGTCTGGAATAATGTTCTGACACACCATAGTGGGTAACTGATAGCTTTTGATAAGCCGCTCAGACCCGAAGTCAATGGCCTTGTGTTGACAGATGGGATTAGGATTTGTACACGGTCCTATGGGACCATGCAGGATTTGTACACGGTCCTATAGGACCATGCTTTTTGCAGTAGAATTTTTTGGGTCAAGGGTTCAAAGCAGGCTAATGGGAATTAACCATGCTATTTGGGTATACTTCAACAGTGAACTTACGGAATTTGAGAAATTTGGGGTGAGAATCAACGGAGTAATTAAATTTTGTTTACAAACCTACTAACAAAAATAGCGCCATGGCACGTCGCAGGGTTTTAATGGTTGTTTATTACAAAAAATTAAGGTTTAGTATAACTTGTTATTATTTTTTGCTATAGCAGTACTGGCATTTCAGTCCAAGAGAAGGGGTGTATCTGATAACCACCTTTCCAATCCATGTCAGTTAAACAACATTTATTTAAATCTAAGCCCTTACTCCTATTTTCAATCTTAAATCTTTTTTAGAAAGAGGACAGAAACATCTTGCAACTTCAGCTATGCAGAATTGATGCTGGGTGTGATTTTCGACATATTGAAGCACCAGTCATCAGTCAATGATATTGGTAATTTGGGCCCCTTATACTTTTATTGCTTGTTTGCCCAGTGGCGTAGCGTATAGTTACGACGGGCCCAAGTGCACGCTGTTATGAACGGGCCCTAGTGCACGCTAGTTACTAGTTATGAAGCACACACACACACACACACACACACACCCACACACCCTCACGCACATTGATTTGTGGGGTATTCCTTTGTTCGTTCTATTATCCCTTTTCTATATAATTCTCCTGTGGGGTACAAGATTTTCTATAGTTACCTTGTGGGGTCCAATTGTTCTATTGTGTTTTGGACCCCACAACGAATGGTGTGTACGTTCTCACACACACACACACACACACACACACACACACACAGTCTTGCGTATGGTGTAAACCGAGGACACCGTTTGACACCCTATTGTTCCCCTCTTTTGTTCCCTTTGTTGTTGGACTTTAACTTTTTGAGGCTTCTCCCATTAGATTTGTACACGTTTACATACCGAGGACACTTGCGCAAACCGAGGACATATTGTTCCCTTTTGTTATATGTCCTCGGTTTACACCATCACACACACACACACACACCCTCACGCACATTGATTTGTGGGGTATTCCTTTGTTCGTTCTATTATCCCTTTTCCTTATAATTCTCCTGTGGGGTACAAGATTTTCTATAGTTACCTTGTGGGGTCCAATTGTTCTATTGTGTTTTGGACCCCACAACGAATGGTGTGTACGTTCACACACACACACACACACACACACATATATATATATATATACTTGTAGTAAAACTAGTGGAACGCTGGTAGTTGTAACTCCGAGTTTCACGCGTTATGCGATCATCAGACAACTGATAGTCACCAAGTGATTACTCCTATAGGCCTACACGCGCACGTACAGGTTACTCGCTCAATGATGCGTGGTAATTACCTACTGTTTGCGGGCCTTGTGTGTAAGCTTGTTTGTTGTTTGTTGACGCGGTACTGTTCCTCGTCACGTGTCATCGCTTTTGAAGTTGCAGAGGTAGAACTTGTTTTCATGGCGGCATTTTGATACGAGTTCGGGTCGTTTGTTCAGGAGTATCCTCTTGTCGGCGTTTATGATGGAGAGCTTCTCTGTGAGGCAAAGGTTGCACCGTTTCGATTCGCTGTTGTATGCTTGGGATCTACAGGCTACCGACCAGTTGATGGTGAATGGTTTCTTGTTCCTTTTCAATTGCTAAATGTGCTTGGAGAGTTCCGTGCTGTTCTGGTACTTCTCATGCCTGAAAGACTGTGTGTGGTTGCCGTATCTTAGCTTGAACGGAGGCGCGGTGAGACCATGGACGGATCATCATGAGCACAGGCCCTGGGCACAAATTCACCACTAGTACTATGCTTTTTTTTTTTTTTTTTAAACCAAGGGCCCCTATTGGCTCCTGGGCCCGGGGCACGTGCCCAGTTTGCCCGTGCGGTAATCCATGCATGGGTGAGACCTATGTACAGATGAGAGTTGTTTGGTTGCTTAACTTCGGCATTGTAGATGATGTTGCTGGCCTGGCACTTTCCTTGTAGAGGGCATAGGTCTTTCTTGCGGCAGTTGCAGTCCTTACGGTCGGTCCCTTTGTCGTTCGATGAGACTTGTTTGTTGTGTGCCTTGATGATACTGGCGATGTTGGGCATGCAGCTGTAACTGATCTTGACCGTGTTCCTGTTGAATATCTTGTTCAGTTTGGAGTTCCTCGGGAAGTGCTTGCCGATGAGTTTCAGGAATATACCGCCAATGTTTGTTGTCACGTTTTTGCTGAATGGAGGGTTGAACCAGATGACGTTGCGCTGCCTGTTCCGTTTTTCCTTAGTAGGTTGGCTATCGATGTAGGTGAGGCCTTCCGTGTATCCGCTGGATCTTAGTGCGTCCTCGTAAGCTGGGGAGGCTTTCTTGAAGATGTCTTCATCGTGCGAGATGCCCGATATGCGTCGGCTGATGGAGGCAGGTAGGTTCTTGATTATGTTAGGCGGGTGGTTAGACTGCTTGTGGATGTACATGGGTCGGTCGTTTGGTTTCCGGAAGGGGTAGTGCTTGCCGTTGCTCAGATTGAAGGTGATGTCGAGAAAGTTCGTGATCTTTAGGTTACCGTCGATTGTGATGCTTAGGCCGAGTTCCTTGAATAAAATTGTTATTTCCTTCAAGATTAGGTCGGCTCTTCTGCAAGTGATGTTTTTTAGACTGCCAAGCCGTCGTCCCTGTAGAGTCCAATTCCTTCTTTCCCATACCATTTTGATAAGGTGTCCAGGATGTAGAGGCCTACCAACTCGCATACCTCAGCCCCGTCGTAGCTGCCCATTGTTACATCGAAGAGGTCATTGTTGCCTTTTTTCCTCCATGGCATGCCTTTGTCGAAT